>OZ012735.1:886017336-886617336 GCA_963859935.3 Lathyrus sativus | reverse complement strand
GGACTCAAAGGAAGTCATTATCAGAGATGCCAGAGTTGAGGCCTCACAGGGGATAAAATAAATATCCACTTCATTAGGGGAACTCAGATCAAAGTCGTGGCTGCAGATATTAGAGTTGAGACTCTATAGGGATGAAATAAACATCCACTTTTCCTGGGAAGATTGAAGTTATAAGAAGTCCGTTAAGGAGTGAAATAACATTCACTTCACTAGGAAGGTTGAAGCCAAGGAAATTCACTGGCGGATGCTTAGGTTACCAATAGGGGAAATCTTGCACCAGACATGCCATAACTGCTTGAAGTGGAGATTCACCAAGGAATTTTCATGACTACCCGTTGTTGCACCCTAGAATTTGCTCAACCTTATTCACTTGGTTCATGTTTCAATACCATTAGCATTTGCATATAGAGTCATGTACATAGGTTACTCATCTGCATAGCATAAGCATAGCAAGTCATTCAACAGGGGACCAATCATTATTCTCATCTCTAGAGGCCTATCAAGAGGTTATTATCCTCATTCCATCTCATTCAAGTCATCATAAAAGAATTTGAGAGCAGAGAGTTCAGCAGATCAAGCCTTGAGTCTATCTCCTATCTGAGGGTATCTGAGGGTCAACAAGGGGGTTGTGAGCTGTGAATGGAAGGCATGGAGAGTATCTAGACATCATGAGAGGCTTAGAAAGTCATTTGAGGAAGGAAACAAGTTGTTGATGTGATCACAAGAATTGCAGTTGAAAACAGTCAACTAGGGTTTCATCTGGGTCAACCCTAGGTCAACCCTAGGTCAATTGATTGATTTAAGGGCATTCAGGTCTATTGAAGAGATGTGGGGTTCATCATTTGACATGGAGAACAAGGATATGTTGTTATGCTAAGAAGAATTCAAGATAAATCAAGGATAAGAGGAGTCTCTAAATTAGGGTTTCTGTGTAAAATCCCCTAGTTTAGGTCAAATTTCCAAGCAAGATAAATCAAAATGCAAGCTTCAAATGGATCCTTGGCCAAAATAAAACTTGTATAGGATCTCAAGACCTTTAATTTGAGTGGTGGAAGACATCAAGGAGATTTATAGAACTCAAGTTATGGTCCTTGCAAGTTACAGGTCATCTGAGGTATCTGAAATTTTGTCTGTGAAAGTGACTTGACTTCCAAGCAACTTTTACCCCTCAAGGAGATTTCAAATGAATTTCTGGTCAACATAAGAATTGTTCCTCATTGTCTTAGCTTTCTATAATGGTATAGTATGCCTTCATATGATGTGTGGAACTCAACTTATGGTCTTGGCAAGCAAAGGGTATTTTGGTCATTTGTGAATTACAGGTCATTTTAACCTATGTCCAAAACTCATACAAGGAGGCCTCAAATGGAAAAACTTACAACATCAAACTTGCTCCAAATGACATTTTGAGTCTAGAAAAGTGACCATGAGAGATTGGAAATGTCCATAGCACAAGGTTTCAAAATTGGTGAATTTAATGAAGAAAAATGGCTTAAAAAATGAGATTTTTCATATCTTGGCCAAATGATGCAAAATTATAGGTCATTTTGAATGGAAAAGGCATTTTAAAGACATTGGATAAAGTGGAATTTTGAGTTTAGGTCATAATTTGTGAGTTATCCATGGTTGCTTGAATTGAAAGTAACATAATCCAAATTGAAAGGGAAAAGTGTAAGGGAAACTTCTCCAAGTTTCTAGGAGGTTCTAATGCAACCTATATATTCATGCAAGCTGATTCATGCAAGGGTTGGTACTCCCATTTGCTCAAAACCTCCATTTTCATTCATTTTTTCATTCTTGCATAAGCTACTCAAACTCTCACAAATCTCTCAAAACTCTCACATCTTTGGATTGAATCTTCATCATCATCATTCAAACCCTAGGATTCACATCAAAAAGTGGTTGAATTGATCAAGAATTATACCAATTATCTTCTTCACTCCAAGTTGCATTTTCATCAAAAATCCATTAAAACTTCCTCCATCATTCTGATCTCTGTTACCATCATCATCCACTATCATCAGGGAGTAATTGGCACAAGGAATTGGAGAGAATTCGTGGCTGTGTGAAGAGACTCAAGTTGAAACTCCAACTTGCATGAAGAATGGAATAGAGTAATTCACAAGGGTTAAGCAAAAATCACTGCAAACAGAAGCATACACATTCATTAGAGATCATTTTCAGCAAGTGTCAAGGTTTGAATTGAAGTCTAACTACCATTACCATCACCAAGTGCAAGGTATGTAAACTTCTTCGAATCTCACTACTCAGGCTGTTATAGATCATGTGGTTAGGATAGGATTGTTTAGAGACCCTAGGGGAATGATTCTTGAAGTTTAGGGATAGTTTCGTGGAGATCCATGACAGGTTGCCATTTCTGTTAGCTTCAAGAATAAGCTGTGTACTGGATTATAATCAATGTAATGAGGCATAGAATAATGAGGAAAGTATGTAGAGTATCTGTGGATCATCAGGTTTGAGTTATGGCAAAGTTGACATCAGGCAAGCATGGTATACCCTGAGTTTCGTGCCCTCTGTTTGGAGCCTACAAGGAGAGTTAGAGAAAACTAGGACTAGACATGGATTCCTTGGGTTTCGTAGATTATTTTAGGGCTTAGAATTGTTCATTTTCATCAAGAGAGCATGGAGAAAGGTTGGATGGAATTTTCGTGCATGGAACTCATGGCTGAAACCCTAGACGGATGGAGGAAGAAGATAACTCGTACGCCCTTGGATCTGGTGGGGAAGATTGACTTGACCACGAATCGAACGGCCCACATTTAACCTGAGTTTTGGTGGGAAGTTTCAAAAATTGAAACGCACCGTTTCACTAATTGGGGGGATTGGGCTCAGACAGCTATTCGCACCCCCCAAGTTAGTTGGCCCAACGCGCTGAACATGAATTTCTTGCTATTCTCACCCCTCTGGCTATTTCTTTATATTTTCTTTATTATTTTCTTTTCATTTTTCATTCATTTTTAAAAATTCATAATAAATAGAAAAATCATCATTTTTAATTCATTCTTTTTGCATATTTTTCTTTAAGATGTCAAGAAAATTATAAAAAATAAAAATGGCATTTTATTTTTTATTTGATATTTTTCCCATATTTTCTAAATAAATAACATTTTACATAATTTCATTTCATACATAATTTTGTTATTTTTTGTTCTATTAGTTGCTTCAATATTTTTTGCCCATTCTTTTTAGGTTGTTTAGTTTAGACATCAAACTTGTAGATTCAATTTAGTTCCCATTTTTAGAAATTAAATTTAGGTGCTTAGTGCAAGTGTGAACAACATGGATAAAACTAGGGTTTTAGGTGATGACTTAGGAGATTTGATTCTTTTCCCTTAGGACTTAGGGTTTGACTAGTTTAGTTATGGGACTATAGGGGCTATGGGTAGTTATTAGATCCCTTAGAAAAAGTCAGGATTCCCCTACTGCTATTAATATGCTGTTGTATCTGATTGACTGGTGTGGTGTGCCCTCTGGGGATTATTGCTTGCTTGCTTGGGTATTGGGATTGTTTGAAGACTTGAGGAGATGAAGACCATTGGAGATCCAGAGATTGAAGAACAACTACCAGAGTTGGAGAGGAGGTTCTTGCTAGCAGCTGCTGAGGAGATTAGGGTTTAGGAGCTAGGCAGAGCTCTAGAGTAGAAAGCTTGCTTCTCAAACATAGATGGCTTTGTTTGCCTCTATCCTTTCTCTATGATTCAAAGTCTCTTTCAAATATCCACCTCCTTCCTTTGGAAGGATCAGTGAATATATTTGAAAGATAGAACTTTTGAGAGAAAACTTTCTGTTTAATGTTAACAGTTGATGAACCACCCTTGGTAGGTAATTAACTGTCTAACATTCATTCACTTCATCTTGTTGACTGATATTCATCCTGGAGCCTGAGACTTGAAGAAAAGCCATGGCAGATAGAAGACTGATGATCAAAGCCCTTACCTGAAGATCATGAAGATGGAGATTGATGCTTGTTGAAGCCTGTAACTGATTAGAGATTACTGGGAGCTAGATGTTGATTCAGAGCTGCTGATGCTGTTTCTTTTGTTGTTGTATTTCATTGCTGATGTATTGATTGGTTTTTCTGACTGTATTGTTTGCTGTTTACCCTGCTGGGTTGAAAGTGAAGTCTGGTTCACTTTTGCCTATTGTTTTCCAGGTTCGAGGTTGAGTGGGACTCCCTTGCCTCGCTTGTATTGTTGCATCCATGCATTTTACCGCTTTACTGTATATGTCTGTTATTGTTTCTGTTTCTGCCTATCCCTTAGGATCTCTGTTCCTCTCTGTGCAAGAGAGGAGCATGATAGACATTAGGTCTTAACCCATGCATGATAACATTAGGTTAGTTTGTTTCCCTTCGCAACCGTAGGTTAGAGTTCTGTCTCTATCTTTCTCAAAACAAACAGAAAAACACGTAAAGATTTCAAACTCAATAAAAGACACTTCTTCCGTAAAAGAAGGTGAACTCATCAAGACGTCATTTTTGTCCGCCGGGACTGCTAATCAAGAAAACCTTTTTCAGAAGGAATAAAATCGACCAAGACAAGCCTGTGTCGTACGTGGCCCGAACTACGTTTGCTCTGATCTTTCATGCCGTGTGAAAGTACGTAGGCATAGGATGCGATATCCCAGCGAGCAACCTTCCCCTCCTTTCCCGTAGGTAGGCGAACTACGTTGACTCTGATTTCTCGTTCCAGGCGAGAATACGTAGGCATAAAGTGCGATACTTTGCCGAGTCATTTTTTATTTTTTTATTTTCATTTTATTTTCTTTTTAACCCTCGACCCATAGTTTAGATAGAATAACAATCCATACCCGAAAACAAGCGTGGATCCCGTCGAGTACGACGGACGTGAGGGGTGCTAATACCTTCCCCTTGCGTAACCGACTCCCGAACCCAGGTTTTGGTTGCGATGACCATACCTTTCCCGTGTTGTGCGAGGTTTACTCTGAGCGTTTCCTTTCCCTCCCGTGGGATAAATAACGCACGGTGGCGACTCTTCTGTTCAGCCGGCGCCGATTTTCGCAGTAGCGACAGCTGGCGACTCTGCTGGGGATCCAACGTCCCCTGGCTGCTAAGGATTGCGATAGTTCTTATGCGTTTGGGATCCAACGTCCCTTAAGAGAGTCAATCCTAACGCTTGTTTTCCCGTCGAGGATTTTGTATGGATTTATATTTCTGACCCTGTATTTTCAGCTTTGTATATTGATTATTATTACTGTATTTGGGGGGTGACGGGTGTTCTGATATTGAGTGAGAAGCCGGACCTGGGCTTGAGTGCACCTAGAATTAGAGTAGAAAGTAGTGGGCGCGTGCCGGCCTTGCTTGCATTAGTGTCTCATGAAATCTACACTCGGACGAGGTTCTTCTGGTTGGCTTCTTTTTCTACCCTTTGGGTCGAAGGGGTTGTTGGTCAGCTGAATTGTCAACTCCGGGAACCGATCATTTGGAAGTTGGCTAAGTGAGGCCTCTTCAGGATTTGATGATGCCACTCCTTCTGGGAATCGTATCATCAACCCTGAAAGTCTGTGACGCCGACGACCGCATAGGATGCCATACCTTTGTCAGTTACTAGGACATTCACCTGTGAGAGGGTTTGGGGTTATGCAGGTAACTAGACCTTCAGACTACCGGTTATTTCTTGATCAGAGATCCTGGGTATTTATGGAGAGTTAGGAGGTCTGTCAGAGACCAATTGGAGATGTGATTTGAGGTCTGTCAGAGACCAGTTGGAGTGTTCTGAGGTCTGTCAGAGACCAATTGGAGATGTGATTTGAGGTCTGTCAGAGACCAGTTGGAGTTATGGTTTGAGGACTGTCAGAGACCAGTATTGGAGCTTTGTTTTAGGTCTATCTGAGACCAGGGTTTGATGACTTCTGGATGGTCTATCTGAGACCTTTCTTGATTGGGTTTAGGCTATTCAGCTACAGCTTTGGTCCCTGTTGCATGTTACTTGCATTGCATTGCCTGCATATCCATTACCACTTGCATTTCACTAACGTGTGTCTGTGCTGCAGGTGCATTTGCATATTCCCCGGTTCTAGTACCTAGACTTTTGAGTTTTGATCATGGCTGGTTTGAGGAAGACAGTTGCGTATAAGCTACCGACACCTGATATTACCTCTTTGCTTGGTCTAATATCTCTTGCCGATGAGGAGGTTAGGAGAAGCTTCAGAATGAGTCACGGGAGATTACTGAGATTAGTCTGCAAGCCCACTGCTGATGAGATGAACGGGCTATACACCTTGATGCAGTTCTATGACCCCGCATTGAGATGCTTTACTTTTGCTGACTTCATTCTAGGGCCTACCATTGAAGAGTATGTGGAGTTTACTGAGCTTCCCGTGCAGAACAAGGTTCCCTTTATTCACTCTGCTGCTGAGCCCAAGTTGGAGGATTTAGCCAAAGCCTTGCATATGAATGCTGCTGAGCTGTTGGTGACTTCTTGGCTTGGGGTTCCCGGTTTCTCTCTAGATTTTCTGGTTGGCAAGGCTCAAGAGTACGCCAAGAACGGTTGTTGGGTGGTTTTCAACGCTATTTTGGCTTTATGCATTTATGGAATTGTGCTGTTTCCTAACTTGCCCAACTTTGTAGATCTGGATGCTTTCTATCTGTTTGCTGCAGGCAACCCGGTGCCAACGTTGATCGGAGACTTCTACCACTCATTGCACTACAAGAACGAAAACCGAAGGGGAAAAGTTGTTTACTGCTGTGCTCCTCTATTAAATATGTGGTTCAAAAGTCATCTCCCCATGAAGGGACCATTTGTGGACAGTGCAACCTCAGCCAGTTGGTTAGAGCGCCTGATGAGGCTATATTCCGAAGACGTTATGTGGTTTGATCGAGACCTGTTGGGATCTGAGCTCATCTTCAGCTGTTCTGGGTACCCTAATGTGCCGCTGATAGGAAGAAAAGGGTGTATCAATTACAACCCTTCTCTATTCATTCGTCAGTTCGGATATGCACTGAAGAATCCACCTCAGGAGGAGGAAGTACAGGAATCTCTGTACTTCACCGGAGACGTGAAGGGGGAGTTATTAGCCAAGTTGCAACATGCCTGGACACGTATTAACCGCAAAGGGAAGCCACTGTTAGGTAAGAATGATTTCCAGGCTTATGAACCTTACAGGGTTTGGATCCAGGAAAGAGCAAGTCAGTTATTAATGCCATTTCCCGCTGCACCCGTCACTGTTCCCGTCCCGGCAGAAGAGCCAACTACGGTTTCTCGGGAAGCCTACGAGCAAGTTGTGAGAGAAAAAGGAGCCTTATTGAAGATCAACGAAGGGTTAGAGCAAGAGCTAGCTCAAGTACGCAGTGAGAAAAACAAGGCCGTATATGCTTTCCAACAACAAATCGAGCTGTTAAACAGGTTAGGGGCTGAGTTGACTGAGGAAAAGAAAAAGCGTGAACGTCTGGGGCAAGAGTTCAGAAGCTCCCATGACATGCTGGAAGCCAAAAAGAAGGCGCTTGACGCAGCACACCGAGAAATCTCCTCTTGCAATAAGACGTGGAATGCTACTCTCACCAACAATAAGATGAGAGAAGATAAGCTGAAGCAGCAAATTTCCGACCTCGAGGAGAAGTTGAAGTCTAGCATCAAGAAGTGTGAGGAGGAAGTGATGACCCGGTATAGTGTCCAGCATGCACTGAACAAGGCAATCAAATGCAGAGATGAAGTGGTGTCTCAGAAGCGAAAGCTAGAAGATTGCTTCGGAGAAGCAACATGGGAAGAAACTGCTGAAGACGTGCGCCGTGTTCTTAAGAAAAGAAACCAACTTGTTGAAGGGCTGCTTGATCGACCAAGTCATCCAGAGACCAAGAAGTTGATAGAAGAGTACCAGACTTTCGGGAGGATTTGATCATTTCATGTAGTAACTTGTAGTAACTTGTATGCTTTATTTGCATAAGTGCTGACCATCACCAGGATTGTTGGTTGAGGTCATGCCTTCTTATCGTACTCTCAGCGACATTGTATTCTGGTTTTCTCAGCAATATATGAGGCTTTCTATGATTCAGCTCCGATATTCCTATTGTCAACACTGTCACTGCACTGGCACCTTCACACTAGAACTGGGGGAATGAATCTCCCTAATGCACAGACACATTGCATTGCATTCATATTCATATTGCATTACAGGTAATCTTTGAATAAGTGTCTTATGTCCTGCTTTTCAACAGGGTACTTTTCAGGATTGCAGATCAACACCCGCACCGCTATTCTACCCGCACCAACTGTCGAAGAATCATGGATCAAATGCAGAACGAGATGCAAGATGTGCGCGAGAAGCTCGCTCTCTTCATGCAGACCATGGAAGCTATTGCAAAAGGGCAGGAGAATTTGCAGGCCATGGTCCAGCCTCTGTTGGCCCGAAACGCTGGTCATGGTAATGAAGATCATCAGTCCGTACGGGTCGATACTGTTCATGGAGACGGCACTCCCACGCCAGTGGCTCCACCTGTAGTCAATATACCTGCTGCTAACATCAACAACGCTACCACTGCTGTAAATGGTAACGTCGGAGTTGGAAATGAGACTGCTGTCCATAACGTTGGGCTGGGTGATGTCAATTTGGGAGATAATATGGGAGGCAACGGCTTTGTCAATACTGGATTTGGGTTCAACGATCAGGGATTCGATAACACTGGGAAATATGGTTTCAATGCTCAAGGCTTTGGGCAAGATGGTTATGGCGCGACCAACCCGGGTTACGGAGGGTTTGGAAATGGAAACGGTGCTGGATTTATGGCTTTTGGTCCTGCTGGAGGTGTTCAAGGGTACGGTAACAGAGGCCGAGGTCCGGGGATGAATCATATCAGAGCTGGACGTAATAATGGATATGATGGGTATGGGGCTGGAAACGGTATGTGGCAAGAAGATCAGCAGGAGGACGCTTTCTCAGGAGGAGGTTTCGAAGGGCCGATGGATGACTCCCAGAAGATCAGAATGCTAGAAGAGCAGATGAGGGGAGTCCTGAACCAAAGTGTCGTGGGTTTGGACATGGCAACAATGGGCTTGGTACCTGGCTTGAGGGTGCCAATCAAATTCAAAGCTCCTGCGTTCGATAAGTATAAAGGGGACACATGTCCGAAAGTGCATGTACGAGCTTACTACAGAAAGATGTCTGCATACTCAACTGATGAAAGAATGCTAATGCATTTCTTTCAAGATAGTCTGTCGGGTCCTTCCCTAGAATGGTACATGGGGTTGGAGCCAACCGATATCAAGACATGGAAGCAATTAGCAGAGGCATTTGTAGCTCATTACAAGTATAATAGCGATTTGGCGCCCAATCGGGTCCAATTGGCAGGGCTGTCGCAAAAGAAGGGGGAGAGCTTTAAAGAGTACGCGCAAAGGTGGCGCGATATGGCTGCCCGGGTCCGTCCTCCTGTAGAAGATAAGGAAATGAATGACATGTTTGTCGGCACATTCACAGGTCTGTTTCATGATATGCTGTTTCACACGTCTCTGGCCAGTTTTTTAGACCTGATTCTGATGGGAGAAAAGATTGAACGTAATATTAAGCAAGGAAAATTCCAGGTTGAGGAATCAACTGCATCTGGCAGTAATAGGAAAGCTTATGGTGGGCGCCGTCAGGGCGAGGCAAGCGCAGTATTTGGAGGCCGAGGCCGAGGCCGAGGCAGGGGACGAGGTCAATATCGTCAGCCGCAGCAGGTGGCGAGTGTTACTATCCCGTATCAACAACAACCACTCCAGCAACAACAACCGGTTCAGCAACAGCCAATGCAACAGCAGCAGCAGCCTCAGCAGGGGGCACAGCAGGCTCAGCGAAGATTCCAGGGTAGTAAACCGAGAAGAGTGTTTGAGAAGCCTCCATCAACCTATGCCGATTTGTTGCAGACATTGTTGGGATTGAACCTGGTAGAGAAAAGAACTCTGGCACCGATAACGGGAGCTCCCCCGTTTGGTTACGATGCAAGCAGGCACTGTGAGTTTCATTCTGGAGCCCCGGGTCACGATATAGAAGGTTGCCATGCTTTTAAGCATGTTGTGCAGGATCTTTTGGACAATAAGACTATCAATTTCGGAACGGTAGGTCCGAATATAGTGCAGAAACCCATGCCTAATCATGGGGCAAACGCCATTCTGACTGAGGAAGGGTTGAATCTGATTATGAATGTCGAAGACTTGAAGACGCCGCTGAGCGAGATAAAGAGCCGACTGTTGCAAGGGGGTGTTTACCCGGGATGTGACGAGTATTGTGTAGAATGTTGGACCCTAGCTGGGGGGTGTGATGATTTGAAGAAAGGCATTCAGGCCTTAATTAATGAAGGCATATTGCAGTTTGACCAAGCAGCAACTGAAGAGCCCGCGGGGGCAGTAGCATGTGATCAGACTGATGTGGCCACGGTAACGATTCCTCGGAAGACGATCACTATCGCAGCACCAGCTCAGCGCCCACCGATCACCATAACTAAGGTCGGGCCAATCCCGTACGAGAACACGAAAGCAGTCTCATGGTCATACGGGTTGGAGGTGTATTGTGACGGGATAAAAATTGATGTTAATAAGCAGCCAACCGAGACTGTGGATAATGTTGTTGGCTCAGGAGGTATGACAAGGAGTGGTAGGATCTTTATATCCCCTGAAGTGGAGGCCGAAAGACTAGCTAAAGGAAAAGGGAAAGCAGTTGAGAATGTCCCAGCGCAAGCAAGTGATAAAGAATCGGCATCGAAAGACGTAGAAGAGTTCATGCGCTTGATTCGAAAAAGTGATTATAAGATTGTGGAGCATCTGCAGCAGACGCCGTCCAAAATATCTATCCTGTCATTGCTGTTGTGTTCGGAAGCTCACAGAAATGCTTTGCTGAAAGTCCTGGATACTTCTTTTGTACCTCAAGACGTCTCCGTGAATCAACTGGAAGGAGTGTTGGCACATGTGAATGCAGGCCACAGCTTGGGCTTTACTGATTTTGACTTGACCCCGAAAGGAAGAGATCATAATATGGCGCTGCACGTATCTGTCGAGTGTAGAGGATCAGTAATGTCGCATGTATTGGTTGACACCGGGTCATCTTTGAATGTGTTGCCCAAGAAGGCGATGATGAAGTTGGATGTTAGAGGAATCTTGTGTACGCCCAGTGACTTGGTAGTCAGAGCGTTTGACGGCACGCGGAGAACAGTCTTCGGATCGATTACATTGCCCCTACAGGTGGGGCCAGAGGTGTTTGCAACTGAGTTTTATATCATGGATATACAGCCTGCGTACAGCTGCTTGCTTGGAAGACCCTGGATTCATGGGGCAGGGGCAGTCACGTCCACCCTGCATCAGAAGTTAAAATATATGGTCGGAGACAGCGTAGTCACCGTGTGCGGAGAAGAGGACATCCTGGTCAGCCATCTGTTGTCATTTAAATATGTGGAGGTCGACGGAGAAATCCACGAAACACCCTGCCAGGCATTTGAAGGTTTGCGCATCAAGGACAAAGGTCCCGGGCCGAGCAAAGCGTCGGAGGTAGCCGTCTCATCGTACAAAGAGGCTCAAGCTCTAGTAGAAGCAGGAGAAGCAAAGGGCTGGGGCAAAGTGCTGGACATTCCTGTGAAGATGGACCGGTTCGGGCTGGGGTACCAACCGTCGTCATCAACTCCTTCCGTGGGAGCGCCCCGTTTCAGAGGGCCAATCACCATCTCTGCCAGTGGGGTGTGTCATGAAACCGTCAATGCTGCTTCGGAGTCTGATGAAGGAGACAGCGACTGTGATATGGATGCCTGGATTCAGCCAAGCACGCCAGGACAAGGACTGTGCAACTGGTCTATTCAGGAGCTTGTTCCTGTGACTTTTAAACAGTAATGCTTTGCTTTATTAATTGTTGAATAATCTGATGTCTTGTCCGGGGCATCAGGATTTGCTTAGGGTTGTGTTGTTATGAACATTGTGTGTCAATCATTAAATAAATGGCGTTTCTTCATGTGCAAATACTGTAATCCCTGTCTTTCTTGTTTTATATTTTTCAATAAAATGGCAACGTGGTTCGCTTTATACGCATTTTGAAGCACTTAACCATTTCTGTTGCAGGATAACATTTTCAGATGACATCCTTGAACCACCTATGGCTCGTCCCGACTTCGAGCACCCGGTATTCCAGGCCGAAGAAGAGGTCGTTGAAGATAGCGACGTTCCTGAAGAACTGTCTTGGTTAGTGAAGCAAGAGGAAAGAGCCATTCTGCCTCACGATGAGGTCATCGAAATTATCAACTTGGGGTCGGAAGGGGTTGAGAAGAATATTCGTATTGGAGCCGCACTACAGAGTGATATCAAGCGAAGACTGGTTGAAATGCTCAGGGAGTATAATGATGTATTCGCTTGGTCATATGAAGATATGCCGGGGCTCGATACAGATATGGTTATGCATCGCCTGCCACTGAAAGAAGGTTGCCCGCCGGTCAAGCAAAAGCTTCGTAGAACTCGACCAGATATGGCAGTAAAGATCAAAGAGGAAGTCCAAAAACAGTGGGACGCTGGTTTCCTGGCTGTGACAAAGTATCCCTCATGGGTTGCCAACATCGTACCAGTGCCAAAGAAAGATGGCAAGGTTCGGATGTGCGTGGATTATAGAGATTTGAATAAAGCAAGCCCAAAAGACGATTTTCCACTTCCTCACATTGACGTGTTAGTTGATAATACTGCTCAATACTCCGTATTCTCCTTTATGGATGGCTTTTCCGGCTATAATCAGATTAAAATGGCGCCAGAGGATATGGAGAAGACCACTTTCATAACGCCTTGGGGAATATTTTGCTACAAAGTGATGCCCTTTGGTTTGAAAAATGCTGGGGCAACATATCAGCGTGCGATGACGACTCTTTTCCATGACATGATGCATAAAGAGATCGAAGTTTATGTTGACGATATGATTGCCAAATCCCAGACGGAGGAAGAGCATCTGGTGAATCTGCTGAAGCTATTTAAAAGGCTTAGGAAGTTCAGGCTGAGGCTGAACCCTAACAAATGCACCTTCGGGGTGAGATCGGGTAAACTGCTGGGGTTTATCGTAAGCGAAAGAGGAATAGAGGTCGATCCTGCTAAAATAAAAGCAATTCAAGAAATGCCGACGCCTAAAACAGAGAAAGAGGTGCGCGGGTTTTTAGGGAGGTTGAACTACATTG
The DNA here is from genome assembly GCA_963859935.3 of Lathyrus sativus. Taxonomy (NCBI): domain Eukaryota; kingdom Viridiplantae; phylum Streptophyta; class Magnoliopsida; order Fabales; family Fabaceae; genus Lathyrus; species Lathyrus sativus. The sequence goes on along the minus strand of OZ012735.1, from coordinate 886,604,195 downwards.
CTCGGTTCATATCTCACCTAACGGCCACGTGTGAACCATTATTCAAGCTGTTGAAGAAAGATCAAGTTGTAACGTGGAACGAAAATTGTCAAAAGGCGTTCGATAAAATAAAGCAGTATTTGCAGGAGCCTCCCATTCTGATACCCCCAGTGGCAGGTAGACCCTTGATAATGTATTTGACGGTTCTTGAGGGAAGCATGGGTTGTGTTCTCGGTCAACACGACAAGACAGGGAGAAAAGAGCATGCGATCTATTACCTGAGTAAGAAATTTACAGACTGTGAATCTCGATACTCAATGCTTGAGAAAACTTGCTGCGCGCTAGCCTGGGCCGCCAAGCGTTTGAGGCAGTACATGCTGAATCATACAACCATGCTCATCTCGAAGATGGATCCTATCAAATATGTATTTGAAAAGCAGGCGTTGTCAGGCAGAATTGCCCGTTGGCAGATGGTCTTGACTGAATATGATATTCAATACGTCTCGCAGAAGGCTATAAAGGGGAGTGTGCTGTCTGAGTATCTGGCGGAGCAGCCTATTGAAGAGTACCAATCGATGAGGTTTGATTTTCCTGACGAGGATATCATGTACCTAAAGATGAAAGATTGTGAAGAGCCGTTGCCAGACGAGGGACCAGAGTTGGGTTCCAAATGGAAGATGATATTTGACGGAGCTGTGATTGCTTACGGTAACGGAATAGGGGCAATCATCACCACGCCACACGGGTCGCACATCCCGTTTACTGCCCGACTGACCTTTGCTGTTACCAATAATGAGGCCGAATACGAAGCTTGTATAATGGGGCTTGAAGAAGCCATTGATTTGCGAATCAAGAACTTAGACGTATACGGAGACTCAGCTCTGGTGGTGAATCAGATCAAAGGGGAATGGGAGACACGGCAGCCCAATTTGATACATTACATGAATTATGCAAGGAGATTGTTGCCTTTCTTCGACAAGGTTGAATTGCATCACGTACCGCGGGCAGAGAATCAAATGGCTGACGCCCTCGCCACTTTGTCTTCCATGTACAAGGTCAACTTCTGGAACGAAGCTCCCCGAATCATTATCTCTCGGCTGGACAGGCCGACTTATGTATTTGCTATTGATGAAGCATCTGATGGCAAACCATGGTATTTCGATATCCTTAATTTCCTGAAGAATAAAGAGTACCCGGCTGGGGCATCCAGTCAGGATCAGAAGACTCTCAGGAGGTTAGCAGGCAATTTCTATTTGAACCCGGATGGCGTATTATACAGAAGAAACCACGATTTGGTGCTGTTGCGTTGTGTAGACGAAAAAGAGGCAAAGATTCTCATGGAGGAAATACACGAAGGTACCTTTGGTACGCATGCTGGTGGGCATGCTATGACGAGAAAGCTGCTGAGGGCAGGTTACTTTTGGCTGACGATGGAAACTGATTGTTTCAAGTTTGCGAGGAAGTGTCACAAGTGCCAAATCTATGCTGATAAGATCCATGTGCCTCCAAGTCCTCTAAATGTGATGTCATCACCTTGGCCATTCTCGATGTGGGGAATCGATATGATTGGGAGGATCGAGCCGACAGCTTCTAACGGGCATCGGTTCATCCTAGTAGCAATCGATTATTTCACCAAATGGGTAGAAGCGGCGTCTTACGCAAACGTAACTAAGCAGGTGGTGGCCATATTCCTCAAGAGAGATATCATTTGCCGATATGGGATTCCCGAGCGGATAATCACGGATAATGGTTCAAACCTGAACAACAAAATGATGAAGGAGCTCTGTCAGAATTTCAAGATCGAACATCACAACTCCTCCCCTTACCGACCCAAGATGAATGGCGCTGTAGAGGCGGCCAATAAGAATATCAAGAAGATCGTTCAGAAAATGGTGGTGACCTATAAGGATTGGCATGAGATGCTACCTTTTGCTCTGCACGGTTATCGTACGATGGTACGCACATCAACCGGGGCAACTCCGTTCTCATTAGTATACAGAATGGAAGCGGTATTACCATTGGAAGTTGAAATCCCTTCTCTGAGGGTATTGCGAGACGTTCAGCTGGACGAAGCAGAATGGGTAAAAGACAGGTTGAATCAACTGAGTTTGATGGATGAGAAGAGGCTAGCTTCTCTATCATACGGTCGTTTGTACCAGAGCCGAATGAAGAAAGCGTACGACAAGAAGATACATCCGCGAAGCTTTCAGATGGGCGACCTTGTGCTGAAAAGGATTCTCCCGCCGCAAGCAGATCACAGGGGCAAATGGACCCCCAACTACGAAGGGCCATACGTTGTCAGGAAAGTATTTTCAGGAGGAGCGTTGTTGTTGTCCACTATGGACGGTGAAGACTTCACGTCGCCCGTGAATTCGGACGCAGTTAAAAAATACTTTGCTTAAAATTGACCTGCTGGACAGAAAAAGAGAGTCCAGGCAAAAATGGGGCATCCTGGCGAACCAAAAACAGAATGAAAGGTTCGGGCAAAAAAAATTAGGGATAAAATTGAAAAAATGTACACCCGCGAAGTTGAAAACCTACACTGGGCGACTTCGGCAAAAAGGGGTATCCCGGTGAACTGAAAACCCGTAAAGGGCGGTTCACGCAAAAGTTAGGGATTTGAAGAGCAAATGACTGCGGTCCGAATTTGATAATTGCAATGAGCATCAATGCGGGAGAATACCTTTGAGGAGTCAGTTATCTGATACGATCTCTTCAGAAGTGGGGATACCGGGAAAGCATTAGAGTCGGGCGAGTCATGGGAGGATCAGTTCGTGGTGTTCATCTGCATCCCGTTGCCGACATGTGTACAAATTTAAGCTGTCAATATTTATGCTTCTTGTGCATACTTGTATACTTGTATATTTGCTTTGTGTAGCTTCCTCATTTCAGGAGTTACATCCCGTGTACAAAACTCCGCCCATTCAGGGGCCCAATCAATAAAATACGTTATTCAGTACTTGACACTGTTATTTACTGTTTTGCGCATGATTAACGCCTAAGTTTGATGAAACTCGCGTGTGTATAACGTCGCTGGCCCTTGCCAACAGTTGCTAAAGCTTTGAATTAACTGAAAATAACGTCACTAACCTGAATTGATTTGGTTGCATAGGCTTGTCTTGTCTTGTTTGTGTTGTTGCAGGTTTCATAACCGTACGAGGAAGATGATCAAAAGGTTGCAATAACTAAAGACTCAGCCCTCACGCAGGTCATGCAGGTTCTTCCTGAAGAAGGATAGAACTCTCCAGCTAGTCGTAGCTTGTGCAAAAGGATTATCCAGCAAAGTCGTTCATCCTCTACGGAATTGACGGTTCAAAGGTTGTAGGCTGTATGCAGGCAATGTGGTGTCCCCCAGAAGGATTCCTTATCTCAAGCAGAGTGGTTCAGCCTCAGAAGATTAATATTTCCAAATTGGTGAGCTGTATTCAGACAGGTTCATCTTTCTCCGCAGGGTCATTCACTCTCTCCCAGCGGAGTCAGTTGATTTCCCCCGAGAGAATAGTCCCATCCCCAGTGGAGATCTCTTTTCAGCAAGTATTCTTTCCTCCCAGTGGAACTCGAAGATCAAGACTCTCCCCAGCAGAGTTGGTGGTGGTTCCTGTCATTTATTTTGTCAGGGATACTGTGTAATATCAGTTCACTCTCCAGCAGAAAGTTCGATCATACCGTGCACATCTGCTATTCCCCAGCAGGGGGTTACCTCAACAGGGTGTTTGGTTTGAGTTCCCAATTTCCCAGCAGGGGTGACTTCACCCTTCCAGCATTTATTGTGCTGGAATAATTCTGTAGCATCTGGCTATCCCCAGCGGAGTTGGCATTATCTTCAGCATTTATTTTGCTGAAACAGTTCCTGTACTTTAGCAATTCAGGTAGAGAGAGCTCTTGCTCAAATGAACTACCAAACATTCAAGATCTCGGCATGGGACATCCAACGATAATGTCAGTTTCGATCGTATTCCCCACAGAGTTATCAGGATAAGTTTCTCTTTTCCCAGGCAGAGTTAGTTGTCATCAGGGGTTCCATGAATCAGAATTTCAGAGACCACCACCGGTCATCAGAACAGGTATCCGGTAGTTTGGTTCCCAAATATCCCCAGTAGAGTCCGCCCCAAGGTCGCTGTCACGTCAGTGCTAAAGAAGTTTGTGGGTTGGGATCAATGGAGAACTACGTCCTGACGTGGACAATTTATCCCTATAGTGACGGGATTTCTTCAGAAGTGGGTGTCCTAACGTGGACAGATTTATTCCCCGGGCTGATGAGATGTGGTAGTCCTAAAGTGGACAGACTCGGGTTCTCGGAATTGGTGGAATGTGGAGTCATAACGTTGACAAAACTGATTACTCTTTGTGTTGGTGTCCTGACGTGGACCATTTACCCTCAGCAGTTATCTTTCTTCGTGTTGGCGAAGCATGGGTCTTGACGTGGACAGATCAGACGAAGGTGTGAGTCCTGACGCGGACGAGTTTGGCTTTCTCAACAGAGGAGATGGGAGTCCCGACGTGGACAAGTTTTATTTCCCTAGAGGGTCGAAGATGCCTGAGTCCTGACGTGGATAAATCAAGACGAAAGATGGGTCCTGACGTGGACGAGTTTATTCCTTACGTGGGAAAAGAGGTTTCAGTTCCTTACGTGGAAAGACGAGTTTATTCCTAACGTGGAAAGATGAGATTCCTTACGTGGAAAAGAATGGGTTTCCTTACGTGGAAAGATTGAGTCCTCACGCGGACATATCGAGATTGATTCCTGACGTGGAAAGAAAGAGATTATTCCTGACGTGGAAGAGTTTAGTCCTGACGCGGACAGATCAAAGAAGTTATTCCTAACGTGGAAGAAGAAGATAGTTTCCTTACGTGGAAAATTTAGTCCTGACGTGGACGGATTCAGAAGAAGAAGTATGCCTAACGTGAAAAGAGGGCGTGTTCCTTACGTGGAAGAGAAAGAGAAACTTCAAGTCCTTACGCGGAAAGATTGGAGTCTTGACGTGGACATGTCGAGTGGTATTGGGGTCCTTACGTGGACAGATTGATATAGTTCTCCTTATGTGGAAAGAAGATTGCTTCCTGACGTGGAAGGATGAAAGGTTAGTCCTGACGTGGACAGATGCAGAAGAGATGATTCCTAACGTGGACAGGTGTTATTCCTAACGTGGAAGAGTCTATTCCTAACGTAGACGATTTATTGGAATATACGAACTATCCCCCAGCGGAGTTGCCGAGATTTTTCTGGGTTAACAGCAAGTGGAGTCCTAACGTGGACAGGTTCTAGTTGAGGTTTCTTCGTATTGATGACAGACAGAGTCCTAATGTGGACAAGCAAGCAATCTGTTATCCCCAGCGTGGTCGTTACGAGATCAGTGGGTTGTCGTAACAGTCAGATTCAGCTGATGAATGTCGTTCCCCAAGCAGTGGCGTAGTTTATTTCTGCGGTTGGCAAATTTCCGGGTTTCTTAGTATTCAACCGTCTTGTACCTCGAATGTTTGAAGGCCGTTCGCTCCTCACCCAATCGGGTCCAAGTCGCTTGAATAGGGGCAGCTGTTGCACCCTAGAATTTGCTCAACCTTATTCACTTGGTTCATGTTTCAATACCATTAGCATTTGCATATAGAGTCATGTACATAGGTTACTCATCTGCATAGCATAAGCATAGCAAGTCATTCAACAGGGGACCAATCATTATTCTCATCTCTAGAGGCCTATCAAGAGGTTATTATCCTAATTCCATCTCATTCAAGTCATCAGAAAAGAATTTGAGAGCAGAGAGTTCAGCAGATCAAGCCTTGAGTCTATCTCCTATCTGAGGGTATCTGAGGGTCAACAAGGGGGTTGTGAGCTGTGAATGGAAGGCATGGAGAGTATCTAGACATCATGAGAGGCTTAGAAAGTCATTTGAGGAAGGAAACAAGTTGTTGATGTGATCACAAGAATTGCAGTTGAAAACAGTCAACTAGGGTTTCATCTGGGTCAACCCTAGGTCAACCCTAGGTCAATTGATTGATTTAAGGGCATTCAGGTCTATTGAAGAGATGTGGGGTTCATCATTTGACATGGAGAACAAGGATATGTTGTTATGCTAAGAAGAATTCAAGATAAATCAAGGAGAAAAGGAGTCTCTAAATTAGGGTTTTTGTGTAAAATCCCCTAGTTTAGGTCAAATTTCCAAGCAAGATAAATCAAAATGCAAGCTTCAAATGGATCCTTGGCCAAAATGAAACTTGTATAGGATCTCAAGACCTTTAATTTGAGTGGTGGAAGACATCAAGGAGATTTATAGAACTCAAGTTATGGTCCTTGCAAGTTACAGGTCATCTGAGGTATCTGAAATTTTGTCTGTGAAAGTGACTTGACTTCCAAGCAACTTTTACCCCTCAAGGAGATTTCAAATGAATTTATGGTCAACATAATAATTGTTCCTCATTGTCTTAGCTTTCTAGAATGGTATAGTATGCCTTCATATGATGTGTGGAACTCAACTTATGGTCTTGGCAAGCAAAGGCTATTTTGGTCATTTGTGAATTACAGGTCATTTTAACCTATGTCCAAAACTCATACAAGGAGGCCTCAAATGGAAAAACTTACAACATAAAACTTGCTCCAAATGACATTTTGAGTCTAGAAAAGTGACCATGAGAGATTGGAAATGTCCATAGCACAAGGTTTCAAAATTGGTGAATTTAATGAAGAAAAATGGCTTAAAAAATGAGATTTTTCATATCTTGGCCAAATGATGCAAAATTATAGGTCATTTTGAATGGAAAAGGCATTTTAAAGACATTGGCTAAAGTGGAATTTTGAGTTTAGGTCATAATTTGTGAGTTATCCATGGTTGCTTGAATTGAAAGTAACATAATCCAAATTGAAAGGGAAAAGTGTAAGGGAAACTTCTCCAAGTTTCTAGGAGGTTCTAATGCAACCTATATATTCATGCAAGCTGATTCATGCAAGGGTTGGTACTCCCATTTGCTCAAAACCTCCATTTTCATTCATTTTTTCATTCTTGCATAAGCTACTCAAACTCTCACAAATCTCTCAAAACTCTCACATCTTTGGATTGAATCTTCATCATCATCATTCAAACCCTAGGATTCACATCAAAAAGTGGTTGAATTGATCAAGAATTATACCAATTATCTTCTTCACTCCAAGTTGCATTTTCATCAAAAATCCATTAAAACTTCCTCCATCATTCTGATCTCTGTTACCATCATCATCCACTATCATCAGGGAGTAATTGGCACAAGGAATTGGAGAGAATTCGTGGCTGTGTGAAGAGACTCAAGTTGAAACTCCAACTTGCATGAAGAATGGAATAGAGTAATTCACAAGGGTTAAGCAAAAATCACTGCAAACAGAAGCATACACATTCATTAGAGATCATTTTCAGCAAGTGTCAAGGTTTGAATTGAAGTCTAACTACCATTACCATCACCAAGTGCAAGGTATGTAAACTTCTTCGAATCTCACTACTCAGGCTGTTATAGATCATGTGGTTAGGATAGGATTGTTTAGAGACCCTAGGGGAATGATTCTTGAAGTTTAGGGATAGTTTCGTGGAGATCCATGACAGGTTGCCATTTCTGTTAGCTTCAAGAATAAGCTATGTACTGGATTATAATCAATGTAATGAGGCATAGAATAATGAGGAAAGTATGTAGAGTATCTGTGGATCATCAGGTTTGAGTTATGGCAAAGTTGACATCAGGCAAGCATGGTATACCCTGAGTTTCGTGCCCTCTGTTTGGAGCCTACAAGGAGAGTTAGAGAAAACTAGGACTAGACATGGATTCCTTGGGTTTCGTAGATTATTTTAGGGCTTAGAATTGTTCATTTTCATCAAGAGAGCATGGAGAAAGGTTGGATGGAATTTTCGTGCATGGAACTCATGGCTGAAACCCTAGACGGATGGAGGAAGAAGATAACTCGTACGCCCTTGGATCTGGTGGGGAAGATTGACTTGACCACGAATCGAACGGCCCACATTTAACCTGAGTTTTGGTGGGAAGTTTCAAAAATTGAAACGCACCGTTTCACTAATTGGGGGGATTGGGCTCAGACAGCTATTCGCACCCCCCAAGTTAGTTGGCCCAACACGCTGAACATGAATTTCTTGCTATTCTCACCCCTCTGGCTATTTCTTTATATTTTCTTTATTATTTTCTTTTCATTTTTCATTCATTTTTAAAAATTCATAATAAATAGAAAAATCATCATTTTTAATTCATTCTTTTTGCATATTTTTCTTTAAGATGTCAAGAAAATTATAAAAAATAAAAATGGCATTTTATTTTTTATTTGATATTTTTCCCATATTTTCTAAATAAATAACATTTTACATAATTTCATTTCATACATAATTTTGTTATTTTTTGTTCTATTAGTTGCTTCAATATTTTTTGCCCATTCTTTTTAGGTTGTTTAGTTTAGACATCAAACTTGTAGATTCAATTTAGTTCCCATTTTTAGAAATTAAATTTAGGTGCTTAGTGCAAGTGTGAACAACATGGATAAAACTAGGGTTTTAGGTGATGACTTAGGAGATTTGATTCTTTTCCCTTAGGACTTAGGGTTTGTCTAGTTTATTTATGGGACTATAGGGGCTATGGGTAGTTATTAGATCCCTTAGAAAAAGTCAGGATTCCCCTACTGCTATTAATATGCTGTTGTATCTGATTGACTGGTATGGTGTGCCCTCTGGGGATTATTGCTTGCTTGCTTGGGTATTGGGATTGTTTGAAGACTTGAGGAGATGAAGACCATTGGAGATCCAGAGATTGAAGAACAACTACCAGAGTTGGAGAGGAGGTTCTTGCTAGCAGCTGCTGAGGAGACTAGGGTTTAGGAGCTAGGCAGAGCTCTAGAGTAGAAAGCTTGCTTCTCAAACATAGATGGCTTTGTTTGCCTCTATCCTTTCTCTATGATTCAAAGTCTCTTTCAAATATCCACCTCCTTCCTTTGGAAGGATCAGTGAATATATTTGAAAGATAGAACTTTTGAGAGAAAACTTTCTGTTTAATGTTAACAGTTGATGAACCACCCTTGGTAGGTAATTAACTGTCTAACATTCATTCACTTCATCTTGTTGACTGATATTCATCCTGGAGCCTGAGACTTGAAGAAAAGCCATGGCAGATAGAAGACTGATGATCAAAGCCCTTACCTGAAGATCATGAAGATGGAGATTGATGCTTGTTGAAGCCTGTAACTGATTAGAGATTACTGGGAGCTAGATGTTGATTCAGAGTTGCTGATGCTGTTTCTTTTGTTGTTGTATTTCATTGCTGATGTATTGATTGGTTTTTCTGACTGTATTGTTTGCTGTTTACCCTGCTGGGTTGAAAGTCAAGTCTGGTTCACTTTTGCCTATTGTTTTCCAGGTTCGAGGTTGAGTGGGACTCCCTTGCCTCGCTTGTATTGTTGCATCCATGCATTTTACCGCTTTACTGTATATGTTTGTTATTGTTTCTGTTTCTGCCTATCCCTTAGGATCTCTGTTCCTCTCTGTGCAAGAGAGGAGCATGATAGACATTAGGTCTTAACCCATGCATGATAACATTAGGTTAGTTTGTTTCCCTTCGCAACCGTAGGTTAGAGTTCTGTCTCTATCTTTCTCAAAACAAACAGAAAAACACGTAAAGATTTCAAACTCAATAAAAGACACTTCTTCCGTAAAAGAAGGTGAACTCATCAAGACGTCATTTTTGTCCGCCGGGACTGCTAATCAAGAAAACCTTTTTCAGAAGGAATAAAATCGACCAAGACAAGCCTGTGTCGTACGTGGCCCGAACTACGTTTGCTCTGATCTTTCATGCCGTGTGAAAGTACGTAGGCATAGGATGCGATATCCCAGCGAGCAACCTTCCCCTCCTTTCCCGTAGGTAGGCGAACTACGTTGACTCTGATTTCTCGTTCCAGGCGAGAATACGTAGGCATAAAGTGCGATACTTTGCCGAGTCATTTTTTATTTTTTTATTTTCATTTTATTTTCTTTTTAACCCTCGACCCATATTTTAGATAGAATAACAATCCATACCCGAAAACAAGCGTGGATCCCGTCGAGTACGACGGACGTGAGGGGTGCTAATACCTTCCCCTTGCGTAACCGACTCCCGAACCCAGGTTTTGGTTGCGATGACCATACCTTTCCCGTGTTGTGCGAGGTTTACTCTGAGCGTTTCCTTTCCCTCCCGTGGGATAAATAACGCACGGTGGCGACTCTTCTGTTCAGCCGACGCCGATTTTCGCAGTAGCGACACCCGTGGTAGAGACTTAATGGATGAATCATCACATTACTTGAGACAAGAGCTCTTTGGGTTATAAGTGAAGAATACTACGAGAACAAAGTAGCTCTGCATTGACGAACTGCGTGGTAGCTGCCATTTCAAACAACATTTGTTATGAATCGATAAAATAATCTTCAATTCTCAAATGCCCATAGATCACATAGTTTATAAGAATAAAGTAGTTCCAAGAGGATTTTATAGAAAACTTGGAATCCAAGATGTTCCAATATCTTCCAACTCTTTGAGAGATTTGTCAAATCTTGACGTAACTGCCTCAGATTGACTACATCCTGTATAGCTGAAACTTCAAACTTGCCCCCTTAGGGATGGTTAGTATGTGAAAGCAACAACTGGGAAACAAACTTGCCCCTGGTCAGTAGAGTCTTCAGGGAACATGCCCCTGGATATGATCATTCTTGGAATGTTTTGCCCCTTTTTTTATCAGAGTTTCAAGTCTCAAAAGATTAAGCTCATCATTGTTGTTCATATGCAAGCTTCTATGATGTCAAACAATGTTAGCGAGCAAAAAAAGTTAATTTTGAAACTGCTAATGCAACACACATGCTTGTCTTGAATTTTTTATTTATTTATTGAAAAGATATCATAATAACTTGTGACTGAATCACTAGTTAGGATAGGAAATTAATTAATTTTACAAATCCAACACAACTTTTGAGCTTAGCTCATAGGAGTCAGGAAACGTTATCTCGTCGAGTACGCTTTCAAAATAAACTCTGCTTCAATTAGGTCTTTTGAGGGTTGTATCGTGGCTTGGTTCACAACTTAAGAAACAAAGGATATAAGGCTCAAAGTTTATTTGTTCCCACCCATTCTTCGTGATGTTCTCCAATTCTACATTCAGTTAACTTGACACGAGCACTCATCTCTCAAGAGGAGTTTTGATATGGTTGAGAAACCATTGAGGCTTTGGACATGGAAATCACTCACCTTTTTGCTTTTGGTGTTTGATCACACGACTTTGTTATTTATTGAGGATTTTTCTTGGTGATCCTTTGTTTTTGCTTTTCGTGTTTCCTTTTATTATTATTTGTTTTTATTCCCTAAATTTTGCTTGGACGGAGTCTTTAGATTTGACTTTGAAGTCCAGCGGGATGCCTCAATTTTTCCTAAATCTCCTTCATAGGTTTTGACTTAACGGGCTTTTTCTTTTTTCAATTTTTTATTTATTTATGAACAAGTCGTGTGACTCTAAGTTATTTTGACCCTTTTGAAAGGATTGTGGCTGCCTCACTCTTTAGATAGTCAAGGAATAATCATTATGGGTTTTTGACTTCCAGCCTTCTAATATGTGAGGAATAGATAAAATAGATTCTTGAATGTTCACTCCTCCTTTTTGAGAGTTAGGGCGCTCGATCAGTTTAACTGAAAACTACCCTGCCCCAGGTAAAAATTGAGGGTTTTTTGTATGTAAGGAAAAGAAAACTCCTACTTCAAGGCTCAAAGGGGTTAACAAGGGTCTATCTCCCTTATATCTCCAGTGTATGAGGATTTGAAATAATGCCTTACATCATCAGCCGGATTTGATTTTATTCAAAAATATACGACCAGAGATCTTGCGTTTTTGATTTCGTCATCCTCCTCCCAATTCTATATCAAAGCAAGAGATTGGGTAAATTTGGCATTATAAAACATGAAAAAGCATTTTATGAGTGAATACAAATGGATTTCTTCAAGACAAACATATTTATTGCATTAATCATTCAAAACAAACAAGTTCTTACATGAAAATCATGCTTTTATAATCAAAGAAATAATAACAAATGCAAGCAAGCAAACAAAAAGCCTGATGATCTTGGGAATGAGTTCACCTCCTAATTTCATCAACTTGAAAGGACTCTCATGAGTCTTCATATCCATCAGCATAAAGGCGTTCCATTCACACTGGGCTTCCTCCCTTGAAGGTCAGCACCTCATCGTCGACCATCTCTTGGAATTTTTCATGGAAAACCTTACACTCTTCAATCGAATGCCTCATTGCTCCATCATAAAATTCACAACTGGTATCTGGATTGAACCAAAGAGGGCGAGATTCCATGGCTCTGGTCTTTCTGGGTGCCATTACCGAGTCTCGGATAAAGTAGGACCATAGTTGACTGTAAGTCATTAGGATTGGGTCAAATTTCTTTTGATCATGACTCTGATGTGTTCTCTGATGAAATTGTGATTGACAATTCAGAATGATCTGAGCGGCAGGAGCAACATCAATAGGAACTTTCTTACCACCTTCCAGCATGGTAGCATCATATCCACAAGGGACATGAGAAGACTTTTTACTGTTGCAAGTAACCACCATTGGCTTTGGCATATTAAAATGCAGAATTATGACATTCACCCTTTCTCTAGCGATATGAAGCAGTTTCTGATCCAACATATTTGGAGATCCCTCTTCACGATAGAACATCCACGAGGATTCTTTGAATAAATTTTGCAGAAAGCATTATTATGCTCATAATGGATAAACCTACATAAATTGACATGCATATCCACCAAAGATCCTCTTATTAAATTTACGTCAGAGATATAGTATTCTACAAGATATCCTTCCTCAGTGTTTCCATACTTGGGTAACAAACTCGTTGAGACATTGGGCCCAGAATCTTCAAAAGACAAAATACCGCTTTGCACTAACTTATGTATTTCGTCCTTCAAAGCAAAACAATGTTCAATATCATGATCGGGCGCTCCTTGATGAAATGGATAAAAACGATCCTACTTAAACCACCATGGTAGATTCTTTGGGATAGCCGACAGACTCTTTGTTTGCACCATATTCTTCTGTACTAAAGCAGGATATAATTTAGAAAACCCATTGGGATCGGGTCAAACTGATCCACATGTTGTTTACTTTTGTTACGAAATCCTCCATGTTTCTCTCATGAAATAGCATTAGCAGCTTGTTCTTTCTCCTTGGGTAAACCTTCCAAAAGCTTCTTAGAGTTGTTAGAAACGCTAATGGGAGTCACATGAATGGGAACTGACATGATTTCAGAAATCACGGTCCTTTGAAGTGGAGTCTGAGAAATATGAGGAGGAGGTTAATTTTGAGTAGCAACCAGAGTTTCAACCAAAGCAGAGAGTCTTTCCATATTAGCCCTCAAAGTAGTCACCTCCTTACGAAGTTCATGGTTTTCTTGCTCAATGTTCTTCATTTTCTTTCTTTGACTTTGAGTATCGTACTGATGAATTAGCTTGCCTCCTCTTTGAGGGAAAAAGCAAGAGTGAGAACCTGAGATGTAAAGAATGCAAATGCACCAATCAATGCAGATGAGTTTCAAGGAACTCAAAAGTTATGTTTGCAAACACCATAAAATGGACAACAATTTTGATAACTAAATATCTCATTTTATTGAAGGATAGAGTATAATTTCAAAATCCAATGGTAAAACCTAGAATGTTTGTAAACAAAAGCTTTGAATTCCGTGAAACTTTTATGAACATGATGTTTATGAGTGCATGTATGCTCAAGAACAGGTATACACAGATCCATATATACATTCAAAACATGCAAAGACTTAGGTTTGAAAATCAACGAGCCTGGAATAATGGTTTAACCATCCCAAATGGGGTAGACTAAGGGTTTATTGTACCTACAGAACAAAGGTTCTAAAAGTTCTGAAAGTCATCATTCCATCTTTCAGATATTATCAATTTCCCAAATACTCGGTAGTTAATAATATTTTCAAGAGAACCTCCTTCGAGTGTAGTATCAGATATCAACTATTTTAGGACTACTCCCTCATAGTCATCACACTATGTCTTAAGAAAGTCAAGTTGGGTTAAGGGTAACTAAAGGTCCTCAATATCATGGGCTCCTAGGTCGAAAATAGTAAGTGTTTTCACGAATACTCGTTCAATAACACTATTCTCAAGAGGGCCTCAACTGAGTGGTGATTTCTCAAATCAGCTTGGTCAGGAATCAACTCCCTATAAGCCTCCTTAAATATATCACCTTCCTATCATAAGTGTACTCAAGTATGGGTATATGACTTATCTCACTGCACGAAAGTAACAACCCAAGGCCGAAACATATATATACAAATAAACAAATATATATATATATATATATATATATATATATATATATATATATATATATATATATATATATATATATATATATATATATATATATATATATATATATATATATATATATATATATATATATATATATATATATATATATATATATATATACAACAAAAACACAAATAAGCAAGTTAGAGGAAACCCTCGAAAGCACGTCCCCAGTGAAGTCGTCATTTCTGTCGCGGTGAGAATTGGATATCATGCTATTAATTAACTTGAATCACAAATCATTATTCACCACCGGTCTTTAATTTGTCCAAGGGAAGGGAAAAAGACTGAAATAACCCATGAGTATGCAATGCCATGCAAAGTTAGAGAGTCTAAGGTTCAGGGGTTGGTTAAACTTAGGAAACGTGCTAGCATCCTAAGTATCTGTAGTACTCTATAGGAACCTCTTGTTTTATTGTGTCATTTGTTATTTTGTTTGCTAAGGGTAAAAGGAAAAAGGGAGACCTAAGGTGTTATTTCTAAGTATGCTCGTCAAGACATCGCATCTCGTGCCTACGTATCCTGATGGGAATGGAATCAGAGTATTCGTAGTTCCTCTAAAAGGGTGAATAAAATTTTATTGATTGGTTTTAGGAGAAAAGACAAGTTGTCATATTAAGGAGAATACTAAACTTAAACCACCACAAACATGTGGCATATAGATCTTTGCTTCATATTAAGAGAAGGGCTCTTACTCGGATATAGAATTGACGAGTATGCCACATACCTCTCTCAAGTGGAAAAGAATCTACATCTTTCTCAACTATGTCACAGGATAGGAGAATGTTATCTCGACTAAGGATGACTTATGTCTAATTCTCTCATGGGAGAAAAGGGAACTAACTGTAAGTTATCCATAGTTGAAATGGTAATCCTAAGGTAGAATTCATAAGGGATAGCAAGTTCTAGGATTACAAGAAGTATATACAAGAAGATACGAAATGCAAATAAAATTATAAATGACAAGAGTGTCAACATCAAGGGATTCTCCTTTGGAATCGGGTAGCAAGAAATTATTAATTAATTTAAATATAAATATTTATATCAAATAATAATTATGACACAAATTTATTTATATTTTAATATGATTCAAATTAACTAATGAAAAAATAGAAATAAAAATACTAAAATTAATAATTCAAATATTTTTGGTATTTTCATCCTTATAAAAGTAATTAAAACAAATTTTTTTACATCTTTTTATGCTAAAATAAAGTAATTAAAAAATATATTTTTTAGTCTTTTTAATATTACAAAATTAACTAGTAAACTAAAAATAAGGAAATCTCTTTGGTCTTTTCTAACATTATATAAATAATAAAAAATAAACTTGATTAATAAAAGTGATTAAGAATAATGATACCTGATATCTAAAAGTCAATTAAATTTGCTTCTTTCTATTTTTCTTTTTAAAAGAAAAAGCCATATAGTATTGACTAGAAAGAAATAATGGAAGAGAATCTAGTAATTATAATTAAGAGGCAATGGTGATCAAAATAAAATAATATGAAAAGAACTATTCATTAATATTTGATACGTGACAATATATGATATATAGTATTGGAATGTGATATATGTAATATATACATAAATATATGATACATGGTGACACCTAACATAAACTATAGACAATCAAAACAACTCATGTACTTAAATTATAAAACTAAAGAAGTTACCTCAATCAATATATGTAAAACTAACACCACGTGACACTATAAGTGGTACTACCAAGACAAACATGAAATTGACATAGATACAAAAAAAATCAACTTTTCAAAATAAATGGTGAGATTTTAATTTTACCTCTCTCAAATGACCTTTTCCCCCGCGTCGCCGCCCTCTCTGTCTCTTTCTCTCGATGTCACATCGTAGTTTGTGAAAAACTTTGCGGTTTGGATGTGAGAAAGATGAGGTATGAGTGTTTTTTCTTTTTTGTGTGATTGCTTATTTTTTCTAATACATAATATATATATATATATATATATATATATATATATATATATATATATATATATATATATATATATATATATATATATATATATATATATATATATATATATATATATATATATATATATATATATAATAGACAAGAATGATAATAACAATTAACACAATGTTTTTTTGTTTTTTATAATAAGACAAGAATAAAAGGAATTAGAAATCATGTTTGTGTTTTTTATGATAAGACAAGAATAAAAAGAATAAAAAATTATGTTTTTGTGAGAATAAAAAGAATTAAATGTTTTTATGTTTTTTAAAAAGAAAACATTAATAAACAAATTAAAAATAAAATTAATTAATAAAAATAAAAGTTTACATTAAATATCTATTTAAATCTAAATAAATTAAATGATTATTTAAATAAAAATGATTAAAAAACAAAATAAAATGTCGGGTTGAAAAGTACTTGAAAAAATAAAATGAACACACCAAAATAATCAGCGTGAAATAAACATATTGGAAAATACAACGTTTGGTCAGATTTTGAAATAAATTTAGACCGGTTTGTTTGTAAATCCAACAAATTTATTCTGACTGACATTTCGGACACTATGCAAGATGAAATGCATACTATGATATGTAGATAATGCAAAACAGAATCTTAGGATCAAAAATTAAGGTATGACAAGAGGATACAAAGTTTTATTACTATTATATTCAGCTTAAAATCATTCTGATCTCCAGTCTTCTAGCATCTTCATAGGCTTCAGATATTATCTTGATGAAGTGTGTTGTAGAAGATCCATTCTTTGTGTAATCTTCAGAAACTTAGTCTTCAGAATTCCAAGATCTTTGTTTAGCAGAATCTATCTTGAGAATCTTCAACATTTATTCTTTTAGAAGCATTATATTCAGAGTCTTCAGAACCTTGTCTTCAAAGTCTTCAGATTTCATTTAACACGTTCTTTATCTTCAGAGTCTTCAACACTTCGTCTAATCAGAACTTTGTCTTTAGAAACTCTTCAGAACTTGATCTTCAGAAATTGTGTCTTCAGAATCTTTAGACCTTTGTTCACCTGAACCTTGCCTTCAGAACTTATAACGTTAAAAGTGCATCACATTAGAAAGTCTTGTACACCTTTCTCATCAAGTCTTAATTATAAAGTCCAGAACTAGCGTTCATTAGAACTGTTGTATTAGAAACATTCATGAATCTTGACTTTAACTTGTACACACATATGTTTTCTTCTAGAGTGTTGATAATAAAGTCTGATAACGTCGCACCACTTCTTATCAGAGTCAGAATCATATTAACAACAACCACACAGTACACAGAAACCATATCATACATAATTGTTCTCTTAGATAATGTGTGCAGTTATCATAAAAACTTAATGGCTAGATGTAGAACCAAATCTTGTTCTTACAAAATTAACCTCTCTCAAGAATCTAAGAAAACTAGTTTATTTATGTTCTACTAAGCTAACTTAACAATTGGGCTTAGAAGCAAGACCCAATTCTACATACTAA
Source organism: Lathyrus sativus (assembly GCA_963859935.3). NCBI lineage: Eukaryota > Viridiplantae > Streptophyta > Magnoliopsida > Fabales > Fabaceae > Lathyrus > Lathyrus sativus. The sequence goes on along the minus strand of OZ012735.1, from coordinate 886,586,363 downwards.
CTTAAATTACAAGTTAATATGTTTCAACATTATGCTCGAACAGACTTCAACTACATCATACACAACTCTTGCCGAACCATGAAGCTACCCTTGTCGACACTAGAGTTCGACCCAAATACCCCAAGTATGATCAAAATCATTTGTCGTTCAATTTAGATAATCCAACATTTGTATCTCTTCACACACTAAGTAAAATAGTATAAAGCATTATGGTGTATTGAAAAGAAATTTAAATTCCATGTTGACTAAATATAAGGTATGGTAAGAGTTTATAAAGAGTGATATCTTTCATTTTATAAATTAATTTCATAAGAATGAGTGAAGAAAAACATAAAAATCTAATATGGTACCAGATGGTGTTGTTTCCTAGCCCATCACTGGTCGAAACACTAGGTTTCCGTAGATATGTAAGACGTTTCCTTAACACTTCAAGCTAATTTTGATTCCGATGGACGGCTGAGGCATTTCATAAAAAATGCGAGGAGTATCATTATCCCTTCACCACCCGTCACATGTCTATCTTTGTTTTAAATTAAAAAAATTTAGATAAGAGTATTTAAGTAGAACCAACCCTAAACTAAAATTCTTCTAATGCATAAATAAAAAGTACGCTCGTGCAAATCGTAATGAGACTCAATTAATGAAAATTAGAGCGAGATGAAATTAGAATAAGAGAGAGAAACACAAAAGAACAAAAACTCGAGCCAACCACAAGATGTCACACCATCAACCTCCACCCCACCATTAACCTCCACCACTGATAATGATCATGTGTATAATAACTTCTTTTTTTTTTTTTACCATTATACATATATTGAGCACAAGACATAAAATGATTCTCCCTTGTATCATCCAATAATATATTCCTTGATCCCCGAGTATACTTGATAACAAAAAATAATCTTAATATCTCATATCTAATTATTTGACCATTATCATGCATTCTACAGTCATACTTAATCAAGAGACCCATATGTATTACTCTTGTACATGTAGGCGGGGTCAATTCTCATCTAGATCACGCTCGTCCCTCAGCATGATTTGTAAAGTACGCATCAACCCTTTTTATGGTCATCTTGTTATGGATAATGTTTGATTGACAATTAAATACTCGACTCCACGTCTAGGATTCTTGGTAGTTTCAGACCGAAGGATGGTATACACCACACTAACATAACATACTATGTAGTATTCTCATGACAGGGCAGTTCAATATAAATATTACTCCTTATATTTATAATTATGTGAAGACTTGATATCATATCCATGATCCGTGATACACGGTCACTAGTTTACTCACATAATGGTCTCTATGCATTATCATTTTCCTATTTGACTTTAAAATTTGACTATGAATACTTTATGAATAACATCCTTATGTTTAATGAGATCTCACAATTAAGTCACATTTTATTTATCCTTATGTTTAATTAGCTAAAATTTACTCCAATAGTAAAATGATTGTCTAAATAAGCCTACTATTATAGAGGAATATAATATTGACTCAAGGAATATAATACAATGGAGGAATATAATATTTAGTCAATATTGAATAAACCTAATATTTAACAAGAAAGATTGGTTATTAGGTCTTACTTCGACAGCAAAGTGATTTTGCTAAAGAGAAGAACATTGCCCATCATTCCTGTTGCCTGGTATGTTAAGAGAAAAATGTCTAAAGATGCACTGGAAGAGAAATTTGAGAAAAGACAGAACAAGGAGAAATTAAAAATCCCTACAAGAAAAAAAGGATTTTGCGACATAAAGGTTGCGACGGTTCAATGAAAACCACTCTCTTCCTTATATTACAACGGTTATGGAAAATCGCCTTTTAATTTTTAAAAGAAACATAGTTTTTTTACGACAGTTTTGAATTTAACCGCCCTAAAAAATTGGTTGCGACAGTTCATTAAACCGCCTTCCCCAAAAATCAGGTAATTGACATTATAACTTATAAGGCACCAGAAAAAGAGAGAAGCATGATAGACCTAAAATATACTGTTTTCTTGGCTCGATTTGCACATGTTATTTAGGATTTTATTTATTTTTTCTTGTATTATGCCTTTGTTTTGTTTCTTTTTCAGGTTTTTGTATATTCAAGGCTACTCGAGAAGAAATGAAGGAAAAACGAGCTAAAAACATACTTTCTGAGGAATTGTACACATGGCTTCCACCATGGTGGGCGCCATAGGGGATGCCACACATTGGATAGAAGCCAACTACTGACAATTGCCACGTCTCCCACTCCTTTCCACCCTAGTTCATGTGGCGGGCGCCACAAGAGGGTGGCGGGCGCCACCTTCACATACTCGTTTCCCTCCCAAAAGGAGTTGGGGGGCATTCTTGTCCTTACTTGTACTTTCTTACCACTATAAATAGAGGAGTTCTAATTCATTTCTAATCATCCAAGCTTAGTTACAGAACTCAAGCCATAAATTTCATCTATTGTAAAGTAATAAACTTCTCACATCGAGGGGTTATCACACTGTTTAATCGAGTCTGTAATCGAGTTTGGAGCACTTGGGTAGAAGTTAATCCTGCCGCCATTTTATTTCAGTCTTTTTACTTCCATTTGTACAAGATTTGAAAGCCTCTCGTTTAGAGCAGGCTTCTGTCTATTTGTCGCCTTTTAATTATCCTCTTTTATTTATCGCACCGCTTTTATTTCTCGCACTGTTTATTTCTCGCACCCTTTATTGCACTTTATTTATTTACCCGCTTTTTTATTTACTCGCACTTATTTATCATGTTTATTTATTTTACCATGTTCGGCTAAATCTTAAAGGCTAGGATGCGAGGATTGTAGTTATAATAGTATTCCATACGACTGTCGATAGAATTACTTAGGGGTTATTTTAACTTTTAACACTTATTTTCTGTACTTAAAATCTGTTAGAAAAGATCGAAAGCCATCCAACCTTTAGATAAATTTGTTTAGTTTTAACTGTTCCAAGGAAGCGAAAGCGCTTGACTCAGTTAATTAGGAATCTTTAATGTTTAAGAAAACCGATTTTGAAACTGTTTCAGACGCGTTTATTGATTTAAAGTCTGGTTGGCAAGAACCTCTTTTTGTTAGAAATTCTAGGTCAAAATACTTTTCAACTAAGTTAAGAAACTATATTTCTTAAAAAAAAGGTTTATTAACCCTAACGCAATACGCGTCTTTTTATAAGTGACAATAAGAGGGATCGATTAGGGATAAACTCGGTTCTGATTACACGAAAGCGACAGTTCCTGTTAAATTAGTTCTTTTCATGAGTAAAAAACATTACCCCATAAGGCATCCTATCTGTACACATTTGGAATACTACGTAGCTATATGAATTGCATCTATGCCTGTTATTTTATTATTGAATTTATTTCCGCACTTTACTTTTATTTCGTACAATCCAACCTTTTATTAGACTTGCCTTAGATGAACACCGTAACACTAGTGAATGATAGATTGACGTTTGGTCTCTGTGGGATCGATAATCTTTTATATTACTTTGACGCTATTCGTGCACTTGCAAATCGCCCATCAAGTTTTTGGCGCCATTGCCAGGGACCAATTACGTCAAAATTCTGTACCCTATTGTTACACCGTCTAGACTAAGGCTATAGCCACCGGTCAATGCGAAGAACTCGCAGCACCGGTACCCTTATAGATCCTTTAGAGGAACCGGAACGTTACTCTCGCGCACGTATCTTATTTCGTAGAATTAAGAAAGCTATGGACGAAGACCGTAACCAAAGACCCCTTAAGGATTTCGCCCAACCATCTAATGACGAACCTAGTTTTAGTATTGTGAACCCTAATATCCCTGCTCACAATTTCGAGCTAAAACCATCCCTATTACAATTAGTGCAACAAAACCAATTCGCGGGACTCGCTATCGAGAACCCGAACCAACATTTAAAAACCTTTATTCAACTAGCTAACACTTTTAAAACCAATGGTGCTACCCCTGAGGCGATTAGGTTAAGATTATTCCCCTTTTCCCTTAGAGACAAAGCTCTAGCTTGGTTAGATTCCCTTCCAGCCAATTCTATAACAACGTGGGAAGACCTTAGGAGAGTTTTCCTCGCTAGATATTTCCCCCCGAGCAAAACAACTGTTCTTAGAAACCAAATAACCAGATTTACCCAAAACCAAGGTGAATCTCTCTTTGAGGCTTGGGAAAGATATAAAGACCTGTTGAGAGTATATCCACACCATGGCCTGGAATCATGGCTGATCATTCATACCTTCTATAATGGACTTCACTATAACACAAAAATGACCATCGATGCCGCCGCAGGTGGCACTCTGATGAATAAACCTTACCCTGAAGCTTGCGCTCTCATCAAAGATATGGATCAAAACCATTATAAATGAGGGATAGAGCGAGCAACAGTGGAAAAGAAAGAAGCCCAAGGAGGAATACATGAGATAAGTTCTATAGACATGATGCAAGTCAAAATAGACGCCTTGGCCCTTAAGGTCGAACATATGTACGCAAACCTAGTAGCTACGACAGCAGTCTCAACTGAGTGCGAATTATGTAGAGCCAAAGGACACCAATCGGCGGAATGTAATCTGCTGAACGAAACTCATTCAGGAGTTGTCAACTATTCCCAAGGGAACCCATTTTGAAACACTTATAACCCTGGTTGGAAGAATTACCCTAAGTTTTCCTACAAAAATAATAACCCTATCCAAAACCCTGCACCCCTGAGACCATCCGGTTTTAAAGCTCAAAGACAAAACCCGCCTATGCAAGCTGTGCAATCTAAGCCGAACCTTGAGAAAATCATGGAAAACTTTATCACGACTCAGACCAAACAAAAAAAATAATTCCTAAACCAGAACATTAATGTAAATGAATTGATTACCCAGTTAGGAACCAAAGTTGACCAAATAGTCACCTACAATAAGATGCTTGAAACCCAGATATCTCAAATAGCTTTAAAACAAGATTTTGAGACTACACCCGGAGGACAGTTCCCTGGTCAACCTCAACAGAACCCCAGAGGGCAATCCAATGAAATCACCTTACGGAGTGGGACCGCTTACGGCGAACCGGTTAACCCGAAATTGAGCAAACCCAAGACTCCTGAGGAAAACATGGTACCCACGAGCGAAGTAGAGGAACCAGTACGATCTGAAAAGCAGAAGGATAAGGAAAAAACCAACGAATCACCGCCACCATATAAGCCTCCCATACCTTATCCGCAAAGACTAAAACAAACCAAGATCAATAACCAATACCAGAAATTTATCAATGTCATAGAGAAACTTTATGTGGAGATCCCTTTCACAGAAGCCATCACCCAAATACCGTCATATGCAAAGTTCCTCAAAGACATCCTTACCAATAAACGTAGACTTGACGATCCAAAAACTTTAGAGTGCAATTCCATTTCCAAAAATAAACTTGCTAAGAAGGAGAAAGATCCTGGAAATTTCTCCATACCTTGTATTTTGGGAAGTCATGTCATCAATAAAGCTTTTCTAGATTTAGGAGCTAGCGTAAGCCTCATGCCTCTGGCAGTTTTCGAAAGGTTAAAACTAGGAGAATTGCAACCTACGGAGATGTCACTTCAATTAGCTGACAGATCCGTCAAGTATCCGGTTGGCATATTGGAAGACGCCATCGTTAGAATCGATCAACTATTCATCCCGATCGATTTTGCTGTCATGGACATTAAAGAAGATGATGACATTCCAATCCTTCTAGGCATACCATTCTTATCAACCGCTGGAGCCATAATAGATGTTAAGAGAGGGAAGTTGACTTTTGAGGTAGGTGACAAAAAGATAGAATTCATTCTATCGAAGTTTCTTATGGCACCAGTAGTAGGAGATGCATGTTATGCCATAGACATCATCGATGAATGCATTAGGGAGCTAGAATTAGAGGAAACCATAAACTGCCTTCAACCTTCATAAAGGAAGATGACGGATTTATAGAACCCTACATTGATGATAACCTGTATGAAGGTTTATCCCTTACCCCATATCCTACACCATGCCTAAAAAACCCAAATTTAGAACTTAAGGAACTACCTAAGAATCTAAGATACGAGTTATTGGACGAAGAAATGAACCATCCTGTTATAGTCAGTGATACCTTAAACCAGGGAGAAACAGACCAACTCTTATTTGTCTTACGTAAATATCCCTCTGCCTTAGGATATAACATCTCTGACCTAAAAGGTATAAGTCCATCTGTGTGCATGCACCGGATCTCACTCGAGGAAGACTCAAAACCCTCTAGAGAACATCGGAGAAGGATAAACCCTATAATGAAGGATGTTGTAAAAAAGGAAGTCCTCAAGTTACTAGAAGCAGGTATAATTTATCAGATCTCAGATAATAAGTGGGTAAGCCCTGTGCATGTAGTACCTAAAAAGGGAGGCATCACGGTTGTGCAGAACGAAAAAGGAGAACATGTAGCAAAACGGATAGAAGGAGGATGGCGTATGTGTATAGATTATAGGAAATTAAACAAAGCTACTAGGAAAGACCATTTTCCCTTACCATTTATAGACCAAATGCTGGAACGTTTGGCCAGACACTCCTATTTTTGCTACCGGGATGGATATTCAGGATTTTTCCAAATCCCCATACATCCAGAAGACCAAGAGAAAACTACCTTTACATGCCCTTATGGAACTTTTACCTACAGACGAATGACTTTCGGTCTCTGTAATGCACAAGCAACCTTCCAACGTTGCATGATGGAAATCTTAGCTAATTACCTTGATGGAATTATGGAAGTATTCATGAATGACTTCTCAGTGTGCGAATTTGATTTTAACAACTCACTAACCTTGAGAAAATCCTGAAAAGATGTGTTGATGTTAACCTAGTATTGAACTAGAAGAAATGTCACTTTATGGTCACCGAAGGTATAGTTTTAGGACATATAGTCTCTGAGAGAGGTATCGAAGTAGATAAAGCCAAAATAGAAATGATTGAAAACCTTAAACCCCCTAACACTGTCAGAGAAGTCCGAAGTTTTCTTGGACACGTTGGTTTCTATCGGCGTTTTATTAAAGACTTCTCTAAAATAACTAAACCTTTAACTGGACTCCTAATGAAAGATGTCGAGTTTAACTTTGATGAAAAAATCCTTGAAGCATTTAACTTTCTAAAACAAGCCCTGATCTCGGCACCCATCATTCAACCTCCAGATTGGGACAAACCGTTCGAAATCATGTGTGACGCTAGCGACTATGCTGTAGGAGCTGTTCTAGGGCAAAGAAAGGATAAGAAATTACATGTTATATACTATGCCAGTAGAACCTTGGATGTTGCTCAGCTTAACTACGCTACCACGGAGAAAGAACTTCTTGCCGTAGTTTTCGCTATGGATAAGTTTCGATCCTATCTGGTAGGAGCCAAAATCATAGTTTATACAGACCATGCTACCATCTGTTACTTATTGAGCAAGAAGGATGCCAAACCCAGGTTACTTCGATAGATCCTCCTGTTACAGGAGTTCGATCTGGATATTAGAGACAAGAAAGACACGGAAAATGTAGTTGCCGACCACCTTTCTAGGCTCGAGTATCTAAAACCAGACCCACTCCCCATTAACGATGATTTTACCTATGATAGGTTAATATCTAGGATAGAAGTCGTAGAAGAAAGCAACCTAGAACCTTCTAAGAACCCTGAGAGATCTCTAGTTGTAAGCAACGTACCTTGGTACGCAGATTTTGTGAGTTACCTAGCTGCAGATATTATACCCCCTGATCTTAACTACCAGCAGAGAAAGAAGTTCTTTAGCGATGTAAGACACTTCTATTGGGACGAACTGCTCCTTTTTAAAAGAGGCACGAACAATATTTTTCGCTGTTGCGTCCCAGAAGAAGAAGTAAGAAAGATAATAGAACACTGCCACTCTGCACCTTATGGAGGACACTCTAGCACAACCAAAACTCACGCCAAGATTCTTAGAGCAGGCATGTTTTGGCCAACAATGTGGCGTGATATACACACCTATATAGCCAAATGCGACCGGTGCCAGCGCACTAGAAACATCTCAAGACGTGACGAAAATGCCTTTAAGGAACATTCAAGAGGTAGAACTCTTTGATGTTTGGGGCATAGATTTTATGGGACCATTTCCGTCTTCCTTAGGAAACAAATACATTTTAGTTGCAGTCGATTACGTGTCTAAATGGATCGAGGCCATAGCTTCTCCCACCAACGACACACGGGTAGTCATTAAGTTGTTTAAGAATTACATTTTCCCTAGATTCAGAACCCCCCGTCTTGTTATCAGCGACGATGGATCGCATTTCATATCAAGAATCTTCGAAAAACATTTAAGAAAATATGGAGTTAAACATAGGATAGCAACACCTTATCACCCACAGACCAGTGGCCAAGTAGAAGTTTCCAATAGAGAAATTAAACAAATCTTAGAAAAAACGGTCTCTATATCAAGAAAAGATTGGTCTCAAAAGCTGCAAGATGCGCTATGGGCCTATAGAACCACCTTCAAAACCCCTATTGGAACAACTCCTTACCAACTAGTATATGAAAAATCATGTCATTTACCCTTTGAATTAGAACACAGGGCCTAATGGGCCATAAAAACCCTAAATTTTGACTATTTGACTGTTGGACGAAACCGCGTCCTTGATAAACATAAACTAGAAGAGCTCTGCCAATCCGCCTATGAAAATGCCATTATATATAAAGAAAGAACTAAGGCCTTGCACGATAAGAAGATCGTAAAGAAAGATTTTCATGTAGGAGACCCTGTTCTCCTGTTCAACTCTAGATTACGACTCTTTCCTGGAAAGCTCCATTCAAGGTGGACATGCCCCTTTATAGTTACTAAAGTTTTACAATCAGGAGCAGTCGAGATCCAAAACTAGTCATGTAGCCTATTTATTGTAAACGGGCAGAGATTAGAATTCTACAAAGGAGGAGACATTCCCGACGATTACTCCAGCCATACCTTGATCAATCCACCATTGCCTACTTCAGACATATAGGTTATATTCGTCAAGCTAACGACGTTAAACAAGCGTTGCCTAGGAGGCAACCCACGATTTTATTTATTTTTCCTTTATATTTTATTTTTTATTTTATTTTATTTTATTTTATTTTATGTGTCAACTGACGGTTTATGATGATTGTGCTTTCAGGTTTTGTTCTCTGAGTTTTATTTTTCAGGATGCAGCAGCATGATGGCATGTACGTCGCCTCCAGAGACGACAAGCAGAGAGAGAGGTACTCAGTTCTTCGACAAAGTCCTATGGCACCGACCCGGTATCCGGATCAAGCCTGCATGGAAGCTCTAGGGATCGAACCCAGCGTACGGTTTCTCTGTCATCAGCTTCATTGGGGAGAATATGCTGACCAGGCGAACCAAACCTACAGGCACCTTACATTGGAGTTCCTCAGCTCGTTCCACCACGAGCCATATGCCGATCAGGACAGACTAGCCACATTTAGACTTTTTGGGAAAGAGTATGCATTCACCTATAAGGGATTCGACGACCTACTTGGATTTTCGACCACCCCAGATGATATTCCTGACCTTCCGATGGGCTATTTTATAAGCAGAGATATCGATCAGTTCTGGAGAGAGATTATTGGCGGAGGAAGCCTAGACCCATCGACTCAGCTATCTCCGGTCATCCACAACCCATCTATGAGGTATTTTCAGATGACTCTAGCTCACACCTTTCTTGGAAAGGAGGACTCTGACATGCATGTTAGTGAGGAAGAGATATTATTCCTATTCTTTGCAAAAAGGTTTCTCCCAGTTGCATGTGGAAACTTCTTGCTACATAATCTCGAGGGTACAACTAGATCCTCCGAAGGGTTTATTCATGTATGAGGCACCGTCACGCATATAGCCACTGATTTCTGTTTGGACCGTGGGCTGATGAGGAGAGCATCTTTTCAGCCTGATGCTTTTAGACTTCTGATTGATTACCAGACTGTCCATTATTTTACATTACCTGACCTAGTTGTGACCAGTGTACACGGTCCTTCAAATTGGAGTTACGCATTGGAAGGCTATGGAGAGACGACCAACGAGCCACGTACACCGCCTTCAGTGAAATACCATCCTTCACCATCATCCCCAAGGACGACAGTGTACTCGAATAATCATGCATTGCGAAGGACCGACTTGCACACCCAGATAGCAGCGCTACGTCTAGAGATAGTTCGACTCTAGCAAACCATAGCCGATCTCACCTTATGGGTTCAGATTTCAGACATGACCTGTGCCACTGAGGCAGACGTTCTGTATCAGGAGATCTCGAATTTACACAGAGAGCTGCACTCACTCCGTCATCCCGATCAGTCAGACGAGCAGCCAGTTCCTTGATGACATTATTTATCGCTTTCGTTATTTGCTTTATTTCCCTTTGCATTTACAGACTTATTGCATTTAATTACGCTTTTTATTTTTATGACATTAATCTTATTGTTCGTATATATATATATATATATATATATATATATATATATATATATATATATATATATATATATATATATATATATATATATATATATATATATATATATATATATATATATATATATATATATATATATATATATATATATATATATATATATATATATATATATATATATATATATATATATATATATATATATATATATATATATATATATATATATATATATATATATATATATATATATATATATTTGTGATAGTTGCTATTTCACGCAATTTATTTATATTTTTAATTTTTATGTTTTCTGATTTTTTTTCGAATATGGAAAAAGAAAAAAAAATATACAGAGAGAATTAGTGTGCCAAGACAGATAATTTCTACTGCCAGCACACCCCTAAAAATCAAGTAGGAGCACCAAGGCCCAAACAAAGCACACAAATCTAGTCCAACCACCTTTACAAAGGATGGCGCCCGCCATGGGGTCTGGACTATATGCGGGGCAGAAGTTGAGAAACCACCATTTTTGCATCCAAAACCTCCAAAACTCTATTTTTGGCTACACAAAAATTCTCCCCAAAGCACCAAAAGTTCATACTTTCATCTTCCACTCACCAACCCATTAACCATTCCAACTTCCATTTTCACTCTCCCTCGCCAAAATCCATCAAAAACCCATTTTTACAAAACTCCAAAAAAATACCCATTTTCCATCACCTTCCATCTCAAGAGTTCATCCATGAAACACGAAGGTTACATCTTGCGCCAAGGGAAGCCCATAGAACGACAGCGAAAAATTCTCGACAAACTAGAAAGTCGGGACATCTCTTCTACACGGTACATCGATGATAACTTTATGTATTCTTTGGGTATTTACCATAGCGTTTATCACATGTTAGACACTCTAGGAATGCATGAAATATTTTCCAGGCGTGATCCTACTTTTGAGAGGCTGACCAGGGAATTCACGAGTTCCCTGATTTATGTTGTCAGACCCGACACTGCGAGTATCATCGGTACTGTATAGTTCCGAATGTTTAATGTGGAATATGCTTTTAGTACTGATGAACTCGCAGAGAGTCTATGACTGCCTTTTGGTGCGGGTGCTATTTGTGAAGCACCTCTGGATTCTGGATGGTTTGTGGAGGAATTTTCCTTCTGGCACAGGTTGTCAAATTTCACGATTTCATCTTTCGAAGGGATACTTGCCTCCAAGATCCATAACCCGACCATCCGCGTGTTTCGCTACATGCTAGCCTGTATTGTCTTTGGCCGGGAGAATCCTAACAAGGTCAACGCATAAAAGTTACTATTCTTGCATGGGTGCCTTACAAATAGGATATTTAATGTGGTTCTATTCATGATTGCCCATATGAATGCCTCTATAAAGAGCACTGAGACCATTGCCTTCGGAGGACTTATTACGTCCATTGCAAAGGCTCTGAACCTAGATGCTGAGATAGCCACTTTAGAACGTCTTCCTCCTCGCACAATTAATTTGAAAATTTTAAAAGATATGAAACTGTGCAAGGTCAGGAAGAAAGGGGGCTTCGAGCTTATGATACACGGGAAGGCTATCCCATCTATCGTTCTGCGTTGCACTAGACTCACAGATGTGACTAGCGAGAGGAACTGGACCTATGATTTAGATGCTCCACCCATTACAGGACTAGTACCCCCGAATATTCCAGTTGGTGAAGGCGATGATACTGATGACGAGTATGACCGACGAGAGCAATCTCCTGATCATCCCATGCCGCCTCACCATGCACCACAGACACACACTGCACCGTCTTCCTCTTACCATTCTACAGATACCGCTCCTGGCTTTTATATATCTGAGCAAATATGGCGAGAGGAATTAGCCAGAGAGGAGATACGCGACAACTTGCTCACCACCATTCAACAACAATTATTTGAGAATATGAGGTTTATGCAATCTCAAGCTGCTTTGACCACCCGATTCGACGTGTTCGATGCTGCTCAGACCGATCATCGTCGTAGCAGGTCCCGCCGTCCTAGGTACTCGCCGCACGCTGGCGATAGTACTAGCAGTATGCCTTAGGCACTTCAGGTACCTCGTCCCTTGCTTATTTTGAAACAATGGGGACAATGTTCAATTTAAGTGTGGGAGGAGAATTTATTTATTTAAAAAAAAATTTCTTGCATTTTTTATTTTCTTTTATTGTTTTCTAGGTCATTTCCCTTATTTTTCTTTTTGTTTTTAGAACATACTTGTGCTTAACGAGTCACACCGCAATATAATCTTATTCTCTCATTACTTTTCCCCACCAAAAAGTTTACTGACATATAGTGTATTATCCTGAAAATTTTCTGGGCTTTGAGGCAAGTTCGAGTTAGGATGCCGATGATGTGGAAATTCTCTTTGAAACATCGGTACCATTATAACACCTTAGGCTTCGCAAATGCAGAAATCAACCCCGATACCCTGCGTACCATGGCCTTAATAGAATGTCCATAGTGAGTCCTTAGTAATTTATCCTAGCAGTCAGCTCCAGCCAAAAACATTATCTATGTGAAGGATCGATGAAAATAAGTGAATGATCGGTATGCTAAAATAAAATAATTACAACTCGGGTACCCTCACAAGGTCATTTAACCCAAAAAGTTGTAATTTTGAAAAAAGAAAAAAAATGATAAAGACAAAACAAAACAAAAACATCTTCCCATTGTCAGTTGGTTCAGAGGTATCTGGTACTGAACCCGGTAGGGCGGATTACGATCCGATCCCCCACAGCTGCAAGTGGGCCAACAAAAGGGGTTACACCATTTTGTGTACCAGAACCCCATGCTTAAGATCAGAAACACTAACCGGTCACTTCACCATGATTTCATACGGATAACGGGCTTAATGTGATTGCACCAGAATGAAAAGGACTCAAAAGCAGATTTGAAAGTAGACCTAGGTACAATAGGTTAGTATGGATTAATTTGTGTAAAAACGAAGCTTATGTCTGGATTTACGAAGAAGTGTCATTCCGATACCCGTGGTTCACTGAGTCATCACTTATCGCTTCATCCCAGCTTGAACATATAAGACCTTTTTGCCTAGATCATTTATGGATATCACCCGGTTTTCTATCATGATGTTTTGCTTGAGGACAAGCAAAGGTTTTAGTGTGGGAGAATTTGATAGACATAAAATATACTATTTTCTTGGCTTGATTTGCACACGTTATTTAGGATTTTATTTCTGTTTTCTTGTATTATGCCTTTGTTTTGTTTCTTTTTCAGGATTTTGTATTTTCAAGGCTACTCGAGAAGAAATGAAGGAAAAACGAGCTAAAAACCTACTTTCTGAGGAATTGTACACATGGCTCCCACCATGGCGGGCGCCATAGGGGATGCCACATATTGGATAGAAGCCAACTGCTGACAACTGCCACGTCTCCCACTCCTTTCCACCATAGTTCATGTGGCGGGCGCCACCTTCAAATACTCGTTTCCCTCCCAAAAGGAGTTGGGGGGCATTCTTGTCCTTACCTGTACTTTCCTACCACTATAAAGAGAGGAGTTCTATTTCATTTCTAATCATCCAAGCTTAGTTACAGAACTCAAGCTATAAATTTCATCTATTGTAAAGTGATAAACTTCTCACATCGAGGGGTTATCACACTGTTTAATCGAGTTTGGAGCACTTGGGTAGAAGTTAATCCTGCCGCCATTTTATTTCAGTCTTTTTACTTCCAGTTGTTTATGATTTTAAAACCTCTCGTTTAGAGCAGGTTTCTGTCTATTTATCGCATTTTATTTATCCGCTTTTATTTATCGCACCGCTTTTATTTCTCGCACCGTTTATTTCTCGCACCCTTTATCGCACTTTATTTATTTACTCGATTTTTTATTTACTCGCACTTATTTATCATGTTTATTTACTTTACCATGTCCGGCTAAATCTTAAAGGCTAGGATGCGAGGATTGGAGTTATAATAGTATTCCATACGGTTGTCGATAGAAATACTTAGGGGTTATTTTAACTTTTAACACTTATTTTCTGTACTTAAAATTTGTTGGGTAAGATCGAAAGTCGTCCAACCTTTAGATAAATTTAGTTAGTTTTCACTATTCCAAGGAAGCGAAAGCGTTTGCCTTAGTTAATTAGGAATCTTTAATGTTTAAGAAAACCGATTTTAAAACTGTTTTAGGACGCGTTTATGGATTTAAAGTCCGGTTCGAAATAACCTCTTTTTGTTAGAAATTCCAGGTCAATACTTTTCAACTAAGTTAAGAAACTATATTTCTTAAAAATAGGTTTATTAATCCTAACGCAATACGCTCCTTTTTATAAGTGACAATAAGAGGGATCGATTAGGTATAAACTCGGTTCTGATTACGCCAAAGCGACAGTTCCTATTAAATTAGTTCTTTTCATGAGTAGAAAATATTACCCCATAAGGCATCCTATCTGTACACATTTGGAATACTATGTAGATATATGAATTGCATCTATGCCTGTTGTTTTTTTATTGAATTTATTTCAGCACTTTACTTTTATTTTGCACAATCCAACCTTTTATTTGACTTGCCTTAGATAAACACCGTAACACTAGCGAACGATTGATTGACTTTTGGTGTCTGTGGAATCGATAATCTTTTATATTACTTTGACATTATTCGTGCACTTGCGAATCGCCCATCAATGCACATTAAGGGCTGTTGACGGTTGAACCGCTAATCTCAAAATCAATAACACGTTGGAAAAGAGAGGTTAGGGATGCGACGCTAATCCCAAAATGAATAACATCCTAATGTCGCTACTGCGGGTTCGGGCACTGGCCAAGACAGAAGAGTTGCCACCTATCGTTATTTATCCCAAACGAGGGAAAGGAAACGATCAGGAAAAACCTAGCGAAAAGGGATAAGATCGATCATCGCAACCAAATCTCGGGTTCGAGAGTCGGTTACGCAAGGGGAAGGTATTAACACCCCTCACGTCAGTTGTACTCAACAGGATCCAGGCTTGTTTGCTTATCTAAAGGGTTGTTTATCTATCTAACTAAAGGTCTGCGTCAAAAGAAATAGAAAAAGGACTCGACAAAGCGTCGCTGCTCTGGGCCTACGTATTCCCTCGTGCAATGGGAAAGTCAGAGTCAACGTAGTTCAACTAACTACGGATAACAGATGGGGGAAGGTTGCTCGCCAAGATATCACATCTTGTGCCTACGTACTCTAATCAAGTATGAGAGATCAGAGCTAACGTAGTTCGGGATAAAAAAGAACACAGGTTTATTCAACTGTTTTATCAGAGTAAGGTTAACAGGTAGTTCTAGCAGTTTGGTGTATGCAGCTCACTCGTTGGAGACTTAGGCGTTACCGTTTGCGGTAGAACTAAGAGTTAACAACACTCTTTTATCTGAAAAGATTTTCCTGGATTAAAGGTCCCAAAGGACAAAAAGGAAGTTTGACTGTTTGTTTTTATCTATTATGAGAAGTTTGACTATGACCTAGGAACAAATGTGTCACATATCGCCCAAAGGACGTACACTAAACACTCTAGATGATTGAGAGGAGACCGCTCAATTATCATTTCCCAAGTAGCTTAAGGCTCGTAGCGTGCAATACTCATTAGCCTTTATTATGTACATTGAAGTTGTTTTGAGATGAGGAAGAGAGAAAGGACTCTACAGGGGAACTAAGAAAAACCCTACTGTTATCATGCAAGATGGTCCTAAGGTTGAGTTTAGAAAGGGAATCTATCCTACTGTTATCATGCAAAGGGTTAGGACCTAGTGTCTATCATCACCATCCTTGAACAAGGATGTGAGAATTCTGAGGGATCATGTCAATTGAAAGGAAAACAACAGGAAATCATCATGATTACTCAACTGAAATGTAAAATGTGAACGAATGCACATGCAATGCAACACTACAAGCAAGGGAGGACACCTCAACCTTTAATGCCAACATGGGCTTAAGAGAAAGAATGCCTATCCTAATGCACCTAATCAAACTAATATGCAGGCGAGATGATAAACCAGATAATGGGAAAGCAAAAGGAGAACTAAACTCACTAAGCTCAATGTGTAAAGACACAGGAGTCCATAAAGGTTCAACTTCTTTATGGAATGCCCTTAGTTCGACCAAAGGAAGAACTGGGCTATTACAAGAAGGATCCTAAGATTGTAGGACAAAGAAATGAGTGTACAAAGTACTTGAGTCCTCAAAGGCTCAACCTCTTATGGAATGCCTTTAGTTCAACCAAAGGAAGAAATGGGATCTCACAAGAAGGATCCTAAGATTGTAGGATGGAGAAGGAGAATATGTATACAAACACAAGAGTCTATCAAAGGCTCAACTTCTTTATGGAATGTCCTTAGTTCGACCAAAGGAAGAACTGGGTTCTCACAAGAAGGATCCTAAAATTGTAGGACAAAGAAATGAGTGTACAAAGTACTTGAGTCCTTAAAGGCTCAACCTCTTATGGAATGCCCTTAGTTCGACCAAAGGAAGAACTAGGCTCTCACAAGAAGGATCCTAATATCATAGGACTTGGAGGAAGAATCCTGCAAAGGTAGAAGTCATCAAGGGCATTCACCAGGAAAGTCCTAAAGGAAACCTAGGTTATGCAAGATAGGAGCAAGATCAAGACTTGAAACTGCACATACAAGTGCCTTAAGATGTCTAGGACATGAATATGGAAGATTTAGATGCACAAACATTGCAAAGAATTCACACAAAATGCAAAAGAGGCAAATGGTAAGGTTGGAACCACACAAAAGTAGGCCATAATGTAAAATCTACCAAAAATAGTAAAATGAACCTAAAAAATCTAAGAATAATCCTAAGGGACCCCTCTGGTGTTAGGAACCAGAGGTCAAAATTTTAGAGCAAAACTCTAAGTCTAGGTATGCCAACAGAAAGCAAAACCCTAAGGTATTCTATGAGCAAGGCCAAAAGGGAGAGTTCTAAAGGCACTACCTAAACCCTAACCAAAAGGCATCTAAAAATCATGAGAAAAATACTACAATGTCAATTAGTGTGTCAAAAATAAGCACAAAAAATATCATGAATTTATTTGATGGTTTGATTACAAAATAAAATTCTAAACAAATGATATGCAATTTTCTATTTTTAATGAACACATAAAAAGAAAAATGCAAAATAAAAATGGGAAAAGGATTAGAAAATTAATCTAAAAATTTGTAAAATCAGTTTACATGCCAAAGTGCACAAAAATATTTTTCATATATTTTTTGGAGTCATGAAAGTATTTCTTACGAATTTAATTGCAAACAGAGTTAATAAAAGTAAAAGAATGGAAAAGAAAATAAATGGAAAAAAACTTGGTGTGAAAATCAATCCAACTACACTATATCTCGTTGGGCTCAATGTGAGGGGGGTGAGAATAGGAATTATGGCCCAGGTCCAATCCAGATTTCCCACTTATTGATGAGCTGCGTTTCACTAACTCTGGTCAACAAGCTGAGATTAAATCAAGGTTGTTTGATGTGGCTAGAGTCAAGGGATCTAAAGGAGGATATCATGATACGTATGCTTCTGAAATTCTATCACAAGCCGAGAATGAATCATGGCCACATGATGTGCTTGAGTCAAAGGTTCCAACAAGATCTAAGGGCCATCATTTATGCCACGTGTGCTGGGAAATTAAACATAATTTGAAACTGAATCATGGACATTCAATCCACCCTCAGTCAAACTAATCTAATGGCTAAGGATACATCTGAGGATTTAAACGCAAGATTTGGAGGGAGCACCAGATGCTGGCCGGATTAACACTGGTCATCTTCTCCGACCATGATGAACAGTACCAGTTCCACGAGTTCAACAAAACTTGCAATTTTTTACATCAATCTCTTTGTCTCACTGCCTAGGTTACTAATCCATGGTCTGTTTTCATTAATTCCTCATAACAAGCCCTAACTGAGTCCTACAAGCTTCAATGTCATTTCAAGAATGGTTGCAAACAGCCCTAAAACTTATCCTAAATCCATCTATGCATCTTAAGGAACACGAATCCACAAAAATGGCAACCTACATGTACATGTATGAAGAGATCTTTGGAGAAGTTACTTACTCAACAGAGCGCCTCCGTTGGGTCTTCAATTGATGGTGAAGCTTCAGCAAAACCAACCAGAATCCTTCCCCGAACCTTCTTGGAGCTTCTAGCAGTCTTGATTTGGCCTGAAACTTGATGAATTGCAAAAAAACAATTTTCACTTTTCCTTCACTTTTTCTCAACTGTTTTATGTTATTCCTTGATCCAAATTCAGTTATGAAAGCTTGTGAATGATGATGGAGTTATATACAATGGATCTTGATCACTTTGAAGCCCAATTACAACTTGTATAGCCCAATTGAAAATCCAACATTCACTCACTTTAAGCTTTATGAAACTCATGAAAACAGAGCTTGGACTCTTGTAACTTTGTTCATTCATGTTGTTGGGGATGAGTGTGATCCAATGGTGGAGATTTCTTCCTTGTTTGGAGCTTAATGGGGTGAATTTGATATGTAACTTACACTTGAAGAAACATGTGAAATGCCATGATTTTGAACCTCAATTTGCAAATCTAAAAATTCCATTGTGTTTAGAATATGTAATGCACTCAAAATATGCACAAATTTACACAAAGTTGGTCCATTATGAATTGATTTGATTTTTGTGCTTTTAAGGACTTTTTCATGGAAATTCCTTCATTCAATCTCCCATCCAAGCCAATTCAATGGTTCCTTGAGGTTTGGTTGAGAAATTGACCCCATTTGGAGAAATTTTCAAGTTGGAAAGATTTCCATTTGAGATGTGCAAAGTGGTGAAATTGACCTATAATGAAAAGTGGCCTATAATCTTAGTTTCCCAAAATACCCCTGCCTTGCCAGCTTCATATCTTGAGCTTCACAAATCAGCTTGAGGACTTATAAGACTCTTTCGAAAGCTAAGATCATAAGGGAGAACTTTCATGTTTGGGTCAAAGTGAGGAGAGACATCCTTCTAGGTCAAAAATGTCTTGGAAGTTGGTTGACTTTCATGGACCAAAATCACATTCATTTGATGACCTGTAACTTGTCTGTTTCATATCTTGAATTCTATAAATCTAATGGGGGACTTATAATACTCAAAATAAAGCTACGAACATACTCTACAAGTCTCATATTGGATTCAAGATGATAGGAAACTTGTATCTTGAGTTATGTGATCTTGAAGTTGGGCACTAAACATGGGATTTTACACTATCAAGCTTAGAAACCCTAGCCTAGAAACTTCTCACACTCTTGAATATTGATGAATTGATCTTGGAACAATCTCTTAAGTGTCTCAACACAACCTTCCATGATCACAAAGACTTGGAATTGAGTCTTAATCTCCTCCAATTACGCAGTTGACTTGGGGTTGACCAGATGAAAACCCTAACTGCACCATCTTTGGTTGTGGCTTCTTGCACTTTGAATAATGACTTACACAAGCTCCTACATGCCTCTCAAGACATCTCATGAGCTCTCTCAAGGACTTCTACCCATATCCATAGACTTGTAAGCTCTTGATGACTTTCATTAACCCCCCAGATAGGAGGTAGGCACACTGGTATCCATCCCTTTTCCCAAGGAGCTTTGACTTCTTCATGAAGGCTTGATGGGGATGATAACTTGACTATAGCTTCTTTATTAGCCCTAGAACATTTGGTAGCCTCTTTTTGATGAGCACACCTCCCTTAATCCCCTGTAAATGGACAATGGTATGCAAGATGCTAATGCTATGAGTGCAACGCTAGTGCAATGAAACAAAAGACAGTTAAAGAAAAAGGTTGGGCAACTTTTGGGGTACAACACCTAAGGCAGAGGGATATTTGCGTAAGACAAATAAGTGTTAGTTTGTTTCTCCTTGGTTCAAGGCAGCACTGACTATAACTAGACGGTTCATTTCTTCGTCCAAGAACTCATATCTTAGACTCATAGGTAATTCCTTATGTTCTAAAGCTGGATTCTTAGGGCATGGTATAGGATATGGGGTAAGGGATAAACATTTGTACAGGTTATCATCAACGTAGGGTTCTTTAAATCCATCATCTTCCTTTATGAAGGTTGAAGGCAGTTTGATGGTTTTTTCTAATTCTAGCTTTCTAACGCATTCATCGATGATGTATATGGCATAACATGCATCTCCTAATACTGGTGCCATAAGAAACTTCGATAGAATGAATTCTATTTTTTCGTCACCTACCTCAAAGGTCAACTTCCCTCTCTTAACATCTATTATGACTCTAGCGTTTGATAAGAATGGTCTGCCTAGGAGGATTGGAATGTCATCATCTTCTTTAATGTCCATGACAACAAAATCAGTCGGGATGAATAATTGACCGATCCTAACGGGGACGTCTTCCAATATGCCAACTGGATATTTGATGGATCTTTTGGCTAACTGGAGTGACATCTTCGTAGGCTGTAATTCTCCTAGTTTTAACCTTTTAAAAACTGCCAGAGGCATGAGACTTACACTAGCACCTAAGTCTAGAAAAGCTTTATTGATGACATGACTTCCCAAAATACAAGGTATGGAGAAATTTCCAGGATCTTTCTCCTTCTTGGCAAGTTTATTTTTGGAAATGGAATTTCATTCTAAGGGTTTTGGATCGTCAAGTCTACGTTTATTGGTAAGGATATCTTTGAGGAACTTTGCATATGACGATATTTGGGTGATGGCTTTTGTGAAAGGGATCTTCACATGAAGTTTCTCTATGACTTTAATGAATTTCTGATATTGGTTATTAATCTTGGTCTGTTTTAGTCTTTGCGGATAGGGTATGGGAGGTTTATATGGTGGAGGTGGTTCGTTGGTTTTGTCTTTATCTTGGTTTTTCTGTTTTTCAGATCCTACTGATTCCTCTACTTCGCTCGTGGGTACCATGCTTTCCTTAGGAGTCTTGGGTTCTCTCAATGTCGGGTTAACTGGTTCGTCGTAAGCGGTCTCACTCCGTAGGATGATTACATTGGCTTGCCCTCCGGGGTTTTGTTGAGGTTGTCTAGGGAATTGTCCTCCGGGTGTGATCTCAGGAGCTTGTTTTAAAGCTATTTGAGAGATCTGGGTTTCAAGCATCTTATTGTGGGTGACTATTTGGTCTACTTTGGTTCCTAACTGGGTAATCAAATCATTTACATGAATGTTCTTGTTTAGGAATTCTTTGTTTTGCTGGGTCTGAGTCGTAATGAAGTTTTCCATGATTTTCTCAAGGTTTGGCTTAGGTTGCACAACTTGCATAGGCGGGTTTTGTCTTTGAGCTTAAAAATCGGATGGTCTCGGAGGTGCAGGGTTTTGGATGGGGTTATTATTTTTGTAGGAAAAGTTTGGGTGATTCTTCCATCCAGGGTTATAAGTGTTTGAAAATGGGTTTCCTTGGGTATAGTTGACCTCTCCTGAATGAATTTTGTTCAGCAGATTACATTCCGCCGATTGGTCTCCTTTGGCTCCACATAATTTGCACTCAGTTGAAACTGCTGCTGCAGCTACTGGGTTTGCGTACATATGTTCGACTTTAAGGGCTAAAGCGTCCATTTTGGCTTGCATCATGTCTATAGAACTTATCTCATGTGTTCCTCCTTGGGCTTCCTTCTTTTCCACCGTTGCTCGCTCTATCCCCCATTGACAATAGTTTTGAACCATATCCTCGATGAGAGCGCAAGCTTCAGGGTAAGGTTTATTCATCATAGCGCCACATGCAGCGGCGTCGATGGTCATCTTTGTGTTATAGTGAAGTCCATTATATAAGGTATGAATGATTAGCCATGATTCTAGGCCATGGTGTGGACATATTCTGAACAAGTCTTTATATCTTTCCCAAGCCTCGAAGAGTGATTCACCTTGGTTTTGGGTAAATCTGGTTATTTGGTTTCTAAGAACAGCAGTTTTGCTCGGGGGGAAATATATAGCGAGGAAAACTCTCCTAAGGTCTTCCCAAGTTGTTATAGAATTGGCTGGAAGGGAATCTAACCAGGTAAGGGCTTTGTCTCTGTGGGAAAAGGGAAATAATCTTAAACGAATTGTCTCCGGGGTAGCACTATTGGTTTTAAAAGTGTTAGCATACTAAATAAAGGTTTTTAAATGTTGGTTCAGGTTCTCGGTAGCGAGTCCCACGAACTGGTTATGTTGCACTAATTGTAATAGGGAAGGTTTTAGCTCAAAATTGTGAGCAGGAATATTGGGGTTCACAATACTAGAACTAGGTTCGTCATTAGACGGTTAGGCGAAATCCTTAAGGGGTCTTTGGTTACGGTCTTCGTCCATAGCTTTCTTAATTCTAGGAAATAAGATACGTGTGCAAGTATAACGTTCAAGTTCCTTTAAAGGATCTATGAGAGTAACGGTGCTGCGAGTTCTTCGCATTGACCGGTAGGTAAAACCTTAGTCTAGACGGTGTAACAATAGGGTATGAAATTTTGAAGTAATTGGTCCTCGACAACGGCGCCAAAAACTTGATGCTTGTTTCACAAATGCACGAATAGCGTCAGAGTAATATAAAAGATTATCGATCCCACAGAGACCAAACGTCAATCTATCGTTCGCTAGTGTTACAGTGTTTGTCTAAGGCAAGTTAATAAAGGGGTTTGTTGTGCGAAATAAAAGTAAAGTGCAGAAATAAATTCAATAATAAAACAACAAGCTCAGATGCAATTCACATAGCTATGTAGTATTCCAAATGTGTATAAATAGAATGCCTTATAGGGTAATGTTTTCTACTTATGAAAAGAACTAATTTAACGGGAACTGTCGCTTTCGCGTATTCAGAACCGAGTTTATCCCCTAATCGATCCCTCTTATTGTCACTTATAAAAATGCGCGCATTGCGTTAGAGTTGATTAAACCTATTTTTAAGAAATATAGTTTCTTAACTTAGTCGAAAACTATTTTAACCTGGAATTTCTAAAAAAAAGAGGTTCTTGCGAACCGGGCTTTAAATCCATAAACACGTCCGAAAACAGTTCTAAAATTAGTTTTCTTGTGAACCTAATTTGTCTAAAGATTGGACGGCTTTCGATCTTACTCAACAGATTTTAAGTGCAGAAAATAAGTGTTAAAAGTCAAAATAACCTCTAAGTAATTCTACAAACAGTCGTATGGGATACTATTATAACTATAATCCTTGCATCCTAGTGTCGCGGTGAAATTTGGATATCAAGCTATTGATTAGCTTGAATCTTTAATTCATTTGCAATCGTCTTTGATTTATCCAAAGGAAAGGTTAAAGGAAGGAAAACCTATTTTGCATTGTAAACACAACGCGGGGAGAGATCTATACATGAATAATCTTATGTAAAGTATATATAAATAATATAGCAAACTAGAATCTTAATGGTAATTCAGGAATCAACTTTGGTAAATGGAATTGATCATTCTTATACATGTACGGTAGCGGCATTTATGTGTTAACTGGAGGATATTGGTAAACAAACATGTTAGTTTAACAAATATAATATTAAACGTTGAAGGACAACTTAACTAATCTTTAGATAAATTATATTCAAGAAGATCCAAGTGGAAGAACAAATCAACAAGCACGATGAAGGACTTCCTTAGGACTTTATTAACTTTTATGTTAGGACTCTTGTAAGAATGTTTCTACATAATCCGATATCAAAAAATAATAAATGAATTTTCTTTGTTACTTTGTGATGTTTGTAAATACACGTATTCCATGAAACCTTTCATCTACATCCTGCATTCTGCATTTTGCATCCTTCATTTAGCATTTGCATGTGCATGTGTCTCTTCTCTGCTATGGCTCATCTGGTCTTCTGTCTTTGTCTTGTCAGTGAAATCTTGATCGTTTGACCAAACTTGAAGTAATCATTGAAGGATAGTAAAAAGAACAAAGGATATGGATCCCATGACCAAATTCAAGAT
Organism: Lathyrus sativus; assembly: GCA_963859935.3. Taxonomy (NCBI): domain Eukaryota; kingdom Viridiplantae; phylum Streptophyta; class Magnoliopsida; order Fabales; family Fabaceae; genus Lathyrus; species Lathyrus sativus. The sequence goes on along the minus strand of OZ012735.1, from coordinate 886,562,065 downwards.
GATGATCTTACCAATCTCAGCCTGTGTAAGGTAACCTGTTTGTTCAAGTTGATGAAAGAGATTACCAGTTTCCACGGTATATACCACACCTTCAGATTATCCATATTAAGAGGATCGACTCGAACACCAGCAATGAATTTCATGATGGAATAGTGGGGCATTCGATTGAAGAATGAAAAGTTCTCCAAGAAAAGTTCAAGAGATGATCAACGACAAATTGTTGACCTTCAAAAGAGAAAGCTCGACCTTGAATGAGACATTGTTATGTTGATAAAATCCTTTAGAAGGGCTGGTCAGGCAGTTAATTTTGTTTGCTTATATGTATTTATTTCTTTGATTATAAAAGCATAATTGGCACGTAGGAACTTGTTTTCTTGAACGATAATGCATTAAACGTGTTTGCCTTGAAGAAATCCATTTGTTTCACTCATAAAATTATTTTTCATAAATTATAATGCCAACTTTATCCAATCTCTTGCTTTAACAGGGAATTGGGAGGAGGATGACGAATAAAAACGCAAAGATTTTTCGTTGTATGCTTTTGAGTAAAACCTTGCTGTGATGTAAGGCATTGTTTCAAATCCTAAACACTGGAGATATAAGGAAGATAATCCCTCTTTAACCCCTTTGAGCCTTGAAGTAGGAGTTTTCTTTTCCAAATAAAAAAAACCCTCAATTTTAACCTGGGGCAGGGTAGTTTTTCAATTAAGCTGATCGAGCGCCCAGACTCTCAAAAAGGAGGAGTGAACCTTCGAGAATCCATCCCTAACATATTAGGAGGCTAGAAGTCAAAAGATACAAAAGAATATCCCTCAACTATCCAAAGAGTGGGGTAGTCACAATCCTTTCAAAAAGATCAAAATGACTTAGGATCACACGACCTGTTCAAAATGATGAAAAATGAATGAAAAGGAAATTTTACTAAGTCAAAACCTGTGAAGGAGACTTAAGCAAAATAGAGACATCCCGCTGGACTTCAAAATAAAATTCAAAAGAATCCGTCCAGGCAAAAGTTAGGGAATACGAAAAATGCGAAAAGAAAAAAAACAAAGGATCACAAAGAAATATCCTTAGTAAAGAACAAAGTCGTGTGATCAAACACCAAAAGAAAATAGGTGAGTGACTGCCATGTCCAAAGCCTCGATTGAGTTCTCGACCATATCAAAATCCTCTTGAGAGATGAGTGCTCGTATCAAGTTTAGCTGAATGTAGGACTGGAGAACATCACGAAGAAGGGGTGGGTACAAATAAACTTTGAGCCTTTATCCTTTGTTTCTTAAACCGTGAACCGAGCCACGATACAACCTTTAAAAGACCTAATTGAAGTAGGGTTTATTTTGAAAGCATACTCGATAAGATGACGTTTCCTGACTCCTATGAGCTATGCTCAAATTAATGTTGGCTTTATAAATTAAATTTGTATCTTAACTAGTGATTCGGTCACAAGTTATTGTGATATCTTTTTCAACAAAAAAAGAAGAAAAAACTTCAAGACAAACATATATGTTGCGTTAACAGTTTCAGGATTAACATTTCATGCGTGTTGATTTTTCCTGATATATTAGAAAGTTTACATATAGACATCAATGATGAAATTTGAAGACCATGTTGAACAGGGGCAAGTAGTTTCCAAGTTGTCTACTAATGCAAGTCTGACTTTCTCAGAAGTAAGTTTTGAAGACTCAGTTATACATAACACCGTCAATCCGGGCCAGTTACGTCAAGATTCGACAATCTCTTCAAGAGTTTGAAAATAGTGGGGCAATTGAACTCCCTGTTCTCTGTAAAATCCTTTTGGAACGACTTTTTTTCCTCATAAAGCATGTACTCTGGGGCATTTGAGAAATGAAGAGCACATCATCCACTCACAACACCTATTGTCCAAAATGGCGACTATTACAAAACTACTTTGTTTTCACAATATTCTTCAGGTCCCTGATGAATCTTACTTCAAGTGGTCATGATTCCTCCGATGGATCTCTATTTCAAGCAGTGATGATCAATGCAAGAAATCTCCAGTGGGTGCCTTGAGAATCCTCAGCGAATCTTCTCGAACTTCACCTCCCTAATGAAATAGACATTATTTTTGAATAATATAGCAAACTAGAATCTTAATGGTAATTCAGGAATCAACTTTGGTAAATGGAATTGATCATTCTTATACATGTACGGTAGCGGCATTTATGTGTTAACTGGAGGATATTGGTAAACAAACATGTTAGTTTAACAAATATAATATTAAAATGTTCAACATTGTAGTATATATAGAACACAACTTTGTTATGTATTATAATATATAGATGTATATTATAATATATTGAGGTAGTGAAGCCTGAATGAAAGATTAGTTGTATATAGCATGAAACGGTATCAGAAAGATAATGATCAACTTACTGTTCGAGGAAAAAAATATGGATTCCAGCGGCGTATTTTTTTCTCCCCTTTTCAACAATGTGACATAGATATATATAGGGGTTAAATTAGGGTTAACTATCCATTGTCAATAATATCCCTAAATCCCATTTTAAAGCCCAAATCAAATAATTAGTTAAAATTAAATAAAATTTAAATAGTTTAAAATAAACTTAAAATTCTATTTATTTATACTAAACATTTAAAAAGAACAACATATTTTCTAATATTTTATTTTTATGACTTTTTGGATACTTTTATGAATAATTTAGAAAAACGTGAAAAAATAATATTTTAAAAAAAATGATTTAATTAAAATACGAAAATAATAATTAAATAATAATAAAAAACTATTTTTGTTATTTTTTAATGAAAAATAGAAAAAATTAGGGTAAAAATAATAAAAAACAAAAAGTGACAAAGGTGAGGTTCAAGCTCTCAACCTCTCACACTCACAACTCCTTACACATGTCCTCTTGCCAACTGTGCTATTTTATTCATTCGAAATAAAGTGGCACTAGAAATCATGTAAAGGTAGGACTAATTTGGGGTATTACTTGAACAATAATGGTTTCAATAGCAAGGAGGTGGGATCTTAAGGTCAAAAATTAGGGTGCAACACCTAGCCTTTAAGATTTAGCCGAACATGGTAAGGTAAATAGACATGGTAAATAAAAGCAAGTAAATAAAGTGCAGGTAAAATAGATAAAGTGCGGTAAAGGGTGCGATAAATAAAAATGCGAGAAATAAAAGCGGATAAGTAAAAAGGGAGATAAATAAACAAAAACCTGCTCCAAATGGGAGGCTTTAAATCTTGGTACAACTGGAAGTAAATGACAGAAATAAAATGGCGGCAGGATTAATTTCTACCCAAGTGCTCCAAACCCGATTACAGACTCGATTAGACAGTGTGATAACCCCTCGATGTGAGAAGTTTATCACTTCATAATAGGTGAAATTTATGGCTTGAGTTCTATAACTAAGCTTAGATGATTAGAAATGAGACAGAACTCCTTTATTTATAGTGGTAGGAAAGTACAGGTAAAGGCGGGAATGCCCCCCAACTCCTTTTAGGAGGGAAGCGAGAAAGCAAAGGTGGCGCCCGCCATATGAACTAGGATGGAAAGGAGTGGGAGACGTGGTTATTGTCAGCAGTTGGTCTTCTATCCAATGTGTGGTATCCCCTATGGCGCCCGCCATGGTGGAAGCCATGTGTACAATTCCATAGAATGTTGGTTTTTTAGCTCGTTTTTCTTCATTTCTTCTCGAGTAGCTTTGAAAATACAAAAACCTGAAAAAGAAATAAAACAGAGGCATAATACAAGAAAACGGAAATAAAATCCTAAATAACACGTGCAAATCGAGTTAAATAATTAGTATATTTCAGATCTATCACCTACATATCCTTATTAGGGAATAAGGAATCAAAGCAGTCGTAGTTCGGCTAACTACAAAAAAAGTCTCAATCCCACGGATGCGAGAGAAAAAGGTCCTAGGCATGGAACGCCTAAACAGAAGGGAATCAGATCGGTTTGGGGCGCGCGCTACGCTAAATCCTAAGACGTAGGAGCGAATGCGTCGCATATCGCCCAAAGGGCATACGCTAAACACTCTAGACGATGTGAGAAGAGGCCCCCACTTATCATTTCCTACGTATCTAACGCTTGGAACTCACAACACTTATCGCGGTTACAGGTTTGAATTAAGGTCCAAAAGCATTAAGTGAATCGAATCGGGACCAATGTGACGCTAAACCGTCGTAGCTCGACTTATAAGGGGAGTCTAACTATAGGAGGTTGCGTAATTGATATTCGTGCTATGGACAAGATAGAGAAATGATATTGAGGATCATTTTCCGATTTAATCGTGTCGCACGGACCAAAAAGTGGGATCTCGTCTTAATTGCAAACATTATATCGATTAATCAAAGGTAGCCTATCGCGATCCCAAAGTAAAGAAAATGACCCAAATGGTCATTTTCCATAGATTTGAAATCGGGATGGTTATCGACTTCGATAATCGATGCTTACGAATACAAGACTTCATCGATCGAGGAAAGTCAAAATAAAATCGAAAAGAAGAAGAAATGAGGAGAGAAAGAAGGTGGTCTCAGATCCAACATTACTTATCAATAATTTGACTGGTAACGGTTTACGGAAGTCTCGTCATTGACCAAACAGCGCCGAAAATGAATAAAGATGGATAAAAGTCGAAAATCAAAACGGAATGAAAACTTGGTTTCAGAGCTATCATTTTCTCATCAATAATTTGACAGAAAAAACTTAGAGGTCTTTTCATCGACCCAAAAGAGGAAATAAGTCCTCAAAAGTAAATAAAAAATAATAAGATCTAACTTCTAAGAAAATATATTAAAATTCTAAAACTTAGAAAACTAAATATATATAAATCTAATAACTATTTTTAAAAACTAATAAACTAATATAATAAAAACAACATTAAGTCTAAAGAAATAGTTAAAGAACTATATTTAGAAAATAAGAATAATAAAAGAAACTCTAAGATTGATTAGGAAACTATATTAACAAATCTTTAAAAAAAGTTTATAAACAAAATATTTATAATCAAAGAAAAAATAATTTATACAATAATTTAAATTAGAAATCAAGCACGGGCTTATATAGCCCAACACCCACGACATACAATCAACCGCACCCCACACTTACACAAGAAGGTGGACTACTCAAATAACCTTGAATGACTTTCAGCCTATGTTGTAAACAAACCCAGAAAAAAATGTTGAAAGCTACGGTCATTACCAACATCTAAACAGAAATGAAACCACGGAAACTGAGATTGAAAAACACAACAATCGACTCGCTCACCCCAATCGTTCTCTCTCGCCCTCTTTGATCTTGTCCTCTCCAGATCTGTCTTTCACTCAGTTTCTGTTTCTATTGCATTTCTATCCTCATCTCCTTCTATTTTTATCATGAGTTTTATGGGTTTGCAGTGAAGGTTTGGGTTTTTGAAGTTGGGTTTTGAAATTTGACATTAGGTCTGGTCTTCTGATCTATTCTTCTTATCAATCTATTGAATTATCTTCCAAGCATAGCTATAGCTTCTGATAGAATTTCCTCACTTCCACCATTGCCTTCATCTGAGTCCTTTTCAGTGTTTGATACAAAAGTTATGCTTTTGTTCTTCTTTTCAGCATTTTCACACATTCCCATCTCAAAAGTTTGAAGGGAACCAATGAGTTCATCAACCTTCATGTTGTTGATATCTTGAGCCTCTTCTATTGCAGTAAACTTCATGGCAAATCTCTTGGGAAATGATCTGAGAATCTTTTTTACAAGTTTTTCTTCAGACATTTTCTCTCCTAAGGCTCCTGAGGTATTGGCAATCTCAAGAATACTCATGTAGAAATCATGAATGGTCTCATCCTCTTTCATCCTGAGATTCTCAAACTTAGTAGTCAGTATTTGTAGTCTAGACATCTTGACCTTGGAGGTACCTTCATGAGTCGTTTTGAGAGTATCCCAAACTTCTTTGGCCAGTTCACAGTGATGCACAAGTCTGAAGATATTCTTATCTATCCCGTTGAATAGAGCATTCAAGGCCTTAGAATTTTCTAGGGCCAAAGCTTCTTGCTCTTTACTCCACTCTTCTTCAGGTATTAGCACAGTTGATCCGTCTTTCTCTGTCTTCACTAGATGTTCCCATCCTAAGTTAGCTGCTCTCTAGGCCTTGCTATCCAGAGATTTTAAGAATGCTATCATCCTAGGTTTCTAGTAGTCATAGTTAGATCCATCCAGAATGGGTGGTCTATTTGCAAATCCTACATCCTTGTCCATAGTACCAGAATTTATCGCCCCTAGATCTCACCCAGAAAATAACAGGCAGGGCGCCTGCTCTGATGCCAATTGTAATTCTAGTAACAGACAGTCGATGTTATGTCGGATGTTATGACATCCGCTTCTGAACAGATTATTAAGCTTAGCAATAAACAAGTAATGAAAGCAGTAAAGAACACAGGAAATTGTTTACCCAGTTCGGTGCAAATCACACCTACTCTGGGGGCTACGAAGCCAGGGAGGAAATCCACTATAAGCAGTGTTAATTCAGAGCCAAATAGCCAGTTTGCACTCTTCACTTAAGACCTACCCAATGTAATTTCAATCTAACTCTAGACCTGAGTTCCTACTCACTCCCCCTCAATCACAGCAGTGATATCAATCAAATACATAACAGATTCAAACAAAGAAGACACACTTCAAACAAATCTTGATCTTTCTTAAAAAGCTTCAATCAAGATACATAACATTCTTGCTTAAAAGCTTCGAGTGACACAACCAAAACACCACTTAAAAACCACTCTAGTCCAATATAATCATCAAGGTGATAATTGCTTGGCTCACAAGAAAACCTAATACACAAAAACACACGTGAAAATATAAACACACTAACAAATATCTTCACACCAAAATCTCTGAGTCTTTAGTTAGGATTGTCACCCTTCTTTATATGCAGCGCATGGGCCTTGGGCCTAGGTAGCATAAATTAGGTTTAACCAAGTTAATCCAATCTCCACAATTCAAGGTGCTACAAAATAGGCCATGGGAGTTTCCTAAAATATAGCCTGAGATAAAGTAGGAAACCTAACAGAAAACAAACAGCGCCCAGGCTAGCAGATACCTGATGACAATATTCAGTGTGACATCCAATAAACTCTGTATTAGCTAACCGAACATATCCTGCAGAATACTAACCAAGTATGTCATGACATCAGTCAAGACATCTATACACATAATAATGTTTTACCACAAAATGCAGCCAATCAAGAACATCTACAAACTCCCCCTTTGGAATTTTTTTGGCTAAAACAACTTGACACCATATCAGAGAACACATGCAGCAAAAAAGAGCATAACACACACCCAATCATGCAGAATAGCTAATACACTACTATCACACACACCCTGTTGTACTACCATATCAGGAAAAAAATACTCCAAAACAAGGAGAGTAAACACACACTCCCCCTCAACAGACTCAAAACATCCCAACCTGTAGAGCACAATACCACACCTCACCTAGGTTACTCAAAGTTCAAGCACACTACTAACAAGCACTGCATCCTGTTAACAACCAATCATCTAACAGGGTCAACATCCTGTTAACAACACGAGAGTAGTAGCACAGTAACTACCATCTTCACACCTGCTACAATCAGAGTAGCAGCACAACCACTATCATCTCAGTGGAAACATGCTCCAGGGTAATTACTTTGTCTTCCACAAGATTTCTTATGAAGTGATGGCACTAAGATTGTCACAGTATAATGTCATGACATCATGAGTGACATTGTATTCAGTTAACATTTACTTCATCGAGACCAGTTGGGAACAACTGCTACCAGCTGCTATGTATTTAGCTTCAGCAGTGGATAAGGAGACACAGTTTTGCTTCTTGCTAAACTATGATATGAGGTTGTTCCTTAAGAAGAAACATCCATCAGATGTGCTTTTTTTGTCATCAACACTCTCATCCCAATCAGCATCACAATACCCAAATAGAATAGGATCACACCCATGAGAATACATCATACCGTAATCACAAGTTCCATTCACATATTTGAGAATCCTCTTAACTTGACTTATGTGACTCACTTTGGGATCTGCTTGATATCTTGCACACACACCAATTGCAAAGGCAATACCAGGTCTACTAGTTGTTAGATATAGCAAGCTTCCAATCATGCTTCTATACAGGCTTTGATCAACACTAGTACCTCTTTCATCTTTAGATAACTTCAAATGTGTGGGTGCAGGTGTTCTTTTGTGACGGGCATTATCCATGCCAAATTTTTTTACTATGTTCTTGGCATATTTACTTTGGGAGAGAAAAATGGAATCTTCCATTTACTTGATTTGCAGCCCAAGAAAGTATGTTAATTCTCCAACAAGGCTCATCTCAAACTCATATTGAATTTAATTGACAAAATGCTTAACCATCCTATCTGACATCCCACAAAAAACTATGTCATCTACATAGATTTGAGCAATCATGATTTTTCTATCTTCATCCTTCACAAAGAGGGTCTTGTCTATCCTTCCTTTCCAGTATCCATTAATAATGAGAAACTCAGTCAGTCTCTCATACCAAGCTCTAGAAGCTTGCTTCAATCTATAAAGGGCTTTCCTTAATTTGTATACTTGATTTGGCAGGGTAGGATCATCAAATCCTTTAGGTTTTTCCACATATACTTCCTCATTCAAGTAACCATTTAGAAAAGCACTTTTCACATCCATCTGGAATAATTTTAACTTCAAAATACAAGCAACTCCTAACAGTAGCCTTATTGACTCAAGTCTTGCAACAGGTGCAAAAGTTTCATCAAAATCAATCCCTTCAACTTGAGTATAGCCTTGTGCCACAAGTCTAGCCTTATTTCTAGTTATTACTCCTTTTTCATCTGATTTGTTCTTGTAGATCCACTTGGTACCAATGATGTTGGTTCCTTCAGATCTTGGAACCAATTCCCATACTTCATTTCTTTTGAATTGTTCCAATTCATCTTGCATGGGATTGATCCAATATTCATTAGTTAGAGCTTCCTTCACATTTTTTTGTTCAATCTTGGATACAAAGCATGAACTTGAGATGATCTCTCTATATCTGAAAATTACACCATTGTTGGGATCTCCTATGATAAGATCTTTGGGATGATCTTTCTGGATTCTGATAGATTGTTGAGAGCTTCTGACTTAAAATCTGGAGGTACAACATGAGGATCTTCAGTTTTGACAACAACATCAATATGTGTTTCAAAGAATATTCCAACATCCTCTGTGACATTGGTTTCTTCATGCTGGTCATCAATAATAACATTAATGGATTGCATTAAGACTTTTGTTATGCAGTTGAACACTCTATATGCTCTGTTGTTTGTAGAGTATCCCAGGAATATGCCTTCATCACTTTTAGGATCCATTTTTCTTCTTTGTTCACGATATGTCAGAATGTAGCATTTGCTTCCAAAAACATGGAAATACTTCACAGTAAGTTTCCTTCCTTTCCATATTTCATACAGAGTGGAGGAGGTTCCCTTTCTCAAGGTAACTCTGTTATGAACATAGCAGGTTGTGTTCATTGCCTCAGCCCAAAAGTGCATAGGAAGTTTCTTCGCATGAATCATAGCTCTAGCAGACTCTTGAATAGTTCTGTTCTTCCTTTCCACTACACCATTTTGCTGAGGAGTAATGGGAGAAGAGAATTCATGGCTGATTCCTTCAGATGAGCAGAATTCAGCAAACTTGGAATTTTCAAACTCCCTTCCATGATCACTTCTGATTCTGACAACGCCACTTTCCTTTTCTCTTTGAAGTCTTGTACAAAGATCTTTGAAAACATCAAACACATCTGATTTTTATCTGATGAAACTTATCCAGGTGTATATGGAGTAGTCATCAACAACCACATACACATACTTCTTCCCACCAAGACTTTCTACCTGCATTTGTCCCATCAAGTCCATGTGCAGCAGTTCCAGAATTTTGGAAGTTGTAAGATGTCCAATCCTTGGATGTGACATCTTGGTTTTCTTGCCAACCGGAAATTCACCACAGACTTTTCCTTCATCAATTGTTAGCTTTGGAATTCCTCTCACTGCTTCCTTGGATATGATCTTTTTCATCCCTCTTAGATGGAGATGTCCAAGTTTTTGATGCCATAGTTTAACCTCCTTTTCTTCTTTGGCCATAGAACAAACAATGGAGTTATTTGAGATTTTAGGCTCCCATAAGTAGAAATTATCTTTAGATCTAAATCCCCTCATGACTTCCTCATTTTCTCCATTGGTGACAAAAAATTCTTCTTTAGTGAATCTGACATTGAACCCTTGATTACATAGTTGACTGATACTAATAAGGTTTGCAGTCAGTCCTTTCACCAGCAAAACATTATCTAGGTCTGGAACTCCAGGACAATCTAGTTTTCCAACACCTTTGATTTCCCCTTTAGCTCCATTACCAAAGGTCACATAACTAGTGGAATGAGGTTTGATGTCCACCAATAAGTTCTTTATTCCAGTCATATGTTTTGAATAGCCACTATCAAAATACCCGTCTTCTTTGGCTGATACCCTTAGAGAGGTACGAGCTATTAGAGCAACACCTTTAGCAACCCATTGTTGTTTCTTAATAAGGGTATCCTGTTTGGGTTTGGCTTGATGAGTATGGCTGGGAAATCCATACAACCTAAAGCAAAAAGGCTTTTATGTGTCCAAATCTTCCACAGTAGTGACACCTCCAGCTTTGGAAATTTCTCTTTGTCTGGTTTATACTGTTCCCATGATGTTGAGACATCGGTCTTGACATCCGGTTTGTCACATGATCTTCAGGTTTTGACTTTTTGAACCCCAAGGTGGGTCCCTATTTACCAACAAACCTATTCCAGACATGTCTCTTGCTTTCTGACCAACTTGTAGAATTTCTTCTAGAGTGTCAGTACCATTGTTTAACATCTTGATAGACTTTGACATCTGATCAAGTTTGGAATTCAACAAACTGACCTCACTGTTGAGTGAGTCTATGGTTGCAATATGATCTTCCTTTTCAGCCTCCAACTCCTTTATGAGTTTCTTTTGCTTTTCCCCTTGTTGGCACACTTCTGCACTTCTGATACACAACTTTTTATATGAGGCTGCAAGTTCATCAAAAGTCAGCTCATCTTCACTAGAGTCATCATCAGATACACATATACTAGTTAATGCAGTGACATGTTTTGCAGATTCTTCTTCTGATCCACTATCAGAATCTCCATCAGGCCAGGTGACAGATAGTCCTTTCCTTTGCTTCTTGAGGTAAGTGGGACATTCAGCTCTAATGTGACCATAGCCTTCACATCCATGACAGTGAATTCTTTTGCCTCGGTTGGACTTTTCTTTAGATTCAACTCTTCTGCTGGTGTCAGAAGGGATGGTATTGACATTAGGTCTGGTCTTCTGATATATTCTTCTTATCAATCTATTGAATTGTCTTCCAAGCATAGCTATAGCTTCTAATAGATTTTCCTCACTTCCACCATTGCCTTCATCTGAGTCCTTTTCAGTGTTTGATACAAAAGTTATGCTTTTGTTCTTCTTTTCAGCATTTTCACACATTCCCATCTCAAAGGTTTGGAGGGAACCAATGAGTTCATCAACCTTCATGTTGCTGATATCTTGTGCCTCTTCTATTGCAGTAACCTTCATGGCAAATCTCTTGGGCAATGATCTGAGAATCTTTCTTACATGTTTTTCTTCAAACATTTTCTCTCCTAAGGCTCCTGAGGTATTGGCAATCTCAAGAATACTTATGTAGAAATCATGAACGGTCTCATCCTCTTTCATCCTGAGATTCTCAAACTTAGTAGTCAGCATCTGTAGTCTAGACATCTTGACCTTGTGTCACATCTTGCAAAGAGGGGCCGGCGGAAGAAAGAAGAGTCGTCAACGTTCGTTATTTATCCCAAAAGAGGGAAAGGAAACGATCAGAGAAAACCTATGAAAAGAAGGGAAAGACAAGTCATTGCAACCATATCTCGGGTTCGGGAGTCGGTTAAGAAAGGGGAAGGTATTAGCACGCCTCACGTCCGTCGTACTCGACGGGATCCACACTTGTTGTCTAGTCTATGGGTGAAAAACAAACTATCTACGACTGCTACTGCTAAACGAAAATAACTGACTCGATAGGACATCGCCGCCCTATGCCTACATATTCCCTCGTGCAATGGGAAAGTCAGAGTCAACGTAGTTCGGGAAACTACCGGGGGGTGATTGCTCGCCAAGACATTGCGTCTTGTGCCTACGTATTCTCATCTGGCATGAGAAATCAGAGCAAAACGTAGTTCAGGCCAACTACGAGAAAATAGGGTGTTCTCAATCACACGGGGGCGAGAGAAAAGGTAGATGATACTAGCACACGCATTCTAGCAGTTAGGTGTATTGCTGCTCAACCATTGGAGACTTAGGTGTTACCTGTTTGCGGTAGAACAGGTGTAATATGTCATTAGTTTAAAGGTACGGGTAACCTAAAGGGTTGAACAACAGGCTAGTCTCAATTGCACTGGGGCAAGGGAAGATGAGTTTTAGTCGTTAGTGGGAAAGTCTCGATCATACTGAGGTAAGAGAAAAGAGAAATTAGTTGTTAGTGTGCTCACCAAGACATCACGTCTCGTGCCTACATATTCTCGTCTGGTACGAGAAATCAGGGTAGCTGTAGTTCAGCTAACTACAGGAAAACAGTCTCGATCGCACGTAGGCGAGAGAAAAGGGGATGTCGATTGCACAGGGGCAAGAGAGGGATCTCAATTTCCAGGATGCGAGAGAAAGGAGTCTCGATCGCACGGGGGCGAGAAAAAAGAGGAAGTAGGCCAAGACACGCCTAAACAGGAAGGAACTCGGGACACACACGCTAGAACCTAAGGCGTATGAGCGAATGCGTCGCATATTGCCCAAACAGTATATACTAAACACTCTAGACGAATAAGAGGAGGCCCCCCACTCATCATTTCCCATGTACCTATTGTTTAGAACTCACAACGCTCGGCGGTTGATTAAAAGACTTGAATTAGAAAGACGTTACCGAACAGAGTGGTTCTGTTGACCCTTGACATTGTGTGCAAGCTCCATTCTAATCTTCTCCTCTTTTGGTCCTTGATGATGCTTTGAATCAGGACCAATGTGACGTTAAACCGTTATAGCTCGACTTATAAGGGAAGTCAAACTTTAAGAGGTCGCGTATTGATTTCTGTGCTATGGACAAGATAGAGAAACGATATTGAGGATCGTTCTCCAATTGAATCGTGTTGCACGGACAAAAGCAGAATGGGATCTCGTCTTACAGATACAAGACTTCATCGATCACCAAAAGACAAAATAAAATCGAGAGATGAAGAAAAATGAGGAGAGAAAAAAGTGGTCTTGGATCCAACATTATTCGTCAATAATTTGACTGGTAATGAATTACGGAAATGTCGTAATCGACCCAAAACAGATGAAATGACATAAAGTCGAAAATGAGAAAAAGGAGAGAAAGTCGGTCTCAGATCCATCGTTTCTCATCAATAATTTGACAGAAAAACAATAGAGGTCTCGTCATCGACCAAAAAGAGCGAAAGTGGAATAAAATGCTCAATGATAAATGAGAAATGAAATAACTCTAAAAATATAAAATACTATAAATTTCTATTATATAGAAAGAATTCTAAGAATAAAATAAAAAGAAAAGTTAATAAATTTTTTTAAATAAAGTATATATATATATATATATATATATATATATATATATATATATATATATATATATATATATATATATATATATATATATATATATATATATATATATATATATATATATATATATATATATATATATATATATATATATATATATATATATATATATATATATATATATATATATATATATATATATAAACTCTAACGAAAAAGGTAAACTAATATATATATATATATATATATATATATATATATATATATATAACTTATTTACAAAAGGAATATTAAAATAAAAAAAAATATATTAACAAAACTCTTACAAAAATATTAGTTAATATAATACATAACAAACAGTCTGTTTCCTTTTTTTAAAAACTAATATATAATAATAATAATAATAATAATAATAATAATAATAATAATAATAATAATAATAATAATAATAATAATAGTAATAATAATAATAATAATAATAATAATAATAATAATAATAATAATAATAATAATAATAATAATAATAATAATAAAAATAAAAACAGGGGAGGGGTTATAATGAAAAACAGGAGGTGCAAAAAGGGCTAGCCGGTGGACACGGGCCTTAGACCCGTCAACAACCAAAAGCTAAAAAAGAATAATAACAGGAAAAAAAAATCAGAATCCTCTTCTTCACTCGATGGTTCGGCGACATCACCCTCTCCATGTCTCTCTCCCAAATATCGTTTTTGATTCTCCTTCTTTCGCCTCATTTCCTCTTTCTCTGGTTTGTGCTAGTTTTGTTACAGGTTTGGAATGGAAGGTTTATTTGAGAGTAGGTCGGTGAAGACGAGCGGAAGAGTGGAGGTTGAAGAGAGGAAGTAAGCTTGTTATGAGGGTTGAAGAGGATTAGATGGTGATGATGTAGGGTTTCGATTTGAATGGGTATTCAGGGTGCGAATCTGGGTTTGATTCTCCATTTTTGGTTTGAGAAAGGGTTTTGGAGTTATTAGTTGAAATCTGGGTTTAGGTGGGTTAATGGCGGAAATGAGTTGCAGGTTTAGCTTCTGAGATGGGTTTGAAGTTGAGATGTTGATATTGTTGGTGTAACAGAGTGTCTGAGGAAAAAGATTAAGGAGAGGGTGAGAGTTTATCTTGCGGTGGTGTTAGGAGGAGAAGAAGGTCGAATGGGTGGAGCGGCGGATGCAGATTGGAAGAAGAGGATTTGTGTCGCTTCATTATTTCCCAGATGCTTCATAAACAGAGAGAGATTGGCGAGGCGAAGCCTGTGTGTTATGGATGGAGGTGTTGCGGATGAGTTAGAGAAAGAAGGGCAGTTGGATGGTAACTCAGCTGGGTTTTGATGTTGAAGCTTGGTTCGATGTTCACGAAGGTATTGATGGAAGAGGTTCTGAAATGAGTTTGAGATTGAGTGATGAAGATCATGATTTTCGGAAGTGAAGGTGGCTGGTAGGGTTAGGGTTCTTTAGGAGGTACTATAGCGGCTAGGGTTAGGGGGTCTGAAGGTTGAAGGCAATGAATAGTGCCTTTATATGAAAAATCGTGACACGTGGCAGACATGATTATGGCTTAATGATCCTGATTAAATGCTGATGCCAATTAATGAACCAGTTTAATAATGATAAAAACAATGCTGGTTAATATGAGTTAATGAACATGATTAATGAAGGGAGAATTAGTTAACGTAAAAATGATGTTGATTAAACTAAATTAATGAAATGATAAATCTAACTAATAAACAATTAAATATTAATTCCTAATTAAATAACTAACTAATAATAAACTAAACTAAAGTTCTAATTTAAAAGAAAGTAATTTCTAAAGAAAATTTAAATAAATAAAATTCTATATCTAAAAAATGATTTAAACCAATTAAAATTCTAAATAAAATCAATTAAAAATCTATTTAAAAAACCAACTTCTAAATTCTAGAAAATATTTTAAAAACCTAATAAAAGTCAAATTAAATTATATTCTACAAATTAATTAAAAAAACTAACCAATAAAATCTATATTAAAAATAAAACATCTATTCCTACTTAAAATATTTTCTACATAATTAAATATAAAACAAAAAACTATTCTAAATAATTAAATAAGACAAAAATAGCAATAAAAATGCAAAAATGCTATGAAAAACAGGCGAGCACCGAGATGCACCGATATTATCGACGTGGATTGAATTATCAAGAGGAAAGTGACTTTCGCTCGATTTTGACATTGAATTTCTCGTTTGAATTGATTTGAATCGCCTGAAACGCGAGCAAAGCGGCTAAAATCATGATAAATTCAATCCGGCCGATAACACGGGCAAAATGCAACCTAAATGATATGCAGATGAAAATGAAGCAAAAGCCAGTCAAAGTCGGAAAACCGGTGGGCAAATTTTAGGGTGCAAAAGCTGCCCCTATTCAATCGACTTAGACCTGAAGGGATGAAAAGAAACCGCTTTCAGACGTTCACGGTAGAATGTGATTGAATACAAAAAGAACCTGGAAATTTGTAGTCTGATCAGGATGTATGCAATTGGAGCCCAGTCGTACATCGTCGGAAAGAACACCGTATCCAAAGATCACATCGTCTAATGATAGACGAGAAGCAAACCATATCCAACTCACATCGTCTAATGATAAACGGGAAGTAATATCATATCCAAAGCTCACATCGTCTAATGATAGACAGAGAGAAAAACCTAAATCACATCGTCTAATGATAGGCGGAGAGAAACATTATATCCACAACACTCACATCGTCTAATGATAGACGGAGAGAAGCATCATATCCAAAACACTTACATTGTCTAATGATAGATGAAGAGAAAACCATATCTAAAACACTTACATCGTCTAATGATAGACGGAGAGAAGCATCATACCCAAATCACTCACATCATCTAATGATAGACGGAGAGAAACATCATATCTAAACCCCGCATCATCTAAGGATAGACATAGAGAAACATCATATCCAAATCTCGCATCGTCTAAGGATAGACGGAGAGAAAAATATCTAAAATCACATCATCTAATGATAGACGGAGAGAAACATCATATCTAAAACACTCACATCGTCTAATGATAGACGGAGAGAAACAACATATCCAAATTCACATCGTGTAATGATAGACGGAGAGAAAACCATATCCAAAATCACTCACATCATCTAATGATGGACGGAGAGAAAACCGTATCCAAATCTCGCATCATCTAAGGATAGACGGGTAGAAAAATATTTGCTAGGGATGTCATCATCAGAGGACTGACAGACAAAAATTTGTTGGGGTTGTCATCATTAGAGGGTTGACGGACAAAGTACGACCGACGTATAATCTTGAACCCAAAAGTAAGCAAGCAGATGAATTGACTGAACCATGCCATTGGAGTTATGCCACTGTCTTGATTGAAGAGTTGATTCAGGTCGCCACAGAAGGCTAACAAAAACTGGCTTATGCTTCGCATGCATATGTTTGAAATTTTTTATGGCGTAATGCTCCATACGAAATGGAAATGCTACGTAGTTTAGGATGAAATGCAAAGATGATAACTATATGCAAAAATGCAGATGCAGGCTCGGGCTGCTGGGGGAAAGCTGGATGTGAAAGAACCACTCCAGCAAAATAAATGCTGAAGAGGTGAAGCCAACTCCGCTGGGGTTAACCGGATGTGCCAAGTATGATTGGACTTTTGCTGGGGAAGACAGGTGAAGGGTTACGACTTCCCAAAATTCATCTTGAACCTGAAGATTGACTGCACCTACTTGAATAGCTCTGAGAGGTGCTTCAACATCATGAACCTCGGAGAGGTGCTTCAAATTAACTTCCTTCTGGGTAAGGATAATATCCGTGCTCTTGGGGTGACCTGCCCCAGCCTTGAAGTGATTTGCCCCTGATTGACTGATTTGTAGAGAAGTGCCCCTGGCTGACTTCGAGAGATTTATCGAATCTCGACCTGATAGCTCCAGAATAACTGATCTTCAGATAGTTGACTCGTTTGATGATCATTTGATATGACTTGCCCCTGCTCAATGGGGTATTCAGGTATTCTGCAGCTTATCTCGGCCAAACATTCCACTGTAGGAACTCTCCTGACGTCAAGTGCTTACTCGCAAGTAAAACAAATCGTTTTGCAAAAGATAATATTAATGCAATGTATATGACAGTTTCGAAATCCAAGTCTGTTCACTGGAAAAAAGTTGTGAAATTTAGTGAACGCATCACTTATCAGAATGTCAATATCAATACCCATAGGGTAAGAAAATCCTTTTAAGGAGTCTATTTCGATGCGATCTTTATCGAAGTATGCTTTCGAAACAAACCTGCTTCAATTAGGTCTTTTGAAGGTTGTAACGTGGCCAGGTTCACGGTTTGAAAGAAAGGATATCAGGCTCGAAGTTCTATTTAAACTCACCTATCATACCCCAAATTTTACCCTTAGATTTTGTTGATCTTATGCAATCATGCATGTTTAGCTATTTTTTTCACTAACTCTATTAGTTGTTTCATTTGTAAGAACAGGACTGACGTAGGAGACACATGCCATGAAAACCTTATGTGTGCACTCATTGTTTTTCCCATCCTTTAAGGAGTATACTCTCATTCTTATGGCCCCATTCAAACTCAAATTACAGTTTTTATGGTTAGAACTTACAAAGGTTCAAATTCAAGACTTGTAAAAATTTGGTATGGATAAGATTCAAGTTCACCATAAAGGTTTAAGATGGAAGAATTATGAAACCTAATCCAAGGTTCTTAATTCAAAATGTGTCAAATTCAAGGAGACCTTTCAAGAGGAGTTGTTTTGTTCAAGTGGGAATACAACCGTAAAATTGCAAGCTAGAACTAAATTCATTGCTATTCAAGGATCTACATGACCAGTTCATTTAAAGTTGCAAAGTAATTCAAAAAGAAAGTTCAATCTCATTACATTCAAGCTTTGCAACACAAAATTCTTATAAGAGTTGCAAGTTGGAAGTTCAAAGTTCAAAGTCACCTCCTTTACTCAATATCAATATGGATTCCACAGTTAGAAGTGTTAAGCACGTTTGCAAACCAACGATTCAAATTACAAACATTTTTTTCTCATATTCCAATTTCAAGTTTGAGTCATCAAGAAAGTTCATAATTCAATTAAAAAGAAGTGCAGCAAGGTTTATCATGTGATTACAAGATCAAGTACAAGGTTCTAATACACCTTTCATGTTTCAATATTAGAAATTTACAATGTGGGTTCATAACAAATAAAAGGTCATTATTGATGAAAACATTACAATGTGCCTAGAGTTTCAAAGTGTTCATTGAGGAGATGTTGTTCATTACTGCAATTGAGAAACTTCCTTTACAAATACAGACGCCAAACTTTACCTTAATGACAACTACAATGAGTGGTCCTGGGTCAATTGGCAATCACAGTGAAAAGAAGCAGCAACAACCTGGTTCAAAAGCTGGAGGCGAAACTTCTCTAGCATTTGTCATGGCATTTGCATCCATCAATGGAGTCGCTGCCGCAACTGGCCTTGACCTCTCATTTTATGCGCAGAATCATTCAATTATGCAGAGGAGTCAAACATTCATCACAAAAACATCCAGAACTATAACTTGTCATTAGTTACTCCATGTGGTCATTCAAAACCGACAATGTCAAATCTTAGACCTGCGACCATACTGAACATTATTTCTTCTTGAGACATTGTGTTTAAATGTAAGCAAGTTAAATTTGAACCGGAAGGAGCTCCACAATCTGAATATTTAACATCAAGAAGGATGCCTGTTCAAAAGGAAAATTCAAGCCAAAACATCCAATTTGGTGATGGGGTGGACAGAAAAGCTCATCTGTTAATTACAAAGGCCGTACGAAAATTGAAGAACTCAGGCGGTCATGAATTCTTTCCAGACCCTTCATCAAGCGGTGAATTTCTCATTAAGGACACTGCATACTCAAGTAACTCCAGTACAACCTGTATGAAAAAGAAAGAGGAAATTGATAGGATTAGGTCCATAATTGTCAAGACAACATTCAGAAAGTCTGCAAATGCTGCTTACCGCGAGTCAAGCGGGCTACTCCTCCTGCCCAATCATCTCCACTGCAGAAAGGCCTCGATGTAATTTGAGATGCAAGAAGGAAAACCGAGGTACTACATTAGTCTTGCCGAGCATCAAGGTCTGCTCCTGACAGAACTGCAACCTGGCCCAAAACAATCAATTACCAGTTAGGTTCCAGACATGAGCTCACTAATTCTATTGACAACACACATTCAATGAATTTGAAAACATTCAAGATCATATGCTCTACTTTCCAAAAACATACATGTACAGGTGCATCTGAAAAAAAGGGAAAGTTTCAAACACAAAGGACAATCCCTGGAAGTACAACAATACAATCAAACCAGGATTGAATGACCATTTAGCGAGAGTTGCAAAGAATCGACAAGTCTGAATAACAGGAATCACTGAGTTATTTCTTTCCAAATTCGTTTTCCTGCATCGATCAATGGCAATAAACACCTGTCGTAACCAAAAAAGGAAGAATTAGGAATTCAAGGCCAAATATCTGACATAATCAACGAAGAAAGAAACTTTTGGAACAGGGATGCAAGTGTTACCTTTACCTTCCAAAACGGTCCGACATGATCCGTCTAGAATGGAAACGCCATCATTGCTCTTCAATTCACCATATTTATTGCAACCCTATATAAAAGGCCATCAGAATCATACAAAGGAGAGGGGACAGAACATTAAAAATAAATACATACAAAACCCTCACAGGGAGATTCACATCCAACTCTAACGCAGCCACAAACAGTTCACAATCAAACCTCCAGAAATCTCCGATCGAAACCGTTAAACTCGAAATGTAGAAAAAAGAAATACTTATCTTTTCAGTTCTTCCGTCGTGAGATTATCTCCGCAAACCCAATCTCCCCTTCCCTTTTGTCTAGTTGGGTCGGGTCTGAGGGTGATGACCCAGCCCGACCCGTTTTCTTTTATCTTCTTTTATTTCTTTTTTTTTTAGTTTTTTAATTTCTTTTCATTTGTAATTTTATTATTATATATAATAAAATATCACTAACACAACTAACATTACTAACATTAAAAATCTGAAAATAAATTTTATTTAAATAAAAAAAAAACGTTTTAAATTAAAGAAAAATGTATATATAAAATGATTTAACTTGTAGATTTAACAAAAATCCAATTTTCATTTAGAATAAAATATATTATTAACATTTAGTCTTAATTTAATTAAATTTAAGTTTAATATGACAACAAATACAAAAATATTAAATTAAAGTTTTTTAAATTAAAATTATTTTTTTCATAAAAATCTTTAAAATTAAAAAGAACCTTTTCAATTCTGTTATCTTTTTATTAACTAAAACTTATTAGAATTTAGTTTTATCACCAAAAATATAACTTTTTTTTTCTCCAAGATTAATCTTTCTAGTTTAATTTTTAACACCTTTAAGTTTAATTCAAATCCTAGTTTTTACATAAACTCACAAAAGTCATAACAATAATTAGATTCTTAAAAATAAACAAACTTTTTTTACATTAATTCAAGATTAACTCTTATTTATTTTCCAACTCTTAATGAAATTCAAAAACCATTAATTAATTTCTAACTCTTTTTAACCTAGGCTAATTTGTAATAATTCCTCAAGCTAAGAACAATTTCACCAATACTAACGTCATTAGTCACGTTCCGTTATCAATTCCAAACTTGACCATCCATTTCACTATCTCATTTATCATTATTGCCTTCTTTCACCATTATATTTCCTCCGAAGGAAAGGTTCACATGCTTGACCCCCGTGTCAATACCTTTACCCTTTGCACCTAGCCTTAGGATTAGGAGTCGCCGTACTCCATATAAGTTTTCCACCGTGGAATACTTATCGCTCACCCTTTCAATTCAACTTTAACGTAGAAATAGGAGTCGCCGCACTCCAAAGTAAGTGCTTCCTTATGAACCCTTACTTTCCCCTAGAAACCTTGACCACAATTAAGAAGTTCCTCATCTCCCTCTGTGAGGGGAACTACGAATACTCTAATTCCATCCCCTACCCAGGATACGTAGGCACAAGATGCGAGTCTTGGCGAGTATACTTAGGACTAACCCCTTTAGTTCCTTTTCTTTATTCTTAACTCTTAGCAATACCCTTAAGCAGATAACTATAGCAGCAACACATTTTAAAACAAGAGGTTCCTGTAGAGTACTACAGAAGTTTAGGGTGCTAATACCTTCCCTAAACTTAACCAACCCTCGAACCTTAGATCTCTCCCCGCATCGTGTTTACGATGCAAAAATAGGTTTTTCCTTCCTTTAACCTTTCCTTCGGATAAATCAAAGACCGGTTGTAAATGAATTAAGATTCAAGTTAATCAATTGCTTGACATTCAAATTTCACCACAACAGAAAATGGAGACTTCATTAGGGACAAGTTTTATCTTTTGAGGGTTATCCCTATCTTGTTTTTTATGCTTGTTTTTTATCTGCTTATATATAATATGCTGTGCTTTGCTTGGGGTTTATGATGTTGTTGTGAGATAAGTCCTGCACCCGGACTTTAGTGCAATTATTATAGGAAGGTGATATATTCGACGAGGCTTATAGGGAGTGAGTCCCGAACAAGTTGACTTGAGAATCACCGCTCAGTTGAGACCTTTTCGAAAATGGTTCGGTTGAATGAGTATAGTCGTGAAAATTTTTACTATTTTCGATTGGAGCCGGTGATACTGAGGACCGTAGTTACCTAAACACAACTTTGGCCTTATCTAGGACGTAGTGCTAGGACTACGAGGGAGTAGTCCCAAAATAGTTGCTACGCGATACTACACTCAAAAGAGGTTCTCTTGAGAATATTATTAACCACTGAGTCAGTCGGGAAATTGATAATATCCAAAAGATGGGTTGATGACTTTGGGCACCGTTTTAGAACCCTTGTTCTGCAGGTACAACTAACCTATAGTACATACCTTTTGGGATGGGTAGATCTTAACTCCACTCATTGTTCCTCTAACCTAGGACTTTTGTCGTTTGGGTGTATTTGTGCACAACATTCATAAAACATCATTCCTAGTTTCAAGGAATTCAACAGTCCTTTGCAAATTCAAAAGTCCTACATTTTTAAAGTTTAAAACCTTTTACCAACTTTCCTAAAAATGTTTGCAATCGACTGTTGAGGTTCTTGAAACCATTGCATGGCATTAGCATCACATTTTTGCATTGCATTTTTCCTCCCGGTTCCTCATTCCCAATTATCTTTATCTTCCAGTGTTCCTTTGGGTCGTCAAGCTGATTCCTCGACACAGATATCAGACTAGAGCTAGCTTAAGACGCAAGATGTCAGAACAAGAGGAACATAATGAGGAAGTCCGAATGGAGATCGATGATTTGAAAGCAGGCATGACTAGGCTTACCGAGATGCTTCAAGTACTGATTGCCAGAGGAGAGCCACCTCAGAGGACCGCCATTCAGGAAGTTTTCAGTGCTGATCCATCTCCTGTTTCATTTCCACCCTCTACTTGGACGGAGTTTGGTTTACCTCATAACTACTCTCCACCTATTGCATTTGCTGCTGCAATTGGTCAGACTGTCAGACCGGTTTTTCAAGCTCCTGTCTTTACCGAGGCAAGACCTGTGGTCCACATTGTCAATCAGACTGTCCAAACTCCCTTTGAGAATTCTCCCTATGAGTACAATGCTTCCCGTACTCAAGAGGACAACCAAGAAGACTTTGTTGAGCTTGAGATTACCCATGAGCAGTTTCAAATTATAAACAAAAGACTCCAAGCTGTCGAGGGTACTGATTTCTTCAATGTTGATGTCGATAATATGTGCCTAGTTTTTGGTCTTGTTTTGCCTGCCAAGTTCAAGACTCCTAAGTTTGTGAAGTATCAAGGTCACTCATGTCCAAGAGCCCATCTAGTCATGTATTTTCGAAAGATGGCAGATTACACCAACAACCAGAAGTTGCTTATCCATTGCTTTCAAGATAGTCTGAGTGGTGCTTCTCTCAAATGGTATATGAACTTAGAGCATAACAGTGTCCGCTACTTCCAGGATCTCGATAATTCTTTTATGAGGCAGTACAAATACAATTTAGACATGGCTCCCGATCGCCGTCAGCTACAAAGTATGTCTCAGAAAGAAAAAGAGTCGTTCAAGGAGTATGCTCAGCGTTGGAGGGAATTAGCTTCACAAGTTGAACCCCCTATAGCAGAGAAGGAACTGACAGGAATGTTCATGGATACTTTGTCTCCCTTCTATTGGGAAAAGATGATTGGAAGTGTGTCTTCAAGCTTTACAGATCTGGTGACTATTAGCCAAAGGATAGAAGAAGGTTTGAAAAACGGTAAGGTATCCAAAGCTGCCGAATCTTCTAATGGGGAAAATAAATCCTATGGGAATTTCCAAAAGAAGAAGGAAGAACAGACCAATGCTGTCATGACTGAATCAAGGAAGCCTCGTCATGGATCTCAACCTGTTGTTGCTCCACAGCTAGCTCAGACTGCTCAATGTCCAGTTATTAGACAAGACCAGTCTCGAAATAGGAACCAATTTGATCCTATTCCCATGACTTACACAGAGTTATATCAGTACTTGGTTCAACGAGGGTTGATCACTACCAGGGCTTTACCACCTCCTCCTAATCCTCCTCCAATGGGATTCAGAACTGATTTCCAGTGTGCTTTTTATGAGGGT
Organism: Lathyrus sativus; assembly: GCA_963859935.3. Lineage (NCBI taxonomy): Eukaryota > Viridiplantae > Streptophyta > Magnoliopsida > Fabales > Fabaceae > Lathyrus > Lathyrus sativus. Next base: position 886,537,714 of record OZ012735.1, on the reverse strand, counting down.
GCCTTAGGCCACGACTTGGAGCATTGTTTTGCACTGAAAGCTAGAGTGCGTGAGCTGATTAGAGATGGAACACTGGATTTTGCAGATAATCCTCCAAATGTCCAGAAGAATCCTTTGCCAGTGCATCAGAAGTGAAGATTCAGACAGTACTGATTCAGTCACTCGACTTTTGTTTCTCATTGTTCGCACTTTCCTTATTTTATTAGCTGTTTGTTTCCGAATTATGTTTTTACTCTTACATTAATGAACTGAGCATTGAAACTTTCGATTTCAATTCACTTTGTCTATCTATTTGCATATTTTTACTTTACCTTTCAAATATTTATTTCTTGTCCAAATTTGTGATATGCAAAGATTGGAGGGAGGATGATGAAAACATTATACCCATAATTGCTGTCAGTATTGCTTTCAATCAGAACCTTGTTGACGATGTAAGACATTGTTTTAACTCCCAAACACTGGAGAAATAAGGAAGTTAATCCCTTGTCACCCCCTTCGAGCCTAGAAGTTGGAGTTTCTTTCTTTATGAATAAAAAATTCGCAATCTTAACCTGGGACACGGGTAGTTCTCAGTTAATTCGGTTATGCTTTCTTACAATATACCTTTCATATAAAGGTCTCACTCACAATTTTCCTTCGCACACAGCAAGCAAGTGTCAAAGATGTTTTCCAAGCCAAAACGCCGATGATGGTTCTCCTTAATCATTGAAGCTAGGCAGTCACTTTCTAAGACAAAAAATCTAAAGAGACTTAAGCAAAACTGGGGCATCCCGCTGACTGTATGCTTTAAAAGAAACAGTTCGGGCAAAAGTTAGGGATAATAAAAAAAGGTGACCTTTAAATCCTCACCATGAAAATCCTCAATGTCAAAACAAAAACAGTGGCTGCCTTTTCATAGGTCTGTTGACTTCTGAACCATCAGTTGCTACCATCAGGGCAATTCCTAACCTATAAGGACCTGAAGGCATAACATGAGTTAACTGAGCGTAGGACTGAAGATTATCACGTAGATGGGGTGAGTACAAATAAATTTTGAGCCTTTATCTTTTGTTTCATAAACCGTGAACCATACCACGTTACAACCCTCAAAAGACCTAGTTGGAGCAAGGTTTATTTTGAAAGCATACTGCAGCAAGGTTGCGTAACCTGACTCCTAAAGATCTTTGTGAATCATTTATTTTGGTATTACACTTTTGTTTTAAAATTTGAGCGTTTTTGAACCATCGTGTTCTGACCCACGACTCATTTATTCTTCATATTTCAAAATAATTTTGATTTCAAAAGTTGCATGAGCTTTGCATTGCCATGTTTGTATGAATACTTTTGTTTGCAAACTGGCTTTCCTCTAAGGAATTTCAAATATCGAGAAACTTGGCCAAGTGATCTTATCAGGGGCAAGTCCTTCTCAAAATCAGACCATCAAAAAGATTGTTCAAGACTCAGACTGGGGCAGGCCTTCTGAGGGTACAGTAAAACAGTCATCTTCACGAATCAGACAACCTGAAGCAATTATCAGTTCATTTACAACAAGCAGCTAATCTGGGGCAGTTTACTTAAAGAATCCCCAAGCAGCTATTCATACTCCTTATAGGGACTATCAACTTGATACAGTTTAGCCGAATGACAGTGATCTCCGTGTTGAGGAATCAGTTTCCCAGTCTGGTTATCTTACCAGGAGAGTCGAGCCTTGTCGTCGGCATCTGCATTTGCATTTGATCATATATCATAGCACAATTCATATACATATACATATCATGAGTGTTTTTATCCTCATTCGCATTTCTCCCGAGGTCGTGTTTTATCCACGTCTTACCTTGTGGTCAAAGTCCAACTCACTTGGCACCTACCAACAATTTTGTGTCGTGGCTATCTGATGTTCTTCCAGATATGACGTTTTTCTTATCCGATGGTTTTCCGGATATGTCTGTTCCTTTTACGTCCAATATTCTTCTCATATATTGTGTTTTTACCTTTCATTCAAAGCCATTATTGGATGTCTGGTACCTTTATTTGTTTCTCTTTCTGAAGGTTTTCCAGATTAAGTCTTTTATTTGATGGTTTTCCAGATAACACGTTTGAGTCTGATGGTTTTCCAGAATCTATCCGAGGGTTTTACGGATTTGTTTCTCTTTTTGACGGTTTTCCAGATCGAGTCTTTTATCTGATGGTTTTCAAATACCACTTTTGATTCTAATGGTTTCCCAGAATCTATCTGATGGTTTTCTGGATACGTTCCTCTTTTGCTCTGATGTTCTTCCAGAACCCCTTTGTTGCTTATCTGATGTTCTTCCAGATACGTCTTCAAACTTGTCCCGTTACAATTATTGCTTTCCTAACTGTTTCGGATTTACCCCAGAGTTTATTTGATGGTTTTCCGAGTATCTCTGGTATGTTTCAGAGTTCATTCGATGTTCTTCCGAATGTTTCTGATGTGTGTTTCTCCTTGTATATTTTCCGGCGACTCCTGAAGATCCCGCTCGATCTCTTCGTTTAAAGAAATATCCCGAAATTCCAGCACCTGTCATTTACTTGATCCTACCACCGTGTGGATCCCATGTTACCTTTTCATCACTCCATATTTTCCCCGGTCTCGTGTCGTTTCCCAGTGCGTCGGCTTCCCCAGTGTGCGTGTTTGCTCGTCGTCGTTCCCCGATGTCGTCCTTTCGCTTGCATCCTTGAATTAATCATTTTCATCATACGCATCATATTAGATTCACGACATCATCAGCATTGTTGGGTCGTCCATAGCATTTCACATCACTGCATCCAAGGGCAAAATTTTCGGTTATCTGTATTTAAATCCCTTTCACCATGATTCCTCGAGCCTTCGTCGCTCGAATCACTCGGTGAAGTTATTTAAATAAGGGCAACTGTCATACCCCAAATTTTACCCTTAGATTTTGTTGATCTTATGCAATCATGCATGTTTAGCTATTTGTTTTCACTAACTCTATTGGCCGTTTCATTTGTAAGAACAGGACTGCCGTAGGAGACACATGCCACGAAAACCCTATGTGTGCACTCATTGTTTTTCCCATCCTTTAAGGAGTATACTCTCATTCTTATGGCCCCATTCAAACTCAAATTACAGTTTTTATGGTTAGAAATTACAAAGGTTCAAATTCAAGACTTGTAAAAATTTGGTATGGATAAGATTCAAGTTCACCATAAAGGTTTAAGATGGAAGAATTATGAAACGTAATCCAAGGTTCTTAATTCAAAATGTGTCAAATTCAAGGAGACCTTTCAAGAGGAGTTGTTTTGTTCAAGTGGGAATGCAACCGTAAAATTGCAAGCTAGACCTAAATTCATTGCTATTCAAGGATCTACATGACCAGTTCATTCAAAGTTGTAAAGTAATTCAAAAATAAAGTTCAAGCTTATTACATTCAAGCTTTGCAACACAAAATTCTTATAAGAGTTGCAAGTTGGAAGTTCAAAGTTCAAAGTCACCTCCTTTACTCAATATCAATATGGATTCCACAGTTAGAAGTGTTAAGCACGTTTGCAAACCAATGATTCAAATTAGAAACATTTTTTTCTCATATTCCAATTTCAAGTTTGAGTCATCAAGAAAGTTCAGAATTCAATTAAAAAGAAGTGCAACAAGGTTTTTCATGTGATTACAAGATCAAGTACAAGGTTCTAATACACCTTTCATGTTTCAATATTAGAAATTTATAATGTGGGTTCATAACAAATAAAAGGTCATTATTGATGAAAACATTACAATGTGCCTAGAGTTTCAAAGTGTTCATTGAGGAGATGTTGTTCATTACTGCAATTGAGAAACTTCCTTTACAAATACAGACGCCAAACTTTGCCTTAATGACAACTACAATGAGTGGTCCTGGGTCAATTGGCAATCACAGTGAAAAGAAGCAGCAGCAACAGCGACCTAGTTCAAAAGCTGGAGGCGAAACTTCTCTAGCATTTGTCATGGCATTTGCATCCATCAATGGAATCGCTGCCGCAACTGGCCTTGACCTCTCATTTATTGCGCAGAATCATTCAATTATGCAGAGCAGTCAAACATTCATCACAAAAACATCCAGAACTATAACTTGTCCTTAGTTACTCCATGTGGTCATTTAAAACCGACAATGTCAAATCTTAGACCTGCGACCATACTGAACATTATTTCTTCTTGAGACATTGTGTTTAAATGTAAGCAAGTTAAATTCAAACCGGCACGAGTTCCACAATCTGAATATTGAACATCAAGAAGGATGCCTGTTTAAAAGGAAAATTCAAGCCAAAACATCCAATTTGGTGATAGGGTGGACAGAAAAGCTCATCTGTTAATTACAAAGGCCGCACGAAAATTGAAGAACTCAGGCGGTCATGAATTCTTTCCAGACCCTTCATCAAGCGGTGAATTTCTTATTAAGGACACTGCATACTCAAGTAACTCCAGTACAACCTGTATGAAAAAGAAAGAGGAAATTAACAGGATTAGGTTCATGATTGTCAAGACAGCATTCAGAAAGTATGCAAATGCTGCTTACCGCGAGTCAAGCGGGCTGCTCTTCCTGCCCAATCATCTCCACTGCAGAAAAGCCTCAATGTAATTTGAGACGCAAGAAGGAAAACCGAGGTACTGCATTAGTCTTGTCGAGCATCAAGGTCTGCTCCTGACAGAACCGCAACCTGGCCCAAAACAATCAATTACCAGTTAGTTTCCAGACATGAGCTCACTAATTCTCTTGACAACACACATTCAATGAATTTGAAAACATTCAAGATCATATGCTCTACTTTCCAAAAACATACATGGACAGGTGCATCTGAAAAAAAGGGAAAGTTTCAAACACATAGGACAATCCCTGCAATCAAACCTCCAGAAATCTCCGATCGAAACCCTTAAACTCGAAATGTAGAAAAAAGAAATACTTATCTTTTCAATTTTTCCGCCGTGAGATTATCTCCGCAAACCCAATCTCCCCTTCCCTTTTGTCTAGTTGGGTCGGGTCTGAGGGTGATGACCCAGCCCGACCCGTTTTCTTTTATCTTCTTTTATTTCTTTTTTCTTTTTAGTTTTTTAATTTCTTTTCATTTGTAATGTTATTATATATATAATAAAATATCACTAACAGAACTAACATTAGTAACATTAAAAATCTGAAAATAAATTTTATTTAAATAAATAAATAAAAAACATTTTAAATTAAAAAAAATGTATATATAAAATGATTTAACTTGTAGATTTAACAAAAATCCAATTTTCATTTAGAAGAAAATATATTATTAACATTTAGTCTTAATTTAATTAGATTTAAGTTTAATATGACAACAAATACAAAAATATTAAATTAAAGTTTAATTTGTAATAATTCCTCAAGCTAAGAACAATTTCACCAATACTAACGTCATTAGTCACGTTCTGTTATCAATTCCAAACTTGACCATCCATTTCACTATCTCATTTATTATTATTTCCTTCTTTCACCATTATATTCCCTCCGAAGGAAAGGTTCACATGCTTGACCCCCGTGTCAATACCTTTACCCTTTGCACCTAGCCTTAGGATTAGGAGTCGCCGTACTCCATATAAGTTTCCTACCGTGGAATACTTATCGCTCACCCTTTCAATTCAACTTTAACGTAGAAATAGGAGTCACCGCACTCCAAAGTAAGCGCTTCCTTATGAACACTTACTTTCCCCCAGGAACCTTGACCACAATCAAGAAGTTCCTCATCTCCCTCTGTGAGGGGATCTACGAATACTCTGATTCCATCCCCTACCCAGGATACGTAGGCACAAGATGCGAGTCTTGGCGAGTATACTTAGGACTAACCCCTTTAGTTCCTTTTCTTCATTCTTAACCCTTAGCAATACCCATAAGTACATAACTATAGCAACAACACATTTTAAAACAAGGGGTTCCTGTAGAGTAATACATAAGTTTAGGGTGCTAATATCTTCCCTAAACTTAACCAACCTCCGAACCTTAGATCTCTCCCCGCATCGTGTTTACGATGCAAAAATAGGTTTTTCCTTCCTTTAAACTTTCCTTCGGATAAATCAAAGACCGGTTGTAAATGAATTAAGATTCAAGTTAATCAATAGCTTGACATCCAAATTTCACCGCAACACCATCCACTCTCCTTGATGTTCTTCAATCCTATATTCAGCTAATTCGACACAAGCGCTCACCTCTCAAAGGTTGAATGATAGGAGTGATGGTTTTGGAAACCTCAAGTTTTCGGAGTGACAGTCACTCGCTTTTCGTCTTTGGTGCCTGGAGTCACACGACTTGTTTTTTGTCATCATTGATTCCCTATTTTTTCCTGGACTGACTCTTTTGAGTATCTTTTCTGATTTCGAAGTCCAGCGGGATGCCCTAACTTTTGCTTAAGTCACTTGTTTTCAAGTTATCGACTTAGCGGGCTTTTATTTTTTCTTTTCTTTTCTTTTTCGGAACAAATCATGTGACACCGGCTGGTCTGACTTGTTGAAAGGATTGTGAGTGTTTCATTCTTCGGATTTTTTAGGTACGACCTCTACAGGTGTGATTGATCCTCGAACTAGAACACTCCTCTTGCAATTTGGATACTCGGTCAAATTAACTGACACCTACCCTGTTCCAGGTTAAGATTGGGGGTTTTTTTCGTTTTCAGAAAGAAACTCCTACTACTAGGCTCAAACAGGTTGACAAGGGATTATCATCCTTATATCTCCGGTGTTTAGGAATTTGAAACAATGCATGTACATCATCATCAGAGGTTTTATTCAAAAGCATACATTCGGAAGTTTGCGTCTTTCAATTTCGTCATCCTCCCTCAGATTCCGCTTAAACAAGCGTTTGACATTAAAAAAAAAGCAATACTGAGTGAACACTAATGGATTTAATCAAAACATGCATATTCATTTCATTATCATTATCAATTGAAAACAAACAAGTTCTACAGATAAGATTTGCACTTAAACAGAAAAGAAACTACAAATGCAAAGAAATAACATGATAAAAAGATTGCCAACTTCAGGGAACTGGGCTTTCAAGTCTTGATTTTCTGCTGAACCAGCCATCTTCAGAATTGCTCGTCGAAGTCAGTCTGACACTCTTCTGAACACCTGCTCTCAGTAAATCCCTCTATAACATTAGCTGCCGAACCCACATGACTGGATGACAGAGAATTGTTGATCTGGATACCCTGAGGTGTGACAGAGAACATGTTGGAGTCAAGCAGAGTTTGAATCTTGCTTCTAAGCACCTTACAATCTTTGATTGAATGCCCTTGTGCCCCAGCATGGTACTCACAGCGGGTGTTGACATTAAAACCCGACGGATGTGGAGGAATCTCTGGATCAATCTTCTTCGGCACTATCAATCCACCTCTGATCAAGTCTGGCAACATCTGACTGTACGACATTGGCAACTGAGTAAAATGCCTCTTTGGCTTCCTTGGTCTTCATCGGGCATGCTGACGCGGCTGATGAAGGTATGAATGTTGACTCTGTAGGGGAGCAGATATCTGATACACAGACCCAACAGGTTGCTGACTCTGAACACTCGAAACCTCTGAAAACTGAATATGAGGTAATAGAGATTCCGGGATAACATTACTTTCTTTCTCTCATTCCTCTTTAGAGTTGACAATTGATTCGCTTTCATAAACAGAGCTATCTGAGATGTCTCGAATCTTTTCACTCTTGATTCCGCTCTCAATACGTTCTCCCGCTATCACCAAGTCAGAAAAGTTCACTACCTTACTACCAATTATCTTATCAAAGTAATGGCCTTGCAAGGTATCCACGAACAGGTCAACCAATTCTCTGTCCAAAAGTGGTGGTTGAACACGAGCAGCTAACTCTCTCCATCTCTGCACGTACGCTCTGAAAGATTCACTGTCTGCCTGAGATAATTCTTGCAACTGCATGCGGCTGGGAGTCATGTCGAGATTGTAATTGTACTGCTTCACAAAGGCATTATCTAAATCTGACCATGAACGGATGCAACCACTCTTCAACTGCATGTACCAACTCAACGATGCCCCACTTAGACTGTCTTGGAAACAGTGAATCATAAGCTTGTCATCACGGACATATGAGGTCATTCTCCTGCAAAACATCACCAAATGCTGCTTCAGACAACTATCTCATTTGTACTTCTCAAAATTTGGCGTCTTGAACTTCGGAGGCATCACAAGACCTGGCACCAAACACATGCTCGAAGCATTCAGATTAAGAGTATCCCGACTCATCAGGGCGTCAAGTTTTTCACCCAACAGACGATATCTTCTCATAAATTCAACAGTCTGTGGGTTCTTAGGATTAATCTTCGGAACAGTCCTTCAAAGATCTGGTACAGAGAAAGTGAAATTCTGATAATCCGAGTCATGAAGAGAAGATGAATCCATATCTCTAACAATAGTATGCTCTCCAACAGGAATCTGCACAGGCTGGGCTTTAGCAACATTGTTCACTGGAATCCTCTGAATATTGGCCTCTCCTCTAGTCATAGCTATCATGGCTTCCATGAGCTAATTCAACTGGTTCTTCATCAATTCAAAATCTGCCCTCGTAACAACCAAATTTTGCTCTCCTGAGTCCATGATCCTTCTAGAAGCTAATTCAAGTCCAGTGCGAATGTCGGGAAATCAACTGCGGGTTGGACAAAAGACAGGTAAGCTCTTTGTTCCGGCTGAGGATGGATATGCAAACATGAGATGCACATGAAATGCAATGTGAAATGCTGATGCAACACACAAAGGACCAAAGATCCCACAAAGCACTGATCAACTGCTGCGCTGCTGAATGGACAAGTTCAAAAGTCCGCTCTGAAGAGAAAACCAAAATATCGGGTTGGTTGGAGGTCAAGTTTCTTGCATAACCCCAATCCCTCTCACAAGTATGGACCTAAACTGATAAGGTTTAGCATCCTATGTGGTCGTCAGCGTCATAGTCTTTCGGGAAATGATGATACGTTCACCATTTTTGGTTTGGCATCATAGTCAAATGAAGCGGCTTCACTTAGCTGACTCCAAAGTGATCGATCTCCAGACTCGACAGCTTTCAGATCCAACACCCCCGTCCTAACCAGCAGGATGAGATGTCTTCAAAGAAAACCTTGTCTGAACGCAGGTCTCGTGAGGACTAGTGCATGCTGCCATACAGGTCCTCACTACTTTCCACTCTAATGCTATGTGTATCCTCAAGCCTGGGTTTTGGCTTATCTCTCAAAGGAACAACCACCCAACAACATAACAACAACAAATAATAATATAGTGCAGAAATGTAAATACAACAATATACAAAATCCAACACACAAAATATACACACCCACAAACAAGCAAACAAGCGCTAGGGTTGACTCGCATAGGGGATGTTCCTGTCCCCAACAGAGTCGCCAGCTGTCGCATCGCTGCAAAGAGGGCCGGCGGAAGACAGAAGAGTCGTTACCGTTTGTTATTTATCCCAAAATAAGGAAAGGAAACGATCAGAGAAAACCTACGAAAAGAAGGGAAAGATAGGTCATCGCAACCATATCTCGGGTTCAGGAGTCGGTTACGAAAGGGGAAGGTATTAGCACCCCTCACGTCTGTGGTACTCGACAGGATCCACGCTTGTTGTCTAGTCTATGGGTGAAAAACAAACTATCTACGACTGCTAGTGCTAACCGGAAAGAACTGACTCGATAGGACATCGTCGCCCTATGCCTACATATTCCCTTGTGCAATGGGAAAGCCAGAGTCAACGTAGTTCGGGAAACTATGGAGGGGATTTCTCGCCAAGACATCGCGTCTTGTGCCTATGTATTCTCATTTGGCATGAGAAATCAAAGCAAAACGTAGTTCAGGCCAACTACGGGAAAATAGGGTGTTCTCGATCACACGGGGGCGAGAGAAAAGGTAGACGATACTAATGCACACATTCTAGCAGTTAGGTGTATTGCTGCTCGACCATTTGAGACTTAGGCGTTACCTGTTTGCGGTAGAACGGGCATAATATGTCATTGGTTTAAAGGTATAGGTAACCTAAAGGGTTGAATAACAAGCTAGTCTCAATTGCACTGGGGCAAGAGAAGGGGGACATTAGTCGTTAGCAGGAAAGTCTCGATCGCACTGGGGCGAGAGAAAAGAGAAATTATTTGTTAGTGTGCTCGCCAAGACATCACGTCTCGTGCCTACATATTCTCGTCTGGTACGAGAAATTAGAGCAGTTGTAGCTCAGCTAACTACAGGAAAACGGTCTCGATCGCATGGAAGCGAGAGAAAAGGGGATCTCGATTGCACGGGGGCAAGAGAGGGATCTCAATCGCCAGGATATATGAGAAAGGAGTATCGATCGCTCGGGGGCGAGAGAAAAGAGGAAGTAGGCCAAGACACGCCTAAACGGGAAGGAACTCGGGACACACACGCTAGAACCTAAGGTGTAGGAGCGAATGCGTCGCATATTGCCCAAAGGGTATATACTAAACACTCTAGAAAAATTAGAGGAGGCCCCCCACTCATCATTTCCCATGTACCTATTGCTTAGAACTCACAACGCTCGGCGGTTGATTAAAAGACTTGAATTAGAAAGATGTTACCGAACGGAGTGGTTCCGTTGACACTTGACATTGTGTGCAAGCTCTATTCCAATCTTCTCCTCTTTTGGTCCTTGATGATGCTTTGAATCGGGACCAATGTGACGCTAAACCTTCATAGCTCGACTTATAAGGGAAGTCAAATTTTAAGAGGTCGCATATTAATTTACGTGCTATGGATAAGATAGAGAAACGATATTGAGGACCGTTCTCCAATTGAATCGTGTCGCATGGACCAAAGCAGAATGGGATCTCGTCTTATAGATACAAGACTTCATCGATCACCAAAAGTCAAAATAAAATCGAGAGATGAAGAAAAATGAGGAGAGAAAGAAGTGGTCTCGGATCCAACATTATTCATAAATAATTTGACTGGTAATGAATTACGGAAATGTCGTCATCGACCCAAAATAGATGAAATGACATAAAGTCGAAAATAAGAAAGAGGAGAGAAAGTCGGTCCTAGATCCATCGTTTCTCATCAATAATTTGACAGAAAAACAATAGAGGTCTCGTCATCTACCAAAAAGAGCGAAAGTGGAATAAAATGCTCAATAATAAATGAGAAATAAAATAACTCTAAAAATATAAAATACTATAAATTTCTAATATATAGAAAGAATTCTAAGAATGAAATAAAAAGAAAAGTTAAATAAAAATTTCTAAATAAAGTATATATATATATATATATATATATATATATATATATATATATATATATATATATATATATATATATATATATATATATATATATATATATATATATATATATATATATATATATATATATATATATATATATATATATATATATATATATATATATATATATATATATATATATATATATATATATATATATATATATATATATATATATATATATATATATATATATATATATATATATATATATATATATATATATATATATATATATATATATATATATATATATATATATATATATATATATATATATATATATATAAACTCTAAAGAAAAAGTTAAACTAATATAATATATATAACTTATTTACAAATGGAATATTAAAATAAAAATAAAAAATATATTAACAAAACTCTTACAAAAATATTAATTAATATAATACATAACAAACAGTATGTTTCCTTTTTTAAAAACTAATATATAATAACAATAATAAAAACAGGAGAGGGGTTAGAAGTGAAAAACAGGAGGTGCGAAAAGGGTCAACCGGTGGACACGGGCCTTAGGCCCGTCAACAACCAAAAGCTGAAAAAGAACAATAATAGAAAAAAAAAAATCAGAATCCTCTTTTTCACTCGATGGTTCGGCGGCATCACCCTCTCCATTTCTCTCTCTCAAATCTCGTTTTTGATTCTCCTTCTTTCGTCTCATTTCCTCTTTCTCTGGTTTGTGCTGGTTTTGTTACAGGTTTGGATTGGAAGGTTTATTTGAGAGTAGGTCGGTGAAGACGAGCGGAAGAGTGGAGGTTGAAGAGAGGGAGTAAGCTTGTTATGAGGGTTGAAGAGGATTATAAGGTGATGGTGTAGGGTTTCGGTTTAAATGGGTATTCAGGGTGCGAATCTGGGTTTGATTCTCCATTTTTGGTTTGAGAAAGGGTTTTGGAGTTATTGGTTGAAAATTGGGTTTAGGTGGGTTAATGGCGGAAATGAGTTGTAGGTTTAGCTTCTGAGATGGGTTTGAAGTTGAGATGTTGACATTGTTGGTGTAATAGAGTGTCTGAGGAAAAAAAATTAAGGAGATGGTGAGAGTTTTTCTTGCGGTGGTGTTAGGAGGAGAAGAAGGTCGAATGGGTGGAGCGGCAGATGCGGATGAGAAGAAGAGGATTTGTGTCGCTTCATTATTTCCCAGATGCTTCATATACAGAGAGAGATTGGCGAGGCAAAGCCTGTGTGTTATAGATGGAGGTGTTGCAGATGAGTTAGAGAAAGAAGGGCGGTTGGATGGTAACTCAGCTGGGTTTTGATGTTGAAGCTTGGTTCGATGTTCACAGAGGCATTGATGGAAGAGGTTCTGAAATGAGTTTGAGATTGAGTGATGAAGATCATGATTTTCGGAAGTGAAGGTGGCTGGTAGGGTTAGGGTTCTTGGGGAGTTACTGTAGCGGCTAGGGTTAGGGGGTCTGAAGGTTGAAGGCAATGAATAGTGCCTTTATATGCAAAATCATGACACGTGGTAGGCATGATTATGGCTTAATGATCCTGATTAAATGTTGATGCCAATTAATGAACCAGTTTAATAATGATAAAAACAATACTGGTTAATATGAGTTAATGAACATGATTAATGAAAGAAAAATTAGTTAACGTAAAAATGATGTTGATTAAACTAAATTAATGAAATGATAAATCTAACTAATAAACAATTAAATATTAATTCCTAATTAAATAACTAACTAATAATAAACTAAACTAAAGTTCTAATTTAAAAGAAAGTAATTTCTAAAGAAAATTTAAATAAATAAAATTCTATATCGAAAAAATGATTTAAACCAATTAAAATTCTAAATAAAATCAATTAAAAATTTATTTAAAAAACCAACTTCTAAATTCTAGAAAATATTTTTAAAACCTAATAAAAGTCAAATTAAATTATATTCTACAAATTAATAAAAAAAACTAACCAATAAAATCTATATTAAAAATAAAACATCTATTCCTATTTAAAATATTTTGTACATAATTAAATATAAAACAAAAAAACTATTCTAAATAATTAAATAAGACAAAAATAGCAATAAAAATGCAAAAATGCTATGAAAAACAGGTGAGCACCGAGATGCGCCGATATTATCGACGTGGATTGAATTATCAAGAGGAGAGTGACTTTCGCCCGATTTTGACACTGAATTTCTCGTTTGAATTGATTTGAATTGCCTGAAATGCGAGCAAAGCGGCTAAAATCATGATAAATTCAATCCGGTCGATAACACGGGCAAAATGCGACCTAAATGATATGCAGATGAAAACGAAGCAAATGCCAGTCAAAGTCGGAAAACCGGTGGGCAAATTTTAGGGTGCAAAACCTTGGAGGTACCTTCATGAGTTGTTTTGAGAGTATTCCGAACCTCTTTGGCCAATTCACAATGATGCACAAGTCTGAAGATATTCTTATCTATCTCGTTGAATAAAGTGTTCAAGGCCTTAGAATTTTCTAGGGATGCTCTTTACTCCACTCTTCTTCAAGTATTAGCACAATTGATCTGTCTTTCTCTGTCTTCACTGGATTTTCCCATCCTGAGTTAGCTGCTCTCCAGGCCTTGCTATCCAGAGATTTCAAAAATGCTATCATCCTAGGTTTCCAGTAGTCATAGTTAGATCCATCCAGAATGGGTGTTCTATTCGCAAATCCTACATCCTTGTCCATAGTACCAGAATTTATCGTCCCTAAATCTCACCCAGAAAACAACAGGCAGGGTGCCTGCTCTGATGCCAATTGTAATTCTAGTAACAGACAATCGATGTTATGTCAGATGTTATGACATCCGCTTTTGAACAAATTATTAAGTTTAGCAGTAAACAAGTAATGAAAGCAGTAAAGAACACAGGAAATTGTTTACCCAGTTCGTTGCAAATCACACCTACTCTAGAGGCTACCAAGCCAGGGAGAAAATCCACTATAAGCAGTGTTAATTCAGAGCCAAACAACCAGTTTGCACTCTTCACTTAAGACCTACCCAATGCAATTTCAATCTAACTTTAGACCTGAGTTCCTACTCACCCCCCCTCAATCACAACAGTGATATCAATCAAATACAGAACAGATTCAAACAAAGAAGACACACTTCAAACAAATCTTGATCTTGCTTAAAAGCTTCAATCAAGATACATAGCACTCTTTCTTAAAAGCTTTGAGTGACACAACAAAAACACCACTTAAAAACCACTCTAGTCCAATACAATCATCAAGGTGATAATTGCTTGGCTCACAAGAAAGCCTAATACACAAAAATACACGTGAAGATATAAACACACTAACAGAATTCTTCACACCAAAATCTCTGAGTCTTTATTAAGGATTCTCACCCTTCTTTATATGCAGCGCATGGGTGTAACACCCCACTTCCCGTATTAAATAAAATATAAATATTATAATAATAATCAGAGTTTTCACCAAAAAGTGGGATATCACGTCTCCAAATTTTATAAAAATACTTTATTCATTCTTTTCAAAATAATACAGCGGAATTTGTTTCATAAAGTAAAATACATCAAAACATGATACGTCACAGGATTTCAACACGTTTGACATAAAACAATTACAACACCCATATCCCGTGTTACGTATCAGAGCATCCTAGACTCGACGGTCACACCAATATCCAAGCTAGCTAAACACCTGGATTATCTGTACTTCCGAAGAAGCACAGACCACAACAACAACAAAGGGGTGAGAAATAATGATCAGAATATAATGGTAATGTAATACATGTAAATAAGGTAGTAAAACACACCAACACACCAATATTCACCCCCAACAACTCCATATGACGAACCTACTGTTCAAATTACAATATAACATATTATAATGCAAATATGCAACTCAACACCATGCATGCGGTACCGACTTGTTGGTTCATTCAATCGAACCTGGATAGATCACTTACGCTCCTCCTGAGACATGATCTATCCCCCACCATTCTCCACAAAGGAGTACGGAAGAATCACTTACGCTCCTCCTGAGACATGATTCATCCCACCAAAACACCATGATATGCACACACCAATGCATAACTAATATATTTAGGCACTCAACGTGCACACGATACTCCTGATCATATCATCATACACCAATGCACATATGTACAGATATAACATACACCAACACCATATAAATCAACCAGATAGTAAACAAGTTCATACTTTAACACCAAGATATAACATATCCCACCACTCGGGGGTACGCGATCCTACTGATCACTACATACATATACATCAACTAATTGTCCACCAGTCATTATTACGGGAAACATGCACTATCACCAAGTACACAAGTTAGTTCCCACACTCATCATTCTTACAGTGCATCAAGGCCAAACTGTACTTA
Organism: Lathyrus sativus; assembly: GCA_963859935.3. Taxonomy (NCBI): domain Eukaryota; kingdom Viridiplantae; phylum Streptophyta; class Magnoliopsida; order Fabales; family Fabaceae; genus Lathyrus; species Lathyrus sativus. The sequence goes on along the minus strand of OZ012735.1, from coordinate 886,522,130 downwards.
TCATCTCAACTCAGATCCTCAGTCTATTCTAGTACCAATCTTGCACATTACCGTAACCAATAGGCTTCTAATTCCTATTCCCAAAATCATCACCTACACACTCTATCGATACCTCAAAAGCCATACAGAATTTTCCCTAAAAACTGTAAAACACCCTATATGCCCTATATGCCAAATCATCTCAAAACACCAATTCATTAACATTGACTTATACTCCATCACTATCAATTACTAGTTATCATCAAACAAAAACACACCAATAAACATTATACTTACCAATTATCCTATACTTCCTACTCTAGAACCAACATTACGGTACATTACCGACACTTCAGAGTCACTCTGAATCTCACCAAGGTCCTAACCATAGTCATTAACGACACTATAGGGAAACAACACATAATTTTCCCCAAAGCTATAATCATGGTCATTACCCACACCACAGTAACAACACAGAATCTCACCAAAACTCTATTTATATTTACTATCAACACTGCAGTAACAACATATAATTTTCCCCAAAGCTATAATCATGGTCATTACCCACACTACAGTAACAACACAGAATCTCACCAAAACTCTATTTATAGTTACTATCAACACTGCAGTAACAACATATAATTTTCCCCAAAGCTATAATCATGGTCATTACCCACACTACAGTAACAACACAGAATCTCACCAAAACTCTATTTATAGTTACTATCAACACTGCAGTAACAACATATAATCTCACTAACATCACCATAATATATATACACCAAATTCACCAATACCAATCAACAATTCATCAATGTCAAGCATCAATTTATCATCAGCAACAATAATAACAAGCATGCCAATATAAAACTTCATAGATCGGAATTTTCCTACGGGGTTAAGGAATCCCCTCTACCCTATACATGTATATACCATCCCAAATCAAGTTTCTCCCCCCTTACCTTGTTAATCGGTTGATCGATGAAACCCTCCAAGGTTTGGCCAATTCTGATTTTCCCCTGTATCCTTCGTTCTTTGCTCCCTTTTCTGTTCCCTTTTCCGTTCTCTCATTTCTATCGTTCTTTTTCCACTTTCTCTAACTTCTCACAATGTATCGTAAAACTACTAATCCCTCACGTTTCTATTTTAATTCTCTAATCCCAATAATAATAATAACTTAATAATAATAATAATAATAATAATAATAATAATATTAATAATCCTATTATTATCTCACCAAAATAATAATAATGTTAATAACTTAATAAAATAATAATAATAATAATAGTAATAATAATGCTATTATTATCTCACCAAAATAATAATAATGTTAATAACTTTAATAAAGTAATAATAATAATAGTAATAATAATCCTATTATTATCTCACCAAAATAATAATAATGTTAATAACAATAGTAACTATAATAAATATAATAATAATAATAATATTCCCACCAATATCAATATTATACACTATATTATTATATTCACCAAAACACCACCAATAATCCTCCCATATCAGGGACACCCACCAATAATAATATTCATACCGATGATAATAATAATAATAATAATAATAATGATAATAATAATAATAATAATAATAATAATAATAATAATAATACCACCAATATTACTATTAACTATTATATTATTATCTCCACACCACCAATGATCCTTATATATCAAGGATACTCACCAATCACATACCAACACACCCCACCTAAGGGCACACCAACATAAAATAATTAAATTAACACCAAAATGACTAAATAAATAAAATGGGTGTTACAATGGGCCTTGGGCCTAGGTAGCATAAATTAGGTTTAACCAAGTTAATCCAATCTCCACAGTTCAAGGTGCTACAAAATAGGCCATGGGAGTTTCCTAAAATATAGCCTGAGATAAAGTAGGAAACCTAACAGAAAACAAACAGCGACCATGCTAGCAGATACCTGATGACAACATTTAGTGTGACATCCAATAAACTCTGTATTAGCTAACCAAACATATCCTGCAGAATACTAACCAAGTATGTCATGACATCAGTCAAGACATCTATACACATATCAATGTTTTACCACAAAATGAAGCCAATTAAGAACATCTACATACTCCATAGCAAGCCAAATAATAATTCCATCCATCTTGAAGCATAAGCAAATGAACAAGCCAAATAAAGGCAAAGATCCACAATACTTCAAGCATAGGAAAAGAGACCTAATTTTTTAAGTCGAAGGATCCAAGAATAGTCCAAAAAGTCTAAGGTCTAAGAATATTACAAGAGCATAACCACAAAGTTAAGAGCACCAAGTTTTTTAGAGGTTTAATATTTTATTAGTGTTTTAATCAAGATATGGTCCAAGTGGACAAAAGAAAAGAGAGGAAACATAAACATGTATCCAACGGACAAAGGAAAAATAACAGAAGCATAAAAAATAATATGATATGAGATGATAATAATGGAGCATAAAGATAAAATAGATATAGGGAGCAAGAACGAAACATAAACAAAATTAGTATAATGATATCGTTAGTGAGTTAGTGATTAGTTGTTAAAGCAAATGATCAACGATGGTTAACTCATGCACTTAAGCCAAAGTTGATGAAAACTTATTAGAGGATTGATAAAATCAAAGCCTCCTAACAACAAGCTTCATAGGTGATGGACTTAAGACAAATAATCAACCATACTTGGACTTTCAAACATAGGTTTGAGCCACGAATGATCAGTTTTCGATTACGGGACAATTTAGCGTTATGTTAAGCAATAGTAATCGGGTTTATGTAGAAACCATGACTATCTGAGGCCGGTCAATAACAATGTTAGTGTTAATGCATGCTAGAGAAGTGATATGTAGATCACTCTCTGAAAGCAATGCCGCGCGAAAAGAAAATAGGTAACAATCTCATCTTCATCAAGAACTTGAAATAAGTTCAAACGATATCGAAAATTTTCATTGATCAAAAGAAAAAGAGAAGAGGAGAGGGAATGCCAAATTGAATTACAAGTTCAAGATCATTCCATCTTTAAGTTCATCCACTCAACTTGGTGGATTAAAGCACTAAACATATCATTAACTCAAAGCACCTAAAATAAATTTAACAATTCACTTTAAAGATAGATTTGAATTAATGTTTATCCAACTTTATCTACACCCTAAGTTCAATGAATTTAAAAAGGAAAAAGACCTTTAAAAGTGTATTTCAAGGCAAAAATCAAAAGGAAATGGGAGAAGAAGAAGAAAGAACCAAAATAGTCCTAAAACAGAGCTAAAAAGGCAAAAAAAAACACTGGGTAACCGATTATCCAAAGCTGGTAATCGGTTACCACGGCCAAAACAACAGCAAAACAAAGCCAAAAAGGCAAAAAAAATATTGGGTAACCGGTTACCCAAAGCTGGTAATCGGTTACCACTGCCAAAACAACAGCAAAACAGTTTGAAAATATGCAGAAACTTGATCAATCATTTCTTCAAACACCTCATGATCAAGGATGCAATTGTGCACGAAAATTCAAGTAAAATAACAACAATTAACACCAATAGAACACAGTTTGCAAGATCCAAATATCAAGCAACAAGAATCAATAATGGATCACATTGTGGAAGATGTATCAAGAACAACAATGGTGGATCAAGAAATTACCACTCCAAATCTAGAATTTCTTCAAACCAGTTCCACAAACAACACCTCAAAGCCTTGATCTACTAGAATTAATGGTGAAAAAGTGAATGCATGAAGGTTTATCTCAAAGATTAGTAAGTTATAATGATGAACTTACTAACTTTCAAAGGAAGAAAGAGCTTTGGTGAATTTGGTAATTGGAGAAAAATTTAGAGTCAAGAAAGAATTTGGCAAGGTGAATTTGGCTATCAAAAGCTTATGAAATGAGACCTCTATTTATAGGATTTAGGCTTGGAAATTTTGGTGGATTGGAGTTTGGTTTGGAATCAAAATTAGGCTTGAAATTTGAATTTGTAGGGAAATTAATGATCAAGTGGTGATTAGTGAAGGTTTATGGTGGGAATTAATTATGATGAGGTAGGGGAATTAAAATGAAGTGATCTAGAATATTCTCATGTTGCAATATTTGAATTTGGTGCCAAAAATGCTGTAGAATTTGAATTTTCCCAATTTTCACAAAATTTGCACAGGGTAATCGATTATCCAATACTGGTAATCGGTTACCACAGGCAAAAATGGTAGAAAAATTGCCTTTTTGATGTGTTGTCTTGGCTCTGACTCAATTATTTTTCTTGTCAAAGAAGGCATGGAATAAAAACATGAACCTTGGAGTTTCTTGAATAAAAGTCAATCAAATCTTGGGAAACTATTGATCAGATGATTTTGAAATGGTTGCAGGTCAACTTCGACTTTGTTCAGATGAAATTTATTCGAGCTGAGGGACTGATATTTGATAACTTTGCTCCAAAATCTTCCTGAAGAAGTTAGTAAAGGAAAAAACAAATACTTTTTTAGATTTTAATCAATGGTTAGTAAACATAAACATAAACGAATATCATACAAACAAGAAAACAAAGGTGTCCGTGATCTCTCAAGAACAAACCTGCAGAGGAAGACAAGAGAACCAAAACTTTCAATCTTGTTTGTGGGATGAGATGCAAATGACATGTGGGATCTTAGGGGTAAAAATTAGGGTATTACACCTCAAATGCAGCAAAAGAAGCTATTTGAATCAAGAAGTTCATCAGTGAACTTAGCATTGTCCCTAACATTTTGGATCCCATTGAACTTTATTATGATGATAATGGTGTCATCACACAAACTAAGAATCCTAGATCTCACCAACGAGCTAAACAAATATTTAAACGCTATCACCTTATTCGAGAGATGATAGATAGGGGAGCTGGGAAAATATGCAGAGTACCAACACATGAAAATATTGTTGAACCACTGATAAAGTTTCTTTAATTGTAGAAGCAGAATGGTCATACAAGATCTACGGGTATTATGTGTATGTCTGATTGGCTCTAGTGTTAGTGGGATATTGTTGGTTAAGACCTAGAGGCCAATAGTTTTATTATAACTATGTACATATATCTAATTATCTATTAATAATAAGAATATATTTCTTTATTATGTTTGTTTTTTTTCAAAGTAATAAAGTCTTTAGAAGAGTTAGTCTATTTGATGAAGCATTATGTGTGACTTAATCATGATACCCTATTAAACATAAGGAAACTATTTTTAAAGTATCTATATTCAAATTTTATTGTGAAATGAGACAATATTAAAGCATCGAAACTATTATGTTGATAGACAGATGATCACATGTCTCAGATAATGGACAAGGAGTTAACAAGTCTTAACATAGGTATAAATATTAGGAGTTAGATTTATACGGAATTGATCCACCATGAGAATACTACATAGAATGTTAGTAAAATATCATAAGTTATTCTAAAGGTTGTAATAGTGTATCCCACCTTTCAATTTGAAACTACTACAGAGCCTAGATGTGGAGTCGAGCACTTTATTGTAAATAAAAAGTTATCAGTAATAAGATGAACATAAATAGGGTTATTAGGTACTTCATAAATCACGCATAATGACATGAGTGACCTAGGTGAAATTTGTTTGTCTTGCTTAATAAGATAAATCTCTAAGGCCCAATATTAAACTACATAGGGGTGACACGGTCTTCACCTTATACTCAATGTAGGCATGAGTGTAAACGACTAAATATACACATAAACATTATCACATAAATGTTTTGTCAAATCACATAGCATTTTCGTGACTTGGGTAACAGTAACACGTTGTTAGATACTGCTCACTATTTATTACATTAAATGTGTGATTTGATAAAATTGACAACGTTAAGAAAATTCATAGTCACACATATAAGGAAATATTAAAAGAAAAAATTAAATAAGTGAATCTAATTCAATTTGTGATCTTGCAATGCACTAGCATTGATTAGAGAAACACAATACACCGTAAGATATAATGTACTAAGCGTAATATGCAACACCTTAAAATACAGAGTACTTAAGTGAAATAAGGAACACTGTAAGAATCAATATACTTAAGTAAAATAGAGAACACCGTAAGATACGATTCACTTAAGTAAAATATTATACATCATAAAGTACATTGTGCTTAGTGAGTTTGTTCTCCTTGCAACCCACACAAGTGGCTCTCTCTCACACACACACACATTTGTAGCAGCTAACATTGAAATTAAAGTCTCTCTCTCCGCTTTAAAATGTTGATTATTGCATAGTGCTTATAATTGTTCTTTGAATTTTGTATCATTGGTTAATCGTCACAAGATGTAAACATTCAATCTCCAATAATATCCATTCTTAAGGATCAACTCAAGATTTCATTTATTTATTTTTTACTACGTTTTATATCACGATTTTCCTTTACCTGCAATTTATACGGACTAGACTTAATAGGTGGCAGACATTGTTGATCTAGATTAAAAAAATCTTTATGAAATTTGGGCTCTAAATTTAAAAGGTGCATACTGTAGATTTTACAGGACTTTGCGTCCCGACCCATATAAATAGTACATTCTGCGTTCAACTCTACCTAGAGAACTGGAGCCATTCCACGTAAGCTATTAGTATTGATGCATTACGCATGTCATCAACAAAATTAATCGTGTATGCGTGTGTCGTATAGATATTTTATGTGAAAAATATAGGACCATACCGAATCTCAGATTTTTTTTTTTAATGCTAACTATTGCATGCATTTGGATGCAAAACACAGACATTGAGACACAGAATGCAACAGTAATAGGATATATCCTCTGTCAAAAGGTTGATAGAGTGTTAGTATTATAGGTTTGGCTAGTGTTGTATAATCTTTATGCTGGTGGCCAAATTATGATTATTTGGTCCTCTCGTTTTCAGGGTTTGCAAACAACAAGTATCCTGTCTCATGCATTTGGATAAAATTTTGGAGGTTTTAGTGGGCAATACCAACTAGCTAGTTGATTTCAATAAAATCAGTGGATTCTTTCTGAAGATGATGATGATTAGAAGAATTGATGTCTACAGTGCTAACGAGTCACTATTGTTCCATTCAACGTGAATCATTGACAGGTCGACACATGTCCAGTGAGAAAGCAACCTCCATGCATGAATGATTGCATCAATTCCCACAGCATATTACTTGATGAGGAAAGGAAAAGGATAGAATAGGGATACATTTTTTAGCAAATAATTCTGTGACGTGCAACCCATTTGGGGCACTATGTATGCATCTCTTTCATTGTGATTAGATCTTCCTTGCTTTTCCAAATAGGAGATGCAGACAGTTTTCTGGTATAAAATTGCACATGAAAGCACTTCAATGTGGCAAGATTCTCATTTTATGTTTTTTTTTATTTTACTATAGAGTAACAGTGCAAGTGTCTAACCACATATTTGAATTGATACTATTGGAAGTAATATCATGATGTAACGCTATATATTTTCAGATATTTTGCATTAATATCTACGATCACAATCAACCACAAAAACGGCTGCGACAAAACGAAATCGAAAGTTTGGATATTGTTAGCTGCTAAGACAGTACAAATCACAGAAAATATTCTTTAGAAATGATGTATGTGATTAATTCATATTTTGATGACGGAACCAGTATCCAACACTTGTACCGATCGAAATTGCAAAGATCTCTGTGTGACAACTTGACCGCGACAATTATTTAAAATCTTGATCTAATGAATGTTTTTACACTAGTCTTTCTGATGCAAAGTGTACACAGGGACCAACTAGGATATTAAATTTCATGCAGGAGGAATACTTATCAGAGTTTATGGTGGAATTCTTATCAACATAGGAGATATTATTGATAAGAGGGGGACAAAAACATATATCTGAGATTCTTGAAAATGACAAAGAAACCAGATTCTGATCCTCTCTCACCCACCTAAAACATTCCACTTTTTTAAAACTTATTACAAAGGAGTAGATGTGACCACATAGATATTAAATAAATCATATCATTGGAGGAAGGAGAGGGTTAGTTTAATTTTGCTGAAGATGAAGATACTCTTTTGTCTTGTCACTTCAATGTGTGGCATAAGCATTAAGAATAAAGGAAAGAATACACAGAGAATCTCTTGTGCAACACTTCTTTCTCCTGTGATAGGAGCCAAATACACTTGTTTGTGTGACTGTAAAGAAAGAAATGACGAGGGCCACTAAGATGCAATGTGCCTATCATTGAAAGCTTTTCCTCATACTTTTTTCCTCTTTTGGTTAATCACATGATCGATGATTCTCCTCTATGTTATTCTATGTGCATGATATCTTACTACAGTTTCTAGAGTTAAAAATATTCTAGAGTTAAAAATATTTAAGAATGTAGCACTTGAGGAAGTGTTAAATGAAGTTGAAGTTTTATTATCAAAGATAAAAATAACGCCTTTTGTGTTTAGAAAAAGTGTGTGAAAATATTAAAAACTTAAAGACAAAATTGATAGGTAGGAGAGTTCTTTATGGAAGAGAGAAATTTGTATTTTTTTCTTGATACAAAAGTGTAAGATTACATCTCTATTTATAGTGCTCTAAGGAGAACTCTAGACACACTAATTCTAGATAGTTCTCAACTTTAAAAATTTCAAGAGTATTCTAGAAAATATTACAACCCTAAAAAATATCTAGACACTCCAAACACTATACAAGTTTTCTAAAAACATTATCCAAAATTACCTAAACTCAAAATAATAAGCCCAAAAATCCAAAACAAAAATAATAAGATTAGGCCCAAATCAAGTTTAATATTTCAACATCCTCCCTTAAACTTGATTTGTGACTCCAAACATACTTCTTATCTTCACGAAAGTATCCAACTTGAGTGGCTTGGTGAAAATGTTGGAAGCTTGATCTCGAGACATCACATACTTCGACTTCACCTTGTACACCTATATTATTTCGATTTCTTTGTGTTCTCGCGGAAGTGTAGTAAGTTTTCAATTATCATTCTTCGTGATTGACTTGATTTCTTCGTCTATAATGTTTATCCACTTTACATTTTCAACTGCTTCTTGATAACTTAGAGGCTTGCAATCACCAAAAAGACAAAACAGGTTAATGTCGTTTTGATTTTCGGTTACCTCATAAAACTCTTCAATGCTCCTTAGTCGTGGTGTCCTCTCACTTGAGCTTGTTTAATCCAACCTTGGCGTCGGTGAGGCAGGTGGTGTAATATGTTACTCTATCATTGGTTATTCCATTTCATCTTCTTCTTCTTTTAAGTAAGGAAGAAAATCATACTTGTCTTCTTAAACACTTCAATCCCAACAATCTTCTTCTTCGAACTCCATGTTACGACTTATGACAATCTTTTTACTATTTAGATTATAGATCTTGTATCCTTTGGAGCTTGAGTCGTAACCCACAAATACATACTTCTCACTTTTATCATCGAGTTTTGTTCTCCTTTCATCTGGAACGTGGGTATAGGCAATGCTTTCAAACACTTTGAGGTGAGAAATCCATGGATTCCTTCCATTCCATGCTTCTTGTAGTGTATTCTCATGCACACTTCTTGTTGGGGAACATTTTGTCATATAAACTGCACATGTCATTGCTTCGGTCCAAAACTCTATCGGCATCTCCTTGCTCTTAAGCATGCTTCACACCATATTAAGTATGGTCCGATTCTTTCTCTCCGCTACTCCATTTTGTTGTGGCGATCTTGACACTATTATTGGGCGGCGGATTCCATGGTCTTCACAATATTTGTTGAACTCATTTGAAATAAAACCTCCTCCTCGGTCAGATCTAATGGCCTTAATGGAAAGACCACTTTCTTTCCCCATAAGGACTTTGAACTTCTTAAAGTTTTCAAACACTTCCGACTTCTCCTTCAAGAAATAAACCCACGTTTTTCTGAAATAATCATCAATAAAAAGGAGAAAGTATTTACTCTTACCAAAAAAGTTTGGATTGATTGGTCCACAAACATCAGTTTGTATGAGCTCTAGCGGTTTTATCGCTCTTGACGTTGATTCCTTTGGAAAGCTTTTTCGGAATTGCTTCCCAATTATACATCCTTCACATAGTTGGTCTGGGTGGTTTATACTAGGTAAGCCTCTCACCATCTCATTCTTTGACAAACATTCTAGACTGCCGAAGTTGAGGTGTCCAAATCGTAGATGTCATAGCCACGAAGAGTCAATATAGCAAGCCTTGAGACACTTTCCCACATTATTTTGAATGTTTAAGAGGAACATTTTATTCTTTGACATGGGCACCTTAGCAATCAAGTTATGTCCACAATCTTTTAAGAAGAGACTATGTTCTTTCAAGTGGATGTCATAGCCTTTCTCTAATAATTGTCCCAAGCTCAAAATATTATTTTTTATGTTAGGAACATAGTAGACATTAGATATGAATTGATGACTCCCATTATTCAAGCGTATGAGAATTTTACCTTTGCCCGTGACTGGTATGTTTGAGTCATCTCCAAATGAGACATTGTCAGTTGTCGCTTCATTGATCTCTATGAACATACTTCGATCGCCGCACATGTGGTTGCTTGCCCCGGTGTTGAGGTACCACTTGTTTCTTTTCTCTTCAACTTGGTTTTGGAACGCGAACAACAAAGTTTCTTCTTCTCCACCTTTTTCTTCTATAAAGTTAGCTTTCTCGACAATCTTCTTCCAGAATCTACAGTCAGACACGTAGTGAGCGGTCTTATTGCAGTTGAAGCACTTGATTTGTGACTTGTCGCACCTTAAGCATGAATTTCCTCTTCCATGACCTCTAGTTTCTTGTGGATTCCAACTTCTTTCTCAATTGTTGAAGTTGTTGGAGTAGTTGTTGTAGCCGCCTCTTCTTTTTCCTCCATGTCCTCGTCGACGTCCATGATCTTGGCCACGACCTCGTCCTCTTTTCCTCTTGTAATTCGCATAGTTTTCTTCCTTTATGTTGAGTTGTAGTAGTTTCTCCATAGCCTCCTTTTGTTTAATTTTTCTATTTTGTTTTTCTTCGTATGCTTGTAAGGAACCCATTCGTTGCTAAATAGTCATGGCCTTTAAATCCTTGTTTTCTTCAATGTTGGTAAAAATGAAGCCAAAGCTTGGATTTAAAGTGCGAAGTATTTTCTCCATGACTTTCACCTCATTAACATCTTCACCATTTCTTTTAAATTGATTGACTACGGACAATACTCGAGAAAAATAACCAGAAATTGACTCAGACTCTTCCATAAATAAACGTTCAAACTCACCTCTAAGTGTTTGAAGACGAATCTTTTTCACCTACTCCTCTCCTTTGTTGCAAGTTTGAAGCTTGTCCCATGCTTCTTTGGTCGTCGTTACATTGTAGATCTTCTCAAATGTATCTTCATCCATCGCTTGATAAATGAGGAAGAGAGCTTTCTTGTCTCTCTTTCTTGACTCCTCCATTGTCTCCTTAACACCTTGGCTTAATGAGGCTTCATCTTACTTCTTCAAGCCTTTCTCAACAATATTCCACAAACCTTGAGCTCCTAGTAGCGCCTTCATCTTGATACTCCAATTGTCATATTTGTTTTTTGTGAGCATCGACATTTGAAAAGGGAAACCTCCATTTTCCATCTTTTGAGGACCTTCAAGCTCTGATGCCACTTTGTTTGAAATAAAGCCTTTTGTGTTTAGGAAAAGTGTGTGGGAATATTAGAGGCTTAAAGAGAAACTTGATAGGTAGGAGAATTCTTTATGGAAGAGAGAACTTTGTATTTTTGCTTTATACAAAAGGGTAGGATTAGATCTCTATTTATAGTACTCTAAGGAGAACTCTAACACATTAATTCTAAAGAGTTCTCAACTCTAGAACTTCCATAAGTATTCTAAAAAATATTACAGCCCTAAGAAGTATCTAGAAACTCTAAACACTACAAGAGTTTTCTATAAACATTATCCAAAATGACCTAAGCTCAAAATAACTAAGCCCAAAAATCAAAAATACAAATAATAAGGTTAGACCAAAATCAAGTTTAATATTTCAACACTTATTAGGTTAACTTACATGCTATTGAACGTGCAAATGAGGATATTAAGAAATACTACTTAGATATGTAGATAAACTATATAAACTAACAATTCAAATTAAAAGTAGTAAGTAATGCATGCGGAAGAATGTTTCATAATCTCAAATAATAGGTGTTAGAGATCCATTTTTAGCATTGACGTTTTTCGGCAGCAAAATTCGGCTAGCAACAGAGTTAATGGGAGGACCGTTGGCGGAAGTCAGGTGGAGTCGATGGGTAACACGGTAGGGGTGGTCCAGCAAGCCCGGAGACGACAGTAGCTAGGATGTGGCGCCGCGAGGTGGCTAGTGCACGGCTCGGGAGTGGCTTGCTCAGCTCCCACTTGGCAGCTCAAGGCATGGCTCACTGGACCAGGGTTCAAGTGGGGTCGCGGGTTTTGTATTTGGCCCGAATGTTTGTCCCATCAGGATTTTAAGTCTTTATAAATGTGGTTCTCTATCAATTTTATTAGGATGCGAGTACAGGAGAATCTGTCAATTTTATTAAGATGCAAAATTTAAAAAAGCAATGGAATAAATCCCTATGACTCAATTGTTTAAAAATGACACATCTTTCGGAATTTACTTACCCTGTTTGACATAATGATTAAATTTACTTGAGTCCACATATTTTTGTTATCATTGTTCTTATGCCCACACATCAAAATTCTTGGCGTGTTCGATATTATCTGATTTCGCAATAAGTGACGCCATCGTAGAAAAAAATCGTTAAATTTATAAGTGGACACCAAGAGTTTTAAATAAGACATCGAATAGGCTTTTTTGGAGACAACAATTTTGAGTTGTGATAGGTGAAATTGCAATTAATCTTAATCAATAAAATTGTGAAGAAGCATGGAAGATGATACATTGATACCTGCATGCCTAACATGAAAAAACAAGATTGAGATGGTGGATATGGCCAGAGGTTTCGTTATCTTCTACCTTGTAGGCTAAAGTCCTAAAGGAAGTCATCAAAGAGAAGAGTGAAACTTTGATGTGGATCAAACTTGAATTATTATATATGATCAAGTCTTTGTCTCACAAATTGTGTATTAAAACAAAACTCTAATCAATCCGAATGGTAGAGAATAAACTCATTGCTTAGCAATCGACATAGTTGTACAAGATTATTGATGACTTAGAAAATATTGAGGTGAAGATTGAAGATGGAGACAAGACCCTATCCTTTGAGCACTTCAAGAATGCTCTTTTTTGTGGTTATGAAGGTATTGTCACCTCGGGTGGAGTCTAGACTAATGTAAGGTTCTAAGCACTATGAAAGATGAAAGATTTGAAAGTTGGTGATGATAATGGTGAGATATTTAGTGTCTTAAGAGAAAGGAGTTATAGTAGAGGTAATTCCAAATACAAGGTTTTTGATAAGTCATAGTTAACATGTTTCACTTGTCATAAAATCGGTCACTTCAAAAAGGATTTTCCTGAGATGGGGCAAGGGTGATTGTGTTCATATTGTTGTTGCCTGAAATGATGATGGTTATGAGAGTGTTCGTGTACTAGTAGTGTTGGGTTTGTAGACAGAGAAGAGTTGGGTCATGGACTTAAAATGTGAATTCATTCAACTCAATGACAATAAGGCCTAAAAAGTTCACGGTATTGTTACGTTTAGACTTAAAATATTTGAAAATCGTGAGTTCCTTATACAGAATGTGAGTTATGCTCTCGAGCTTAAGTGAATTTTTTTGTCCATAATCATGATTAAATATAGACCTGAGTTAATTATAAATTATATGGAATGCTTATTTCACCAATACTCATTAAACATATAACCTTCCAATCTGCACTAGAACATTATAATATGACAAATTAAGTTATATTAGAAGAATAAGTTCACGTTCAATGCTAGATAAGAGTTCTTCAAGTCCTTATACGTATTTTGTTATTTGACCGTAAGAACTTGGTTTAGTGATCCAAGTTCTTCAACCGCCCCTGTCTTCACCTCTAACTCGTTTTGTAAAATATTATTTGTGAAAGAGTTGTTAGGGTTTTATTTTGAGAGAGACGAGTGCTATGTACTGAAACGATAGATAATTTTGCTTATATATAAATAAAGTATCACCTTTCATCATGGTTGATAATAAAACCCGTTGTGATATACAAGGCCAATAACATTTTTATCATGATAAATGGCTATTTTATTGCTGTTTGGATTCGAACCATATCACTCTGTGTACCTTTTCACCACGGTTGCTTCATTTGACTGTTGTGAGTTGTGACATGTCCTCTAGTAAATACCAAAAAAAAGCGCCCAGAAATAAACTATTACCACGGTTAACACTATGGCTATTGTAAAATTGGTGTTATGAAAGGTATATTTTGTAGTAGTGTCACCCAATGATTCACCTTTCCTCTACATTAAATTGAGGATTTCATATCTTTTTCTTAGGAGCACTAAAGCTAGAAAACACTCATTCAGAAAAATTGTTTCCATCTCTTCCCAGGTGGTGAAGATATCTGTTGGAAGTGAGTAAAATTTATCTTCATCATCCTCTGCTAAAGTGAAAGGGAACATTCTCAGCTTTTTGCTCTATTTAGTGTGCCCCTCTATCTTCAAAGTAGTACTCATTGTCAGAAACCTTTGCAGAAGTTTGTTTCCATCTTCATTGATATTTCCTATGAAAGGACTCTTCTCAAGCTAACATATGGTAGTGGGATGAAACTGAAAATTGGAAACATTCATCGGTTGGTTTACTATTGTCAATCTATCTCCCGGTCAATTTGTTCTCCCATAATCATCCAATAGTATTTAAGGTGGATTTTCCATCATGACTTCTTCTTCTCTCTCTGACTCTGTATCAAAATGGTTAGAGTTGTTTTCTTCGTGTTCTTCCAGTTTTTGCAACCGAGCTTTCCTAAGCCTATCGTGCAAGGTTCTTTGAATTTCGGCATCAAAAGGAAAATTAGTCGAGGGTTCTCCTCACACAAATGTCAGAAACCGGTTAGTGATAATAGATAAAATAAAATAAAACTGAAATAAAAATGTTAGTTGCAAAGCAACAAAATTTTAACTAAAATAAAATGATGAACTCTATAATCTTTGACAGTCCCCGATAATGGCACTAAAAACTTGATCGGTAAATTAACAAGTGTACTAATATTCCAAAATAGTAATAATGGAATTTCACTTCAGTTAAACAAAATTAATTTGGGGTTTTTTAGTAGGGTTTTATTTCAAAAGAGTAAATAACAGTAAAAAAGAGCAATGTAATATAGTAGAAAATAATATGAACAAAACATGCTAGGGAGGATGGTTTGAACATGAATTGTCAACAATCCTAAATTGACCTTATAACAACTTATCTTACCCCTACCGATTGCCAGTTTGCAAGGGTGTTTGCTTCTAAGTCCTTAGTGAGTAAAATTTTAAACATTCAAATTATTTTTCTATGTCCACAGTGAATTACAGATGAAATTAAATAGTTAATTATCAAAAAACGTAATGGTTTTCATATAATATCTCTAGTCCTAGATGATATCTAATATAAAATATTTCAATCAAGTGTTTTCTCAAAATCATATAAAGTTGGACATCTAATGATGATGTCATGGGATTAAAATGGGCATGTAAGACTAGCTAGAAAGTCTAAATTATTTTAGCATCTCTTTTGTGTGCCAGGTGTTTTGTTGAGGATAATGTAACTCTTAACATGTGTTTGCCTAAGAATTCAACCAAATTTACCTCTTTAGAGTTGAAGTTATTTTAAGTTAAGTGAAAGCATTTAAAAAAATTTCTTAATATATAATATATGTTAAGCTACATGGCCAACTAAGATAGTATTAACATCCCAATAAAAAAAACATGGATGAATATCAACATGGGATCATCCTCGTGAGGAATAACTGTTTCTTTGTCTTTTCTAAAAAATGTGATATATGGGAATAGTTAATTTTCAAATAAATATTGAACATGTTTTATTTGTAGAACAAAATGTTTTAAGAATGAGCTTGATTCTCCTGCTCTAAAGAATCTATTGGGAAGTCTGGGAGAGTCGGCAGCACCAATGTGACCAATGCTTCAGGACCACAAGAGGGAGACACCACATCTCAACCCAAAACTTTAAAGTGTTAGGTAAATGGGTCTTCTCTCTTATAAATCCAACATCCCACCCATTCATAGGCAATATAGGACTTTAACCACTGACACTTACACCCAACATTCTCCCCCAAAAGTGTGATTCTCTCACATCTTATAACAGGATCCAACATCGAATCCAGCTCTCGCTCTCCCACATAGCTGAACCACGACTCTAATACCACTATTGGGGAGTTCGAGAGAGTCGAGAGCACCAATGAGATTAATGCTTCAGGACCATAAGAGAGGGAGACACCACATCTCAACCCAAAACCTTAAGGTGTTAGGTAAATGGATCATCTCTCTTATAAATCCAACATTACACCCATTCATAGGCAACATGAGAATTTAAAGACTCACACTTTCATCCAACATTTGGTATCAGAGCAAGGTCATGGGTTCGAATTTCCCTAGCTGACATTGGGGGAAGGGGAACTATTGAATTTATTAATCTAGCATCACCCTTAGGGATTTGATGGGCTTAACATCCCAACCCATGACGCCTAGTATGGGCTAGGCGCAGCCCTTTTAGGGCTCTATACTACAGGAAATAAAGTTGCACCCTCACTAACAGTAATTGCTTTTAGCGCAATGGTAAGCGTTTGATCCAATAGTGGTATCATGAGCCTTTGATTCGAGCGATGGGACTGACTCACTTGTATTGACAGTATCCCCACATGGTCGTGGGTTAAGTGTCTTGTTGAATATTTTTAATGACAGTAGAAGTGTATGTGATAAAAAAAAATAGCTTCTGCTTGAGGGGGTTCATTGTGGATAGGCTCACACTTAAGGGAAAGTGTTGAGAATAACAAGTGTGAGTAGTTAATGGAAGTCTCACATTGGTTAGAAATATGGAGACTTGAGAATTTATAAGTGGGAGAGTCCACACACCTATCACCTTAAGATTTTGAGTGAGTATGTGGTTTGTCTCTTTTAAATGTGTGTTGCTCATAAAAAGAAAGTCTTCAAAATAAAAATACTCTTTCATGTTGACCCATGAATTTGTAGCCCTAATAGAATCCTCCAACAATGACATTAAGTGTATGTGTGAATGGGTCAGCATCTTTCTTTGTATCATTGTAAGTGAATATTATTCTTATTCTCTTTGTGGATTTTGTGACCTTTACCTTTAAAGTATGTTTTCTCAAGTCTTTCTTAGATGAGCAATTATGTATGTACTTTTTTAAATACTCATCATATCTTCTCGATGAGTAATTCTTCATTCACTCTTGTATTCTCTCTTTAAACAAGATTTGTATTATCTTAAAATAAAAATTAATTAAAAATTGAAAATTACATATAATAAAAGTTTAATGGATATATACTCATAGTGTAAAACAGTGTTACATTATTATTCAATAAAAACTTAATTATTTATCATATTTTTAAAATATACAGGTGATTTTGCAAAATATACATTATTGTTTGTGTAAGTGTAAAATTATTTTAAAATGCCGATGAATATCTAATTTTCTCATATAATAAAGGTTATAAAAGTAATTTTGTCAACAAATGTTTTCAAAATATTGATGCATTTTTCATCTTTGATGCTAAAAGATGCCAAACGAAATTTGATTGGAAAGAAAATTGATTTGAAAGCAATCCTAAGTTAGTACATTTAGCATGTCAATTCATTTTCTTTATGTAAATATTATATATAAAGAATGGCCCACGTTCCGTACAAGTACTTTGTTCATTGCTAATGGTCTTAATTAAAGTATTAAACCTTTTTCCCCTGTTTAATTGATTGCACCTCATTATATATTAACATATACTTTGGTGGAATTAGACTTTATGTTATGTTTCAATGTGACACTAAATTCCTTTCATTAACAAAATACTATATATTAGTATCAATATAGTGATAGATATTTAAATTTTGTAGTTATTTGATCGAGAGCTGTGATGTGATCGAAGCCAATGGAAATATATAAAATATAAATTTCTTAGATGAATCTCAATTATCATGAAAATTAATTTTTATAGCTGCAAAGAAGTGTGTTTATTATATAAAAAAACGTATTTGATTATTTAAATTTGTGTGTATCTATCTTAATAAAATTTTAGCGGTTCATTTTAATCATGGAAAAAATATTTAAAAAGATTTAATTGATATGCGTTGACAGTATAAAATATTTTTAAAGTGTTATTTAATAAAAATTTATCAATCTATCATATCATATAATTAACTTCAAATTCATAATCTGATGTAACAAAATATATAAGAATTTAGTAAATCTGATTTAACCAAAATATAAATTCAAGGTAAACTACGTTATTGATAAAGTTTTAGTTTTTAGTAAATTTAATTAAGTTGATTTGTTGAATAAATCGAACCGGTTTAATAGATTTAATATTTATTAAATATATAAATTTTTATAAAATTCACAAATTTTTATTTTTTAATTTTTAATTGTTAGTAAATAATATTCAAAATTTATTATTTTTTTATGAGTACACGTGTCACTGTTCTATTATAAAAATAATAATTATTTTATTATACCGTGAATCTCATTATAATAATGAATCTTATTTTTGACAAATTTAAAATAATCTCAACTTGATTAAAAAAATTGTATACTATCGAAATTAAAAAAATTAAATCAATCCAATATTTAACTTAATCCAATTTTGTTTATATAAAAAAAATTATAAATTAGCGATTTTGATGAGATGGTTCAAATTAGAGAGAGTACTTGATTATTTCTTTCTAAATTGAAATTTAAAAATGATGGTTTATGTGCCTCGTTTGATATGAAGTGACAAATTTTACATGATTGAATCACAATCACTTGATTCTCATACACACAAACACACAATATAGCGTAGCATAATTATAAGGATAGGACAGGACATCTTTTTGGGTGCTATAAAAACCATCCCACACTTTCATTTCAAAATCATGTTTTATTTCAATTCCAACTACTATTGCATTGTTCCTTGTGTGTCCCTTCATCTTCTTCTCATGGACAGAAACAATTCTCGCAGACAAGTTGCTGCAATGAAACAGTCACTGTTTGATCAGGGACTTCTCGATGAACAATTTATTCAACTTGAAGAATTGCAAGATGATGCTAATCCTAATTTTGTTGAGGAAATTGTCACTCTTTACTACCGCGATTCATCCAGGCTTATCTCTAACTTAGAACAGACACTGTAAGATTATTATATATACATTAACTCCATCATGATTTTGTATAATAAGTTGTTGTGAAAATTTTGAATCTAAATTATTGTGATTTTTGTGCATGTGGCAGGGAGAGGAATCCATTGGATTTCAACAAGCTGGACACAATCATGCATCAGTTTAAAGGAAGCAGCTCAAGGTATATAGTTACTAGATACAGGTGTAAACTATGTTAGTTGATTGAACAATGATTTTAATAAACTATGGTTTGCAGCATTGGGGCTAAAAAGGTGAAAGCAGAATCGACACTAATTAGAGAATATTGCAGAACAGGAAATGCAGAAGGGTAATGTAACTTTCATTAACAAAAAAACACACACACACGCACACTGGCATTTATTCATGGAATATGATTCTTAACAATTGTTGTTGTTACATATATTCAGGTGTAGAAAGAGCTATCAACAAATGAAGAAAGAATATGTAGCATTGAGAAAGAAACTTGAAAATTATTTTCAACTAGCTAGGCAAGCTGGGCCTCTTGAAAGAGCATGTCGTCCAAAGTAAACAACACCTTATACAAATATGTTGAAGGCATGGAAATGTAAATTGGTGAATTTTGTAGTAAATCTCAAGAAGAAAACATGTTATGTATTCACCAATAATATATATGAGGTCTATATTCTATGTTTTTTCAAATCAAAGTGTTGTTATACGATTCCTACTATGGAACTTTATAGAGTTTATACTATCACTATATAGAGGAAATTATGTTCCATCGTGTTACAACTACTATCATTGTTATTCTTTCTTTCTCTCTGCAATTGGCTCAAGTATAAAAAAACTAGTTTAATTGATGTTACCTCAATTTAAAAAGAGAAAATAATGAAGAATTGTGAGGGAGATTACCAAATTAAAAAAAAAAAGAAAAAAAGAAAAAAGGTAAGAGATCAAAATAATTTAAAAGTTATGGAGCACAAAAAGGAAAGTTGGGGACTTGTATAAACAATATTATTTTAAATAATATTTTTGAATGTCTAATGGCTTGTATAAGGCTATTGACGTATTAAGTTTATTAACTAAATTCTCTTTTGAAATTTTTAATGATAAGCGAAATGAGTTTGTTTAAATATTTTTGGATGAATGTGATTAATATTGTGTCATACTTTAAATTTTATCTTTAAATTATATTATCTTTTGCATAGCATCCAATACATTTTAGGTGTGTCATTCATGCATAGCTAACCCTCAAAACTATCAAATATTGTCTTGTTTTGTTTCATTTGTTAATTAGCGTTTGCATTAAGGAGATTATTGGTTGATCAGTCAAAGTCTTGGATTGATCATCAATATATCAATTTTTCATGATCAAAAGCTTCCCTACATCAACAATCTAGTGTATTGTGGCCTCATTATAAGTTCATCAAGTTTCAAATTCATCTGGTCCACAAATTAGGGTTTCTAAGAAAAGTCAACTGCACCTTTGACTTTTAACCAAGACATGATCTCAAGCCTTGGGACATGGTTCAAGACACTCAAATACACCTTTGGAGTCCATCCATACTGTTCATATAGCTCAAGGGATTGAAGTATGAAACTTGAAGTTCATTTGATGAAAAGTCAACCACTGATCAAAGTCAAGTTTAACTTTTGAATTTTTGGTAAAACATGGGTTCCTCAAGTCGAGAATGATGATAATATGTGATTTGGATTATGATCAATCAAGAGAAATAAAAAAAAAAGTGAGGTTACTTGCAAAAAGGGCAACAATGAAGAAATTGAAATTTTTTCTAAGTTATCGAAGTTCATGATTTTTGCCCAACTTCTCAGGGCCATAACTTCCAATCCAAGCAACCATTCTATTTGCTCCAAAGACCAAATTGAAGAGCTTGTTACATACTACAACTTTGTTCTATGGGTTGATATTAAAAAAAATGCAGAGATTTAGAAAATAGAAGCCATGAATTGGAGGATTCTTCGCCCTTTGAACCAAAACACTTGGAAAAAATTTCAACAAAATCTGCCTTTGTCTTGGAGCCAACTTTGAGGCCATATTCACCATGATCCCTTTTGATTCAAGAAAAAATAAAATCATGAAAGTTGTAGAGAATATTTCAAGCTTTTCAAATAGTCCAAGAACACATTTTTATCATTCTTGAGCTGGGAGTTTCAAAGACATGAAGTTGACCATTCCAAGCTAAATTTTAGGTCATTCTTATGGAAAATTCATGATCAAATCCAATGCCATGCTACATAATATTGCTTTGCAGGACATGTTGCTTCTAAATATTCACCTAATTGAAGAATTACATAGACCCTAAGTGCATTATCCAAGTGGCTAAGACATTGTTCAAAGAGCTATTCCATTTAAGGCATAAAGATTACACTTCCATTTTGATAAAGTGACTTTAATCACAAAGTCAACTTCTCTTGAGCTCCACATTATTTCTTCTGCATACAAACTTTTCTTTGCATAGAAGCAAGATCTCTGAACTTTCCAACAACTTTAAGAAAGGCTTGTATTATATCTTGGAACTTCAAAAACTCATGGAACTACACTTTGGATCCCAACCAAACCATAAACTCCACAACTCCAATTCTGCAGAACCCTCAAACTCTAATGTCTCTCTATAAATAGAGGACTTATCCTCATCACAAATACACAATAAAACACATCAGAAAGAATCCTAAACACTCCTCACTTCAGCATTTGCATCCAAACCTCCACCTTGTGCCAAAAATCTCAAATTTGCACAAACCTGTCCAAACTCTTCCACAACCATAAAATCCTCAAACCAACCATCCAAACACCTCACAAAATACCTGAAAAAAGGTGTTCAAACCCTCATCATCACCAAAGAACCTCAGGTTCAGAAAGTCAACTTTCAACCTCAAATTTATTGACTTTCTACATAAACCAAGCCAAATCATCATCCTAACCATTTTCAATCCATTCAAGCCATCAAACACCTTCCATTAGCCTTCTTTGAACTGTTCCAAGTGATGATTTGCAACTGTAACACCATTTGAACTAAGTTTCGTTTCTCATTTTTTTATTCTAGCAAGAGGATTCGTGCAAAGAATTAATAGTTGTTCCAAAGTGTTTCAAGCATTCTAAAAGCATCAAGGAGGTACATAAAAGCTTTATGGACCATCAAACAACTTTTGTAACTAGATTGAAGAGGCATTGAACCTTGCTTCAATAGGTAAGCTTTTACAAACTTGAACTCACTCATACAAGCATCCTTAGTGTTTGATATCTGAAGCAAAAATGTAGCATTTGATGTGCAGATGGTGTTCCATAAGTTAGTTGCAATATATCATGTGTGTACGTGAAGTTTTGATTCTCTGAACAATTAGGTTTCATTTTGGTCTTGATGAGATAATGTTCTATCCTTTGATTTTAATTCAATTAAATTATACCATTATATTGATCATGAAATTTCATGCAACTTTGGTTTTACATCACTGCATTTCATGGAAAAATGAAGAAGTTAGCTTTTTGAAATTTTGAAAAATGGTGGAGGAGAGTTTCAGGATGAAGATGGTGATGAAGGCACCCTTTTTTCATTTTTAAAATTGTTTTTAATATATATTTTTTAGGTTGCATTTTGTTTATGACTAAGGCATTTCCCCATAATGGTTTATGTGTGTGTGTGTGTGTGTGAAGCGTGTTATCGAGGTAAAGGTTTGGGGTTCAAATCACCCTTGCCCCAGACCTTTTGTGCCTTTTTTATTTTCATGTTTTCCATGTTATTTTCAAATATATTATGCAATGTGTGTTCTCTTATTGGGCCAAGCAAATGGCTCAGTGGTTAGTGTTTTAACCTGTAGAGCCAGGTGCATGGGTTCAAGCCCTGTCAGAAGCAAAACCCTTCCTTTTTATCACTTATTCCATTTCTCATTTTTTTCATTTTCATTTGATCATATCTCACAAACCACTCACTATTTTGAGCTGATTTTTAGCATACCTATTATTTGCCACACATATTTTGTGAATTTATCAAAAAATTCCAAAAAATATTATTTTTCATCCATTTTCGTTAGGTTAAAAACATGATATTTTTATGTGATTTTTAGGGCTTTTCATGATTTTCTTGATTTTTTTTCCTAATCTAATGGTTCATAAATGTTTTTATGGTCATAATATGTCTTGTACCATGTTTAAATGTTGTGTTTATGCTTCCCACCTTGATTAAATATGTCATTTTTCCATCATGTTCAAGTTCGCTTTCCATATACATAAATGTTGCAAGTGTGCTTTTGTCTCTTAGGTTTAGGATTGATTTTGGTGCTTACCATGATTTTGTTTCTCCTCTTAAATGTATGTTTGATTCCCATTAGGCTTGTTTCCACTTGTATGCTTATGATACTTGTAATCTTCGTTTATGTTTGTGTATATTGACTTATGTCTTGTGTTTTCAATGTGTTTCCTTCACAAATTTCCATTGTACATAAAACATGCTTCTTGTATTGCATTCATAATGAACTTTTGACATGAATCCTTGCTTGTTACCATTGTCTTGAACTTTGTCTTAAATTGTATTCATGATTAAGTGGTGTCTTTAAACTTGTCCATGATTGTTGAAATCTTAAATTGTATTCATGATTAAGTGGTGTTAATGTCATCCCTAGACCATGTTCTAATCTTGATCTCTTCATCCATATTGATATTGTTATATCCATGTGTAAGTGTTGATACTTGTTTTCATCCATTTTTATATTTGTTATATCCATATATTGGTAACATGTTTGTACCTTAGATTACTTAATATTTGTAGTTACATCCATGTCTATGTTCACATGTTGTTACTTATGTATTCATACTTTATACTTACATGTTATTATTATGAACATGCCTTGAATGAACATCTCAATATGCTATGACACCTCATTCTTGTTTGAAAAACATTTCATATACACTTTTGATTATGTATAATTCATACTTGTGTTGTTACTTTGGTCTTGTTAGAACCATGTCTTATGTATGCTTTGTCTATGCATCATCCATGCTTATATGTTCATCCTTGGTAGTTACCTTGCCCATTTATGACTTTGATAGGTCTTGCCTTAGACGGTATCACATCTACCTTCATGTATTTAGTTGTTACCATATTCATTTTAACTTTTTTATATCTCATTACATCTCATAGTTGATATCATGTATGAATCTTTGCCATGAGTTGTATGCCTTGATTAATATCATGTTTGAACATCATCTTTATCATTATTTATCCATCTTGGTTGATATCATGTTTGAATGTCATCTTTTGTGTTGTTTACTTTGATATCATGTTTGAATATCATCCTTGTTCATCTCATCCATTATCACCCATTTATTCATTGTTATTTTGACTTTGTCAAGTCATGCCCTAGTGATGTTACCTTGTTAGCTCTCTTCCTCTCTCTCCCTCTTGTCTTTTGTTTCCTAAATCTGAAGAAAAATCTAATTTTGTTGACTTTATGTCATAGGTAGTGTAACATTCCTTCAACAACCCTTTTTAACTTTATCAAGTCATTAACCTTTCAACATAATCTTAGGTTAGAGTTTGTAAACTCTTTGACTTTTTTAAGTCATGTAAGTGTTATTATTATAAACACTTACTTTACCCTTTTGAACCTTGATCACTATTAAATGTTCTTCACCTATTTAGGTGAACTACGATTGCTCTTATTCCATCCTTGTTAGGATACGTAGGCATAAGATTGTGAAGTCTTTGCGAGCACACTAGCAATAAACCTCCTTAGGTTCCCTATCTCATAAAACCCAAAAATAGAACATTTCCAAACATTAGCAAGCAAATCACCATAACACAAATACTTTCAAGAGGTTCCTATAGGATACTATATATACTTAGGATGTTAATACCCTCCCTTAGTATAACCAACCCTCGAACCTTTAGATCTCTCTGCATTGTTGTTAAATTGTGCAAATAGGGTTTTATTCGATCTTTTCCCTTTCCTTTGGATAAATTAAAGTTTGGTGGGGAACATTTAATATTTTGTGATTCAAGTTAATATAATAGCTTGATATCTGATTCTCACCATAACATATTGCATGTCATTTTTTTTAAATAGGGTAGTCATTCGACCAATTCTAAAGAACACACCTTATGAATTAATCAAAGGCAAGAAACTTGACATTTTCTATTTTCGCATTTTTCAATTTCAAATGTTTTGTTTTAAATAATGGAAAGGACAATGTTGTTAAATTTGATGCTAAGTATGGTGAAGGATTATTTCTAGGGTACTCTTCTTAGAGTAAAACCTATAGAGTTTACAATCATAGAATGTATTCTGCTGAAGAATATGTACATGTTGCTTTTAATGAACCTTGTTCCAAGAGATGGGGGAAAGCTATTTGTTTTGATGTTTCAGGTGTGATAAAGGAAAACTTGTTTGATGACAATGTTCACAAAGAGGATCCTCCTCTAAAAATAACAGAAGAGAACATTAGTAAAGCCAAAGAGGAAATTAAAGAAGAGGAAGATAAATAAGAGACCTCACCTAAGTTACCTCTAGATTGGATAGTTGCACAAGATCATCCTTTGGACCGGGTGTTAGGCGACATCAGGATGTGTAAGTACGAGATCACAGGTTTACAATTTTTGTAAGTATTATGCTTTCATATCTCAGGTTGAACCTAAAATGATATTTGATACCTTACTCGGCGAGG
This sequence comes from Lathyrus sativus, assembly GCA_963859935.3. Lineage (NCBI taxonomy): Eukaryota > Viridiplantae > Streptophyta > Magnoliopsida > Fabales > Fabaceae > Lathyrus > Lathyrus sativus. The sequence continues at coordinate 886,496,251 of OZ012735.1, read as the reverse complement.
GATGGTTACTTGTTATGCAAGAATAACTCATCCAATTTAAACGTAATGACGTTTGGGAGCTTGTCTCGTATCCATCTGATAAAACCATCATTGGCACTAGATGGATGTTTAGGAACAAACTGGATGAAAATGATTACTAGAAATAAAGGTAGGCTAGTGGCAAAAGGGTATAGTCAAGCTTAAAGAATAGACTACGAGGAGAAATATGCTCATGTATCTTGTCTCAAAGCTATTAGACTCCTTTTGTCATTCTTCTGCTACCAGGATTTTAAACTATATCAAATTTGTGTTAAATCAGCTTTTCTTCACAACTATATAAACGAAGAAGTTTATGTCTCAATACCTCCTAGTTTTCAGGATCGGACAAATCCAGACTATGTTTTTAAACTAAAAAGAGCCATTTATGTTTTCAAACAAGCTCTAGAACTTGGTATGAGCACTCTTATGGATTTTTAATTAAACAATGATTTAATTATGGTAAAGTGGACACATCTTTTTTTATCAGACGTAAAGCAAAACATATTCTTTTATTTCAAACTTACATCGATGATATTATATTTAGGTCTACTGATGAATCCCTTTGCAAGAATTTTTCTAGTTTGATGCATGCTGATTTTCATATGTCTCTAATGGGAGAGCTTACCTACTTGATTGAATTGCAAATTGTCGCGGTGAAATTTGGATCTCAAGCTATTGATTAACTTGAATCATATTTCATTTACAACCGGACTTTAATTTATCCAATAAAGGAAAGGTTTAAAGAAAGAAATACCTATAAAAAATGCAAAGCAGAAGGACAAGGCCTAAAGCTGAGCAAAGTGAGAGATCTAAAGGTTCGGGGGTTGGTTATACCTAGGGAAGGTGTTAGCATCCTAAGTATCTGTAGTACTCTACAGGAACCTCTTGTTAATATTTGTGTTTGCTACAGTTTGCTTGCTAAGGGAAAAGTACTAAGGGTATTAATCTAAAGATGTAGAGGGTATGTACAAAGTTTGCTCGCAAAGACATCGCATCTCGTGCCTACGTATCCGGACGGGAATGGAATCAGAGCAATCGTAGTTCCCCTATCTAGGGATGAGGATCTCTTGACTGTGGTCAAGGTTCCCAAGGGGAAGTAAGTATTCATAGTGAAGTACTTACATGGAGTTCGGCGACTCCTCTTCTAAGTTAAGATTGTTATGAGGGAATGTCCACAGCGGGACGGTAATCGTGAGTACGACGACTCAAATCCTAAGGCTAGGACAAAGGGAAGTAAAGGTTGTCCACAGCGGGACGGTAAACATGAGTACGGCGACTCAAATCCTAAGGCTAGGATAAAAGGGGAGAATGTCCACGGCGGGACAGTTAAAAGTGAGTACGGCGACTCGTGTGAAAAGGAAGTTTGTTGTTATGTACAAGCAAATTATGTACAGATAAATCAGTTTAACCTCGTAATTTAGGAGGAAATTATCATGGGTTCATGGTGACAACCATTAAATAGGCACATGAAATCGATAAGGATGAAAATGCAATGATCACAATCAAAGCAGATGAAAAAATAACGAGAACTGTGACGACAGATTGCATTCCAATACAGTCAACAGGGGGATGAGATGAACATGGTTACAACTCAAAACAAAAATCCTAGCATGTTAACTAACATGTATGGACATGAAAACAAACAAATTCCACAAACAAATCCAAGTGGAACCACATAAAAATTCATCTGCAACAGTTAGGGTTTACACTGTAAAAGCATAATTTGCACAGGGTCAAACATGATGAAAAATTGGTCAAACATGAAAAATAAAAACATGACATTAAAGTACACATTGAAATGAACACAATGAAAAAATAATGGGTTAAAAATGATTAAAATTGAGAGAGATATGATTTTTTGAAGTTTGTGTGAAAAATGGAAAAAATAGCAAAAGGGTTTTGATCTCCACACGGATCGAACCCAGGTCAGGCATGTGAAAGGTAAGTGTGCGTGCAAGTCTCTACCACTGGGATGGCCATACATCCATTGTTTAAAACACAACCATAAATATATAATATGAGCCTTCTTGAATTTTCTGGGCAAAAATAAAACAACTTGATGATTTTGCAAAACCTATCCTATCTCTCTCAATACTTAACCATTTTTTACAAACTTTATATGGATTTGGGGTAGAATTGAATGAGGAAGAGGATGGTGGTTTTAGTTTTTGAAAATTCTCATTGTGCTGAAAAATTCGATAGCACTTGTATTTTAAGTGTAAAGATGCAATTTCATGTAAATGTCAAGATAACACTATTTTTAAACTAGAACAGCTATGCACACAAACCACATATGTCATATAGAGTGACTCTGAATCCTCAAATATGTCCTATGTCCACAGAGTACAAAAATGTCATGTTGAATGCAAGATTTAATGAAAAACAAGCATTTTGAGATGAACAGTTTGTGACAGTTGGTTTAACTATCAAAGAATCATGCAAACACATCCTAAATGATGAATATAAGATGTTTCAAAATGAATTTGGATGCAAAAATGGTTTGTGTAAAAACTGGTATAGCAGTTGCACTTTGGAAGTTTGGAATGCATTTTGATAAACTCCAAGACTTTATGACAGCAATGGTGAACTAAGAATGAATCATACCTCACACATACCAACTGTTTTAGCATTAAACCAAATTATTCTCATAACAGCAACAAAACTACACATGATATGATTCTAGCAGCAATGTTTGGAAATGGATGCTCAATGATAATATGCTGACAGTTTGAAAAGAAGGTATGCACATGTTTTAAATGCAACATAAATCAAATCAAGCTAAACCAAATTGTCATGAAAATGAAATGAGGCTTATGATATGCAATGTTCACCACAGTTTTTCTTTTTCAAGATCAAAAGTATTTTCAGGCATATTTTAAAGGTAACTTCCACTGGTAGAAGTTCAGTGTAAAAACTGCCAAAAGTATTTTTAGGCAGATTTTAAAGGTAACTTCCACTGGTGGAAGTTCAGTGTAAAAACTGCCAAAAGTATTTTCAGACAGATTTTAAAGGTAACTTCCACTGGTGGAAGTTCATTGTAAAAACTGCCAAAAGTATTTTTAGGCAGATTTTAAAGGTAACTTCCACTGGTGGAAGTTTAGTGTAAAAAGTGACAAAAATCATTTTCATACAGTTTTTAAAGTAACTTCCACTGGTGGAAGTTCAGTACAAAAAGTGACAAAAAATCATTTTCATACATTTTTTAAAGTAACTTCCACTGGTGGAGGTTCAGTATAAAAAGTGACAAAAATCATTTTCATACAGTTTTTAAAGTAACTTCCACTGGTGGAGGTTCAGTATAAAAAGTGACACAAATTATTACACACACCATAAACATGTTGAAGAATGAATTTGAGCACAAGATTGAGTTCAAAACAAACTGTGATGAAAAATTATGATCAAGTTGTCATTTGGTATTTGGTGATGCATGAAGAGTTCAAAATCAGCTATATGCATAATTAGATCAAGTGAACCACACACATAATTCTCATACATGTTATTGAAGAAAAATGAGCAAAGAAAACAACTCAAAACAGCCTGTGGTGATAAGTGATGTGCAAACTGCAAATTGGTGTTTGTGAAGTGCAGGGCAATATCCAATTTCCATTCAAAACATTTTCAGACTAACTCAAACACATACACATCACATATACATGATATTGAGTGGATTCAAACATCAAAACAAGTTGGAAAATGACTGCTATGAGAAATGGTTCACAAATTACAAGTTGTCATGAATATGAGGCATGATGAGGTTCAGTTCTTGTTTAAAGCATTATTTTGGTAAATGAATCACATACACACATCATATATAAGGAAATAAGGATGTTCACACTTAGGAATCAGTTACATTGTGTACAAAACCAATTTTGGGGTATCTCATGGCCACTTGTCTTGAAATATGCATTTTAGAGGTGAAATGTCAAAACAGATGGGAATGAGTTAAGCAGGACATCTACACATATTCTAAACATGATGATAAGTGTGTTTAGACCAAGAAAACAAGCAAACTTTCATCAATGCAAACTTTGACATATGGAATGCTTATGCAAAACTGTTTTGGGACAGCATGAGTGTAATTTCAAGATATGACCTCAAACTTTCAAGATATGGTAAGGTAAAGTATGAGAGGGATTTTCAAAGTCACATACCTCTTGTTAACAGTCTTGAACAAGTGAAAACACCAAGAAACCCAGAGAACTTCAATCACCTCCTTGCCTTGAGACTTTTCTTCCTTTTGAAGTAATGTGCAAATATTGTGACAGTTGGAGAAATAAACTCTACCAATGATCCTCAATGCTTTAGACAGTTGAGAAATGATATATGTGAGGTGTTAGAGTGATTAAACACCAAGGAAATGTCTGGAACAAGTTTTGACTGATTTTGTGGCTTTTGGTCAAAGTAACTTGGTATGGAAGTTGACTTTTTGAATGGTGAGGTTTTTGAGTGGTTTAATGGTTTAGACACCTTCCATACCATATTTAGGGATTGTATGGATGCTTGTTGGGGTGTTGGAATATAGAGAAATGATTTTGGCATCCATTTGCACCAAGACAGTTTTTTTGAGTTTTTTAGTGAAAAATGAGATTTTGTGATTTTGAGGTTTTGAGGCAAGAGCAAAGGGACAGAGATTTCTTCTGGTTTTTATAATGTTGTTGATGATGGAAATGAAGTGAGGAAGTCCTCCTTTTATAGAGAAATGGATTGAGGTGCTTGCTAGAGACCTTTCTTCACCATGAAGCAAGCCTTGATATTTTTGAGAAAAATCCCACTTGGTTGGCTTGGCTGCTATTTTTCCCAAGGGTCAAGCTATTTTTGAGGGGTTACTGATGCATTTATCAGGCTACAAGCATGGGAGAGTGGCTGGCTCATGATGAAGCTTTACACCTCATGCTTGGAAAATTCAACATTTTCAACTTTGGCAATGAAACTCCAATTTCAATTTTGTGATACTTCTCATGCATACTTTCTATTTTAGCATGCTAAAAATATTCTATACATCAGTTAGAACAAGTCTTGCAAGCTGAGATTGGCCCAATTGGAGGGAAGAAGTGATTTTGCAAAATTGGGCAATGTGGGACTAAAGTGTGAAACCTCCAACTTTGAACACATGTAACTTTCTGCTCATAAATCATCTTGAGGAGTTATTGTACTTTTTAGAAAGCCCTCATGTAGTACTAAAACATTCATGTTGGCCATAAGTCTTGATTCCAATTGAAACTAGGTGAAAAATCCTCCTAAAGTTGGCTGAATTTAGGGTTCTTAAGGCAAAATAACTTAGAAATTTTCTAAGTTATTTCCCCCTCTTGCAATGTTTTTCCTCTAACTCCAAAACTAAGCATTTTTTGATTATGGACCACTAGGAGACTTTTGTAGAGCTTGTCAAGAGCTTTCAAATGAGCTTGGAACCACCTCAATCGGATGTGCGGTTAGGAAGTTACGGTCTTGTCCCTTTCAAAACCCTAATTCCCGATTTTCTCGATTATTCCTTCATCCTTGATCAAATGACCATGAAATTTTATGAGCAAGCTTATATTGAAATATGGAACATTTTTGCTTCACATCTTGAAGTCTCATTCCTTAAATTTGAAAAGCCGATTTTTCGTCGACGGCGCGATCGATCGGTGACCACCGAGTCGTCTGTGGGGGTTCTGGACTTCTCGAGACTTTGAAACTTTTTGAGTGGACTTCAATAGGCCATATAAACCTTGTAAACCACAATTCCCTCATTGAAATACATTCGAGCACAAAAGTCAACTATAGTTGACTTTTCCTTAGTCAAAACCCTAATCGGGGCTCCACACTGCACTGTTCTTGATTCTGGGGTACAACCTCAAATTGTTTTCACATTTGGTATCAAATAGCATTCTTGAACTTGTTTCATGATTTAATTCATTCAAACATTGATTGATCAAACCTCACAGTTTCGATTTTAACCGCGCAAAACCCTAATTCATCTGCATCTTAAACAAAGAAAAACTTGAACTGGGTTAGGGTTAGATAATCATATGAGGATCTAAGGGGTCAAAATTTGGGGTATGACAGTTGCCCCTATTTAAATATCTTCACTAGATGGAACTGAGAGATGACAATCCTCGTAGAATCGCAGTGAAAGGTATTTAAATATAGAAAACCAAAAATTTTGTCCCTTAGATCCAATGGTATGCAAAAGGACAAATGATGAAATGCAATGAATTCTAAATGATGCTTTATGATACAAGACAAATGCAGACACACGAGCAAAGATAAAAGAACGACGTAACAACGAGTAACTGTTTACTGGGGACAAACAACAACACCGGGGGAAAGAGGCAAATGGGGAATAAAGCACCCATGAGGCCAAGGAAAATGGGGAATAAAACACCCGGGATGAACAAATTCGCCCACAAGGTAAAACGTGAGTAAAACAAGACCTCGGGAGAAAAGATAAAATGGGGAATAAAGCACCCAAGTTGTCAAGTAAATAAAATTCGTCCACAAGGTAAAACGCGAGTAAAACACGACCTCGGGAGAAAAGGTAAAGTGGGGAATAAAACACCCATGTAAGGTAAGCTCACCCACAAGGTAAAACGTGACTAAAACACGACCTCGAGAGAAAAGGTAGAACGGGGAATAAAACACCCATGTAAGGTAAACTCATCCACAAGGTAAAACGCGAGTAAAACACGACCTTGGGAGAAAAGGTAAAATGGGGAATAAAGCACCCAAGTAAGGTAAACTCATCCACAAGGTAAAACGTGAGTAAAACACGACCTCGGGATAAAAGGAAAAATGGGGAATAAAACACCATGACATGCATATGTATATGAATTATGCTTATAATATTCGCATGTATGAATTATGCAGATGATACGATCAAATGCAAATGCAAATGCCGATGACAAGGCTCGACTCTTTTGGTGAGAAGACAAGACTGGAAGACTGATTCCTCGACACGAAGATCACTTTCAATCTGCTTGGGGACTAAAGATACTGTTGATGAACACATCTCTGCCGCTCTGAAAAAATTGTGTCAGGTAGATGATCCTTGTAGGAAGGATAAAGAGCTGTTTGGGGTTTCTTCAAGTAAATTGCCCCAGTTTAGCTGTCTGTTAAAGATGAGCTGATGACGACTTCAGCTTGTCTGATATTGACTGATGCATCGGGTGCTTGGAGAGCTTGCCCTAGTCTGAGTCTTGAAATATATTCTGGACAAACCAAATCTGAGAATACCATGCCTTGAACAAATCTACAATTGATTCTTAGACAGGATGTAAAAGGAACTTGCCCCTGATAGGATCACTTGACCAAGTTTCTCAATGTTTGAAAATTCCTTGAGAGGAAAGCCAGCTTGCAAACAAAAGTGTTCGTACAAACATGGTAATGCAAAGTTCATGCAACTTTTTGAAATCAAAAATCATTTTTAAAAGATGCAAAGTAAATGAGTCATTGGTCAGAACACGGTGGTTCAAGACACTCAAAGTTTTAAAGCAAAGGTGTACTGCCAAAATAAATGATTTGCAAAAATCTTTTGGAGTCAGTTTACGCAACCTTGTTGTAGTATGCTTTCAAAATAACCTTGTTTTAATTAGGTCTTTTGAGGGTTGTAATGTGGCCTGGTTCACGGTTTAAGAAACAAAGGATAAAGGCTCAAAGTTTATTTGGTGCCTACCCCATCTACGTGATGATCTCCAGTCCTAGGCTCAGTTTAAATCAGACTATGCGTTCAGTTTCCCCTAGGTTAGGAATTGCACTGATGATAGTGATAATGGTTCAGAAGTTAACAGTCTTTTTTGAAAAGGCGGTCACTGCTTTTGTTTACAACATTTGGTCGTTTTGAATTTATTGAGGATCTATATGGTAAGGACTTTAAAGATCTCCTCTTTTTATTATCCCTAACTTTTTCCTGAACTGTTTCTTTTAGAGTTTTACAGTCAGCGGAATGCCCCGGTTTTGCCTGAGTCTCCTTCATAGGTTTTGACTTAGCGGGCTTTTTTCTTTGATATCTTTTTCTTTGTTTTAAATAAAGCGGCTACCTAGCTTAATGATCAAGGTGAACCATCATCGTCTTTTGCTTGAAAAACATCTTTAACACTTGTTCATTGTGTGCGAAGGAAATATTGTAGTTGCATCCTTTATATGAAAGGTGTCTTGTATGAACACACAACCGAGTTAACTGAGAACTACCCACCCCAAGGTTAAAACTGCGGGTTTTTTGTAAAGAAAGAAACTCCAACTTCTAGGCTCAAAGACAAGGGATTATCTTCCTTATTTCTCCAGTGTTTGGGAGTTGAAACAATGCCTTACATCGTCAACAAAAGTTTGATTGAAAGCATACTAACAGCAATTATGGGTATAACATTTTCATCATCCTCCCTCCAATATTTGCATAATCAAAAATTTGGACAAGGAGTAAATATTTGAAAGTTAAAGCACAGAAGTGCACGCAATAGATGAATCGAAATCAAAAGTTGTAATGTTCATTCATTAAAATGAAAGTACAAACACTAATTAAAAGCAAACAGCTTAAACAAAATAAGGAGAATGCAAACAATGAGAAACAAAAAGGCCTAGTGACTAAATCAGTACAAAGATGGGTTGTCCTGTCTGAAACACTAGCGCTCAAAAAGATGGTCTGCTGAAGTCAGACTGAAGTTTCACTTTTGATGCTCTGGTAGAGGATTTTTCTGAACATTCGGCTGACTGTCTGTAAAATCAAGGATCCCAGTTCTAATCAATTCACACACCCTAGCTTTCAATGCAAAACAATGCTCCAAGTCGTGTCCTGGGGCACCCTCATGAAAGGCACAATGAAGATCAGTTCTAAATCCAGCTGGAGGAGGATCAGGAGTTTGCAGAGTCTTAGTAGTGATCAATCCTTGTTGAACCAGGCTTGGATACAATTCTGTATAAGTCATAGGAATAGGATCAAACTGATTCTTATTCTGATACTGGTTCTGTCTAACAGCAGGACGCTGAGGATTTTGAACGGGTCGTGGAGCAGCAGCAACTGCAACAATAGTGTTGTGATTATACTGAGGTCGGGGATGGGGCTTCCTCGCTTCAGCCATGACAACATTAGTATGTTCTTCTCTCTTCTTATGGAAATTCCCAGAGGACTTCTTTGCACCATTAGAAGATTCAGCAACTTTGGACACCTTACCACTTTTCAGCCCTTCTTCCAACCTTTGACCAATAGTTACCAGATCTGTGATGTTTGAAGAGACACTTCCAATCATCTTTTCCCAATAGAAAGGAGATAAAGTATCCATGAACATTCTAGTTAATTCTTTCTCTGCTAAAGGGGGTTCAACTTGGGAAGCTAACTCTCTCCAACGTTGAGCGTATTCTTTGAATGATTCTCTTTCACTTTGAGACATGTTTTGAAGTTGACGACGGTCAGGAGCCATATCCAGATTGTACTTGTATTGTCTCATGAAGGCATTGGCGAGATCTTGGAAGCAGTGGACACTGTTATGTTCCAAATTCATATACCACTTGAGAGAAGCACCGCTTAAGCTGTCTTGGAAGCAATGGATGAGCAACTTCTGATTGTTGGTGTAGGCTGCCATCCTTCGGTAGTACATCACCAAATGGGCTCTTGGACATGAGTGCCCCTTATATTTCACAAATTCTGGAGTCTTGAACTTTGTAGGCATAACCAGACCAGAAACTAAGGACATATTGTCTGCATCAATGTTGAAGAAGTCAGTACCCTCAACGGCTTTGAGTCTCTTGTATATATTATGAAACTGTTCAAGGACAATCTCAGGCTCAACAAAATCTTCATGGTCTTCACCTTGAGCACTAGCAGCATTGTAGTCAAAGAAAGGAGTCTCAAAGGGAGCTTGGCCGTTCTGAGCAACAGTGTGGACCACAGGTCTGGGCTCTGTAAAGACGGGAGCTGGAAAAACTGGTCTGACAGTATGACCAATCATGGCAGTAGATGCAAGAGGTGGAGAATAGTTGGGAGGTAAACTAAATTCTGGCCAAGTTGATTGTGGCATCTGAACAGGAGGGGGCTCGACACTAGAAACTTCCTGAATAACAGTTCTTTGAGATGGCTCTCCTCTGGCAATCAATACTTGAAGCATCTCAGTGAGTTTAGTCATGCCTGACTTCAATTCATCGATCTCCATTCGAACTTCTGCATTGTGTACTTCCTGTTCTAACATCTTGCGTCTATAGTTTGCTCTAGTCCGATATCGGTGTCGAGGAATCAGCTTGACAACTCAAAGGTAAACTGGATAATGAAGATAGCTGGACATGAGCGACCGGGCAAACAGAGGTATGCAAGGAACCATGCAAAGATGCAAATGCAATGCAATGTGATGCAAGAGAAGATATAAATCACACATAACAGGTTCAAAGGTTCAAGATCGCAGCATGGAGTTTAAGCGAAGAACCAATCATAGGGTATGTACTAGGGGTAAAACACTTGTACAACAGGTTCTAACAGAGTTCCCAGAGTCAACAACCCATCTCTTGGATATTATCGACACACCAAATACTTGTAAATCAATAATATTCTCAAGAGAGTCTCGTCTGAGTGTAGTATTGCGTATCAACTACTTCAGAATTACTCCCTTATAGTCATTGCACTACATCCTAAAAGGCCAAGTGGGGTAAAAGGTAACTAAAAGTCCTCAGTGTCACGGGCTCCTATGTATAAAGTAGTATTGTTTTCACAAATACTCGTTTAACAATACTAACTCTCAGAAGGGCCTCTACTGAGCGGTGGTTTCTCAAGTTAGCTTGGTCGGGAATCAACTCCCTATAAGCCTTCTTGAATATACCACCATCCTATCATAAGTGCGCTTAAGTACGGGTATAGTACTATCCTTACCACTCAAAGTAACAAATCTGCATACAGAAAAACCCAAGCACAGACAGATATATGTACAAATATACAAGCAAGTAAACATATAACAAACACAAATATAACAAGGTGGGCTTAACCCTCTTAAAGTTCTTTCCCCAGTGAAGTCGCCATTTTTCTGTCGCGGTGAAATTTGGATCTCAAGCTATTGATTAACTTGAATCATATTTCATTTACAACCGGACTTTAATTTATCCAATAAAGGAAAGGTTTAAAGAAAGAAAGACCTATAAAAAATGCAAAGCAGAAGGACAAGGCCTAAAGCTGAGCAAAGTGAGAGATCTAAAGGTTCGGGGGTTGGTTATACCTAGGGAAGGTGTTAGCATCCTAAGTATCTGTAGTACTCTACAGGAACCTCTTGTTAATATTTGTGTTTGCTACAGTTTGAAGGTGAGAAAATTACTTAGAAGGGGGGGTTGAATAAGTAAGACTAAAAATCAAAGATTAGAACACAGATATTTTTATCCTGGTTCGTTGAAAACAACTAGTCCAGTCCACCCTCTCAAGAGTTATTTGCCTTTCTCTGTCAAGGACTTAATCCACTATTTTAATCAAACAGATTACAAATAGCAACACCTAAGAACAACCGTTCTTAGTCTTCTCAAGAGCAGCTGATCCCAACTGGATCCTCTTAAGGAAAACCTTTTACAAACAAAGTAAAACTTTTACAAGAGTAAGAATGCTTCTAATAAGCTGTTATCACAACAGTGATATTTCTCTTAGTTTAAGAATAAAGATAAAGCAAAGTAATATGATAAAGAGCTTTTTGAGATTTGCTTTGAGGAGTGATTTTTCTAGAGATTCAATTACTGAAGAAGATGGAGTGGACTTCTTTATATAGGCACTAAGATCCAAGAAGTCTTGTTACGTTGAAGGCTGTGCAGAAAAGCCTAGAGCCTTTTGTCTTCACATTGGAGGCTGTGCTGAAACAGGCCTGATGCTTTTTGTCTTCACTTGCAGAATACTTTCCTCAGAATGGAATGCACAGATAAAACCTTTTTGTCTGTGTCCTTGTGTCTAGCACAAAATAGGAAAGAGCTGTTGAGAAGGACCAACGTACATATTTAAATCTTCTTCAAAGTGAGTTCAGCTTTCAACATAAGAATCTGAATCTTCAGAGTCTTCTGATCAAGGATCATCTGGATCTTCAGAGTCTTGAATGTTCTTCAGATTGAGCTGAAACAGAGTATGTGCAGCTAGTGTGCTTGAGCGTGTAAATCCTTCAGAGCAGAGTCTCTATGCTTTAGAGGCTCCTTCTTCAGAATCTTCAAGAGACAGTAGTCAGATTCTTCTGGGAGCAAAGTTCAGATCTTCACTTAAGATGCTCTTGAACTTATGAAGTCTTTCATACAAACAATGTTCAGATGCAATTTTGCTTTCTTAAGATAATTTACTTTAGTGCCTGTAGCAAACAATCTAGAACACGTTTAGAGTATATAATTCTTGAATACAAAATTCATAATTGTTATCATCAAAACATAGAGATAAAACTAAGACACAATCTGTGCTTTTACAATCTCCCCCTTTTTGATGATGACAAAACATGAGAAAATTTTGTTCAATAAAGAGTAAGAATTAGAAACTCCCCCTGAGATAAACAATCTCCCCCTGAAATAAATACTACAATAGAATAGAATACTTCCCTTTCTGATTGAGTATATTTCAGATTCAGAGCCTGATGAATGAGTTCAGAGTCAAATCTTGATGCCAGATGATTGAATAAATGTATCAGAGTAAGATATCAGAGTTGATTGAATACTCAGATTTTCTTTAGAGAATCAGGTTCTGGTTGACACAGTCTCAGGGTAACTTCAATGAATTATGTCAGATATAACAGTATAATCTGAAAGACTTAAATTCAAATAAGTTAATAAAATGTCTGAATTTTAGTTTTGGTAAATGCTTATAGGTTGAACACTCAGTTTCTCTTTTTCTCCCCCTTTTTGTCATAATCAAAAAGATATACAAAGACGGAAAGAAATAAAAGAGAAGAAGCAAAAATAGGAGCAAACCATGTTAGCATGCAATTAAAACAAAACAAACCAAAGTTCACAGACAAACAGGCAGAGATCAAAAACTCAGTTCATGTGCAAAACAACAAATAAAACTAGGTCTGGCGAGAGGCAATGAGGGTCAGAAGCTCTGTCATCTTGGCAGCTGACTCTTCTTGCTTAGACATCCAGGTCTTGATTTCATCGGTTGTTTTCTCTTGCTTGATCATCCAGTCCTTGATATCCTTCACATCATTCACAAGTTCTGAAACCACAGATGAAGACGGAGCAGATGCAGCAGCAGCAGGGTTCCCTTCAGATTGGTTTTCAACAGAAGCTTGTTCAACCATTTCAAAATCAGGAACAACCGGAGGAGCAGCTTCCAATAGTAACACAGGAGGAGGAGGAGGCATGTTCATCAGTGTCACCTTTATTAACTCAGCAAATTTAATCTTAGCAAGCTTAGAGCATTTTGCTCTAACTTTTAGGGCAGCTTTGTTAAACATCCAGATGAAGCGCTTCCAAGCAGTATTCGAAACATTTGGGTCCAAACTAGACATACATATAGCCTTAACACGATCATATTCAGAATCTAACTCCTTTTTGAAAATATCAAACATAGCATTAACACAAGATCCTAAATCTGACTGTTCATTCTGACCAGAGGAAAAAGGATTAGGGGTGTTAGCAGGAGTAGGTTCAGATGGTTGTGGTTGAGGTGTGGGTGGTTGAGATGTGTGGATGACAGATTGAGGGAGTTCAGCTGAGTGAGGAAAAGTTTGATTCTCAGATGGATTAGTTTCAGGTGGTTGTGGAATGGTTTGGTTTTCAGCTGTTTGAGTGTCAGAGGGTTGAGCTTCAGATGGTTGTTGAGATGGAGAGTTTGGTGGGGTATGAAACAAAGCAATGTTAAGATGTTTCTTCATAACACTCTCAGAGCGAGCTTGTTTAAGTGATTCTGAATCATAGTCAGATGAATCAGATGAATCAGATGAATCAGAGGATTCATCTGAGTGAACAGATGTAGACGAAATTTCAATTGTTTGGTTGAGGGGTGGAATATCAAGAATATTGTCAGAAAGATTTGGATCTTCTGAGGGAATTGCTTGTTCAGAGTGTTCAGGTTGAACAGTCTCTGGATGATTTTGTTCTGAAATAATTATTTGTGGTTGGGGAGTCTCTATGTGGGGATTCTCTTGTTGCGACAAAGTTGGTTGTGGAGGTGTTGTTGGAGAATTTTCTGGTTGAGTTGGTTCTGGTGGAGTTATTGTTGGAGAGTTTTCAGATAAAATTGGTTCTGGTGGTGGAATTTCTGTTTGAATAGTTTGATGTTGTGGATTAGATGGGATTGGTGCTGGAGATGATTGTAAATTTACTGGTTCAGAGGATAGTGGTTCGGATGAGATATTAACAGACTTTCTAGATTTTGAAGTTCTTGGTATGAGGTTTGGAGAGAGTTGTGGTGAAGATAGTGGTGAATGAACAGTAGGAGTAGGATCAGAGGCTAATACCTGTTGAATGGTGTCTCTGATTTCTTCCAGAGTAGCTTCTCTTGGACTGCTTTTGGCCTTCTTTCCTTCTTTCCTCTTCTTTCTTGATGCTTCAGGAGCTTTTCTCTTCTTCTGAACGGATTCTTTGTCAGCCTTCCTCTTACTGCGCCTTTCCTTCATCTGATTAGGCAATTCTTCTCCAGGCTTCTGAACGAGATTGGCAGGTAAAGGGATTCCTTCCTTTAGGCATTCAGTAATGTACAGCCAGACAAATTCCTTAGGTTCATCTGCACTGAACAGTGGAAAATCTTCCACAGGAACTCTTCTACCTTGAATCTCGTCAGAGTTGATCTTCCTGAGTTGTCCTTTCAATTCTGAGATGATTTTCATCCTCTTCAGATTGAGCCCATTAATTTCAGAGCCAATGATGTGAGTCAGATCCTCTGTAATCTTCGCATCAGTCAGATGTTGAACCAGTTTGTTCTCAACAAGTATATCAGAAATCAACCTTCCCAGGGGTATCCATGTCCTTACTTTACCAGCTTTCGCCCTTACTTCCTCTCTGGTTTCTTTGACATGAGTTAATAAATGACTGAAGATGAGATACGGTAGATCCACTTTGACATTTTTGCTAATGCAGTACATAAAATACAAATGTTCAGAACTCACATAATCTGGAGAGTTTGAAGGTTTTCTGTGGAAAAACGTACTCATAAAGATTTTCGCCCAGATCCTATAAATGGGTTTTAAATCTTTAACCTTGCTTGACGGCAAACCAGCAATAGTAACTTCTTCATAAACCCTAGCCATATCGATGCGAGAAGAAGCAAGATTTGAAACACCATCAGACTCAGTATAGCTAAACAGTTGTCTGATCAGGTTTTCAGTGATGACTATCTCCACTCCAAGAACCGAAGAATGTATAAACTTGGGACCCGCGCTTGCATGTATCCAAAATTCCTTAACCAGTGTTGGAAAAACAGGCCCCATTAGCCTTTCAAAATATTTTTCCCACCCTTGAGCTTTGATGGCAGAAATGAGATCAAACCCATTTTCCTTTAAAGAGTCGAGGTCAATGAAGCTTTCACAGAGCACCTCTAGATCAGCCACTGGAGTGAATAAGGTTCGTTCAGGTTCTTTGTACATGATGGTCTTGTTAGGTTTTGCAGCAGTGTTTGAAGTTGACGCCATTGAAGAAGAAGAATACCTTGGTTTCGGTTTAGGGTTTTGGAAAAGATTGAAAAGGAAGCAGAAACGCATGAATGAAGTGAATGTGGAAAGTGTGATAGAAGTGTGATAGGTGATATATATAGGAAACCAAAAAAAATAGGGCACACAAAAGACACTTACGCACGTTTGGACAGCATTAAATGAAAAGTAATCATTTCACATTAAATTATGACAGCTGGGGGAAAAACAAGAAAAGTGAGATTTTCAAAGCATTACCTCAAACGTCAAATCAGTTATGCACTCAATTTTTTCAGAAATTGAATGCCACGTGTTTGCTTTGTTGGCTCATTTGATTTCTCTCACGAAATGAAACGTTTCCAACTTTCAGATCTTCTGAGCTAGTTAGTTCAGAGTTTTACCCAAAACGAAATAATCAAATAAATATAAATGAATAAAATAGACAGATGAAATACTTCAGATTATTAAACATTTTGCATCTGAGAGGTTGCCTCTGAGAAATATTACTCTGGACATAAATCCATACAAATATTTTTCAGAATAAACTTAAATCTATCTTCAGCAAGGGGTTTTGTGAAAATGTCTGCCCATTGATGATCTGTATCAACGAAAGCTAGATTAATTACACCCTTCTGAACATAGTCTCTGATGAAGTGATGTTTAATTTCTATATGTTTTGCCTTAGAATGCAAGATTGGATTTTTTGACAAACATATAGCAGAAGTATTGTCACAGAAGATAGAAAGGTTACTCTCATAGATTTGATAATCTTCTAATTGACTCTTCATCGAGAGCATCTGAGTACAACATCCAGCAGCAGCAATGTATTCTGCCTCTGTAGTTGATAGTGCAATGGTAGGTTGCTTCTTGCTGTACCATGAGATCAGATGACTTCCAAGAAACTGACAGCTTCCAGAAGTGCTTTTACGTTCAATTCTGTCTCCAGCATAGTCAGCATCACAGAATCCAACTAATGAAAATTCATCAGATCTTCTGTAACACAAACCCATGTTAGCAGTACCTTTCAGATACCTCAGAATCCTCTTAACAGCTGTTAAGTGTGATTCTCTAGGATCTGATTGGAATCTAGCACATAAGCAGACACTAAACAAAATATCTGGTCTAGAAGCAGTCAAGTATAGAAGAGATCCTATCATACCTCTGTAGAATTTTTGATCTACCTTCTTACTTACCTCTTCCTTACCTAGAGTGCTTGTAGGATGCATTGGAGTCTTTGCCATTTTGCTATCAACCATGTTGAACTTCTTCAGAAGCTCTTTAACATATTTGGTTTGATGTATGTAGGTGCATTCTGGAGTCTGATTGACTTGGATTCCCAAGAAGAATCTCAATTCTCCCATCATGCTCATTTCAAATTCTTCCTGCATACATTTAGCAAACTCCTTTCCAAGCGTAATATTTGTTGATCCAAAAATAATGTCATCTACATAAATCTGACAAATCAACAGATCTTTCTTAACAGATTTACAGAATAAAGTTGTATCCACTTTTCCTCTGATAAAATTTTTCTTCAAAAGGAAGTTGCTCAACCTCTCATACCAAGCTCTGGGAGCTTGTTTTAATCCATAAAGGGATTTCTTTAATTTGAAAACATGATCTGGAAAGTTTTCACTTTCAAAACCAGGAGGTTGGTGGACATATACTTCTTCTTCTATAATACCATTAAGAAAAGCACTTTTAACATCCATCTGATACAGAGTGATGTTATTCTGTGCAGCAAATGAAATAAGAAGACGAATAGATTCTAACCTTGCCACTGGAGCATATGTCTCAGTGTAATCAATACCTTCTTGTTGACTATATCCTTGAGCAACCAGCCTTGCTTTATTCCTTTCTACTTCTCCCTTTTCATTCAGCTTATTCCTGAAGACCCATTTTGTTCCAATGACATTGAATCCTTTAGGTCTAGGAACCAGATCCCAAACTTCATTTCTGGCGAATTGATTCAGCTCTTCTTGCATAGCTATAATCCATTCATTATCTTCCAGAGCCTCATCTACAGATGTTGGTTCTATCATTGACACTAAGCCAAATAAGGAAGATTCAGAAGTTCTGAGATATGATCTTGTCCTTATGGGATCATCCTTCTTTCCAATTATCACATCTTCTGGATGAGAAGCTTTGATTCTGGAAGAAGATCCTCTGACGGTTGGTCTTTCAGAAATATGCAAGTTGTTTAGTTGTGAAGTCAAAGGTGTACCATCTGGGGTTGCATCAGATTCTTTGTTCTTTGCCTTTTCTGCCTCTGAGACTTCAGAGTCTGTAAGAATTACTTCTCTATCTGCAGAACTTTCAAACTGCTTTGGCTTTTCAGAGCCAAGCTTATCATCAAATCTGACATGAATAGATTCTTCCACAATCTGTGTTTCAGTATTGAATACTCTGTAGCCTTTAGAGCGTTCAGAATAACCAAGCATGAAACACTTCTGTGCTTTGGAATCAAACTTGTTCAGATTATCTTTAGTATTAAGCATATAACAAATACATCCAAAAGGATGAAAATAAGCAATGTTGGGCTTTCTGTTTCTCCACAATTCATAGGGAGTCTTTTTCAGAAGAGGTCTTACAGACACTCTGTTCTGAATATAACAAGCTGTGTTAATTGCTTCTGCCCAGAAATGTTTTGCCAGATTTGTCTCGTTGATCATGGTTCTGGCCATTTCTTGCAATGTTCTATTTTTCCTTTCTACAACTCCATTTTGTTGCGGAGTTCTAGGGCAGGAGAAATCATGTGCAATGCCTTTTTCAGAAAAGTATTTTTCAAAATGTTTATTTTCAAATTCTCCACCATGATCACTTCTGACTTTAATAATTTTACAATCTTTTTCAGTCTGGACTTGATTGCAGAAGTCAAAGAACACAGAATGAGACTCGTCCTTGTGTTTTAGAAACTTTACCCATGTCCATCTGCTGTAGTCATCTACAATGACTAACCCATACTTCTTGCCTCTGATGGATGCAGTTTTCACTGGTCCAAACAGATCAATGTGAAGTAATTCCAATGGTCTGGAGGTAGAAACAACATTTTTTGATTTAAAATGAGATTTTGAAAATTTTCCTCTTTGACATGCTTCACACAGAGCATCTGAGTTGAACTTCAACTTAGGAAGTCCTCTGACCAGATTGAGTTTATTAATCTGAGATATACGTCTCATATTAATATGCCCCAATCTTCTATGCCAGACCCATTGCTCATCATTCACAGATAAGAGGCATTTTACATTTTGAACTTTAAGTTCTGAAAGGTTAATTTTATAAATGTTGTGTTTCCTCTTTCCATTGAATAGGATAGAACCATCCTTTTGACATACAGCTTTGCAACATTTTTGATTAAAGATGATATCATAACCATTGTCACTTAATTGACTTATGGACAATAGATTATGTTTCAATCCTTCAACTAACAGAACATTAGAAATAGAGGGTAGGTTGCCATTACCTATAGTTCCAGAGCCAATGATCTTGCCCTTCTGGTTCCCTCCAAATTTCACGTCCCCTCCAGATCTAAGTTCCAGACTTTGGAACATAGACCTTTCTCCCGTCATGTGTCGTGAGCATCCAGAGTCCAGGTACCATGATTGGTGTCCTGACTTTGCTGCTAAGGACATCTGCAACAGGGATTATTTTGTCTTTAGGTACCCAGATCTTCTTGGGTCCTTTAGGGTTAGTTGCCTTGTAGGTTTGTCTAAACTTTTGTTTTTCAACATAGTTTTTGTTTAGACTTGCCTTAGATCTAAACACATGAGTATTCTTTTCAGAGCTCGTGTGTTTAATATCATTTAAATGACCAAATTTAAAATTAGAGTATAAAGGAGTTATCTTAATGATCAGATCATCTACAGGTATTGGTCTTACATCTTTTTCAAGAGAAGAAGATTGAAATCCAATTCCCTTTCTTTTATTCCTACTAACTCCATAGATCATAGAAGCCATCTTGCTTCTGTCTATGCTTTTAGTGAGGAACCTCTGAAAACTAGAGTCATATTTTTCCAAAATATTTTCAGATGACTTAGCTTCAGAGTCAGATTCTTGTTGAACAATTTCCAAATCATTTTTTATTTTTAAATTTATTTCTCTCTGCTCAACAAGTTCTGTTTTCAGATTATCAATCTCAGATTCAAGATTGCTTTTCAGCTTCTTGTTCTTGAGTTTGATATTATTGTAGCTTTTCAAGACTTCAGATAACACCTTTATAAGTTCATCTTTGGTAAGTTTGGACATTACCTCTTCAGCATCAGAGTCGGAGTCTGACTCAGATTCAGATGATAATTCTTCATTCTGATCTTCTATTCCAGCCATTAATGCCATGTTGGCACACTCTTCTGACGCTTCAGATTCAGATTCAGATTCATCTGAATCATCCCAAGTTGCCATAAGAACCTTTTTCTTTTTATCAAACTTTCTCTTGGGTTTCTCCTTGAGAAGTTTGGGGAAGTCATTTTTGTAGTGCCCAGGTTCCTTGCATTCATAGCATGTGACCTCTTTCTTTCCAGATCTTCTGTATCCAGAAGATTCCTTCCTGTGGTCAGCTTTCCTGAAGTTGTTAAACTTCCTTCCCTTGTGCTTCCAGAGCTTGTTGATTCTTCTGGAAAGCATGGACAGTTCATCTTCTTCTTCAGAAGACGATTCTTCAGAACTTTCTTCTTTTACCTGCAAAGCTTTAACAGGTTTGTTAGATTTTAAAGCTATGGATTTACCTTTATCTTTCTTCTGGGGCTCATCTTCCTCCAGCTCTATTTCATGACTTCTCAAAGAACTGATAAGTTCTTCTAAGGAGATCTTATTCAGATCTTTTGCCATCTTCAGTGCAGTCACCATTGGTCTCCATCTGGTGGGAAGACTTCTGATGATCTTCTTGACATGATCTGACGTTGAGTAGCCCTTATCCAGAACTTTCAGACCAGCAGTAAGAATCTGAAATCTAGAAAACATAGTTTCTACATTTTCAGATTCTTCCATTTTAAATGCCTCATACTTCTGTATGAGCGCCAGCGCCTTGGTCTCTTTAACCTGAGAATTTCCCTCATGAGTCATTTTGAGTGACTCAAACATGTCATGAGCAGTATCTCTGTTTGTAATCTTCTCATACTCAGTATGAGAGATTGCATTAAGCAATATAGTTCTGGCTTTGTGGTGATTCTTGAAATCTCTTTTCTGTACTTCAGTCATTGACTTTCTATCAATCTTTTTGCCATCCTCATCAGTAGGATGTTTATATCCATCAATGACCATATCCCAAAATTCAGCATCATACCCGAGGAAAAAACTTTCTATTCTATCTTTCCAATAGTCAAATTTTTCCCCATCAAACATGGGTGGCTTGGTACTGATCCTATCTCCTTCATATTTGTTGTTGCAAGTTGATGTAGCTGTTTCCATAATGACAACAACACAAATATCAAAGTATCTTTCTCACTGGATCTTTAACTGTCACGGTTAAGTGGAGCACACGCAGAACCGGAGCTCTGATGCCAACTGAAGGTGAGAAAATTACTTAGAAGGGGGGGTTGAATAAGTAAGACTAAAAATCAAAGATTAGAACACAGATATTTTTATCCTGGTTCGTTGAAAACAACTAGTCCAGTCCACCCTCTCAAGAGTGATTTGCCTTTCTCTGTCAAGGACTTAATCCACTATTTTAATCAAACAGATTACAAATAGCAACACCTAAGAACAACCGTTCTTAGTCTTCTCAAGAGCAGCTGATCCCAACTGGATCCTCTTAAGGAAAACCTTTTACAAACAAAGTAAAACTTTTACAAGAGTAAGAATGCTTCTAATAAGCTGTTATCACAACAGTGATATTTCTCTTAGTTTAAGAATAAAGATAAAGCAAAGTAATATGATAAAGAGCTTTTTGAGATTTGCTTTGAGGAGTGATTTTTCTAGAGATTCAATTACTGAAGAAGATGGAGTGGACTTCTTTATATAGGCACTAAGATCCAAGAAGTCTTGTTACGTTGAAGGCTGTGCAGAAAAGCCTAGAGCCTTTTGTCTTCACATTGGAGGCTGTGCTGAAACAGGCCTGATGCTTTTTGTCTTCACTTGCAGAATACTTTCCTCAGAATGGAATGCACAGATAAAACCTTTTTGTCTGTGTCCTTGTGTCTAGCACAAAATAGGAAAGAGCTGTTGAGAAGGACCAACGTACATATTTAAATCTTCTTCAAAGTGAGTTCAGCTTTCAACATAAGAATCTGAATCTTCAGAGTCTTCTGATCAAGGATCATCTGGATCTTCAGAGTCTTGAATGTTCTTCAGATTGAGCTGAAACAGAGTATGTGCAGCTAGTGTGCTTGAGCGTGTAAATCCTTCAGAGCAGAGTCTCTATGCTTTAGAGGCTCCTTCTTCAGAATCTTCAAGAGACAGTAGCCAGATTCTTCTGGGAGCAAAGTTCAGATCTTCACTTAAGATGCTCTTGAACTTATGAAGTCTTTCATACAAACAATGTTCAGATGCAATTTTGCTTTCTTAAGATAATTTACTTTAGTGCCTGTAGCAAACAATCTAGAACACGTTTAGAGTATATAATTCTTGAATACAAAATTCATAATTGTTATCATCAAAACATAGAGATAAAACTAAGACACAATCTGTGCTTTTACACAGTTTGCTTGCTAAGGGAAAAGTACTAAGGGTATTAATCTAAAGATGTAGAGGGTATGTACAAAGTTTGCTCGCAAAGACATCGCATCTCGTGCCTACGTATTCGGACGGGAATGGAATCAGAGCAATCGTAGTTCCCCTATCTAGGGATGAGGATCTCTTGACTGTGGTCAAGGTTCCCAAGGGGAAGTAAGTATTCATAGTGAAGTACTTACATGGAGTTCGGCGACTCCTCTTCTAAGTTAAGATTGTTATGAGGGAATGTCCACAGCGGGACGGTAATCGTGAGTACGGCGACTCAAATCCTAAGGCTAGGACAAAGGGAAGTAAAGGTTGTCCATAGCGGGACGGTAAACATGAGTGCGGCGACTCAAATCCTAAGGCTAGGATAAAAGGGGAGAATGTCCTCGGCGGGACAGTTAAAAGTGAGTACGGCGACTCGTGTGAAAAGGAAGTTTGTTGTTATGTACAAGCAAATTATGTACAGATAAATCAGTTTAACCTCGTAATTTAGGAGGAAAGTATCATGGGTTCATGGTGACAACCATTAAATAGGCACATGAAATTGATAAGGATGAAAATG
Organism: Lathyrus sativus; assembly: GCA_963859935.3. Taxonomy (NCBI): domain Eukaryota; kingdom Viridiplantae; phylum Streptophyta; class Magnoliopsida; order Fabales; family Fabaceae; genus Lathyrus; species Lathyrus sativus. The sequence goes on along the minus strand of OZ012735.1, from coordinate 886,473,496 downwards.
CAATGATCACAATCAAAGCAGATGAAAAAATAACGAGAACTGTAACGACATATCGCATTCCAATACAGTCAACAGGGGGATGAAATGAACATGGTTACAACTCAAAACAAAAATCCTAGCATGATAACTAACATGTATGGACATGAAAACAATCAAATTCCACAAACAAATCCAAGTGGAACCACATAAAAATTCATCTGCAATAGTTAGGGTTTACACTGTAAAAGCACAATTTGCATAGGGTCAAACATGATGAAAAATTGGTCAAACATGAAAAATAAAAACATGACATTAAAGTACACATTGAAATGAACACAATGAAAAAAGAATGGGTTAAAAATGATTAAAATTGAGAGAGATATGATTTTTTGAAGTTTGTGTGAAAAATGGAAAAAATAGCAAAAGGGTTTTGATCTCCACACGGATCTAACCCAGGTCAGGCGTGTGAAAGGTACGTGTGCGCGCAAGTCTCTACCACTGGGGTGGCCATACATCCATTGTTTAAAACACAACCATAAATATATAATATGAGCCTTCTTGAATTTTCTGGGCAAAAATAAAACAACTTGATGATTTTGCAAAACCTATCCTATCTCTCTCAATACTTAACCATTTTTTACAAACTTTATATGGATTTGGGGTAGAATTGAATGAGGAAGAGGATGGTGGTTTTAGTTTTTGAAAATTCTCATTGTGCTGAAAAATTCGATAGCACTTGTATTTTAAGTGTAAAGATGCAATTTCATGTAAATGTCAAGATAACACTATTTTCAAACTAGAACAACTATGCACACAAACCACATATGTCATATAGAGTGACTCTGAATCCTCAAATATGTCCTATGTCCACAGAGTACAAAAATGTCATGTTGAATGCAAGATTTAATGAAAAACAAGCATTTTGAGATGAACAGTTTGTGACAGTTGGTTTAACTATCAAAGGATCATGCAAACACATCCTAAATGATGAATATAAGATGTTTCAAAATGAATTTGGATGCAAAAATGGTTTGTGTAAAAACTGGTATAGCAGTTGCACTTTGGAAGTTTGGAATGCATTTTGATAAACTCCAAGACTTTATGACAGCAATGATGAACTAAGAATGAATCATACCTCACACATACCAACTGTTTTAGCATTAAACCAAATTATTCTCATAACAGCAACAAAACTACACATGATATGGTTCTAGCAGCAATGTTTGGAAATGGATGCTCAATGATAATATGCTGACAGTTTGAAAAGAAGGTACGCACATGTTTTAAATGCAACATAAATCAAATCAAGCTAAACCATATTGTCATGAAAATGAAATGAGGCTTATGATATGCAATGTTCACCACAATTTTTCTTTTTCAAGATCAAAAGTATTTTCAGGCAGATTTTAAAGGTAACTTCCACTGGTAGAAGTTTAGTGTAAAAACTGCCAAAAGTATTTTTAGGCAGATTTTAAAGGTAACTTCCACTGGTGGAAGTTCAGTGTAAAAACTGCCAAAAGTATTTTCAGACAGATTTTAAAGGTAACTTCCACTGGTGGAAGTTCATTGTAAAAACTGCCAAAAGTATTTTTAGGCAGATTTTAAAGGTAACTTCCACTGGTGGAAGTTTAGTGTAAAAAGTGACAAAAATCATTTTCATACAGTTTTTAAAGTAACTTCCACTAGTGGAAGTTCAGTACAAAAAGTGACAAAAATCATTTTCATACAGTTTTTAAAGTAACTTCCACTGGTGGAGGTTCAGTACAAAAAGTGACAAAAATCATTTTCATACAGTTTTTAAAGTAACTTCCACTGGTGGAGGTTCAGTATAAAAAGTGACACAAATTATTACACACACCATAAACATGTTGAAGAATGAATTTGAGCACAAGATTGAGTTCAAAACAAACTGTGATGAAAAATCATGATCAAGTTGTCATTTGGTATTTGGTGATGCATGAAGAGTTCAAAATCAGCTATATGCATAATTAGATCAAGTGAACCACACACATAATTCTCATACATGTTATTGAAGAAAAATGAGCAAAGAAAACAACTTAAAACAGCCTGTGGTGATAAGTGATGTGCAAACTGCAAATTGGTGTTTGTGAAGTGCAGGGCAATATCCAATTTCCATTCAAAACATTTTCAGACTAATTCAAACACATACACATCACATATACATGATATTGAGTGGATTCAAACATCAAAACAAGTTGGAAAATGACTGCTATGAGAAATGGTTCACAAATTACAAGTTGTCATGAATATGAGGCATGATGAGGTTCAGTTCTTGTTTAAAGCATTATTTTGGTAAATGAATCACATACACACATCATATATAAGGAAATAAGGATGTTCACACTTAGGAATCAGTTACATTGTGTACAAAACCAATTTTGGGGTATCTCATGGCCACTTGTCTTGAAATATGCATTTTAGAGGTGAAATGTCAAAACAGATGGGAATGAGTTAAGCAGGACATCTACACATATTCTAAACATGATGATAAGTGTGTTTAGACCAAGAAAACAAGCAAACTTTCATCAATGCAAACTTTGACATATGGAATGCTTATGCAAAACTGTTTTGGGACAGCATGAGTGTAATTTCAAGATATGACCTCAAACTTTCAAGATATGGTAAGGTAAAGTATGAGAGGGATTTTCAAAGTCACATACCTCTTGTTGACAGTCTTGAACAAGTGAAAACACCAAGAAACCCAGAGAACTTCAATCACCTCCTTGCCTTGAGACTTTTCTTCCTTTTGAAGTAATGTGCAAATATTGTGACAGTTGGAGAAATAAACTCTACCAATGATCCTCAATGCTTTAGACAGTTGAGAAATGATATATGTGAGGTGTTAGAGTGATTAAAACACCAAGGAAATGTCTGGAACAAGTTTTGACTGATTTTGTGGCTTTTGGTCAAAGTAACTTTGTATGGAAGTTGACTTTTTGAATGGTGAGGTTTTTGAGTGGTTTAATGGTTTAGACACCTTCTATACCATATTTAGGGATTGTATTGATGCTTGTTGGGGTGTTGGAATGTAGAGAAATGATTTTGGCAGCCATTTGCACCAAGACAGTTTTTTTGAGTTTTTTAGTGAAAAATGAGATTTTGTGATTTTGAGGTTTTGAGGCAAGAGCAAAGGGACAGAGATTTATTCTGGTTTTTAGAATGTTGTTTATGATGGAAATGAAGTGAGGAAGTCCTCCTTTTATAGAGAAATGGATTGAGGTGCTTGCTAGAGACCTTTCTTCACCATGAAGCAAGCCTTGATATTTTTGAGAAAAATCCCACTTGGTTGGCTTGGCTGCTATTTTTCCCAAGGGTCAAGCTATTTTTGAGGGGTTACTGATGCATTTATCAGGCTACAAGCATGGGAGAGTGGCTGGCTCATGATGAAGCTTTACACCTCATGCTTGGAAAATTCAACATTTTCAACTTTGGCAATGAAACTCCAATTTCAATTTTGTGATACTTCTCATGCATACTTTCTATTTTAGCATGCTACAAATATTCTATACATCAGTTAGAACAAGTCTTGCAAGCTGAGATTGGCCCAATTGGAGGGAAGAAGTGATTTTGCAAAATTGGGCAATGTGGGACTAAAGTGTGAAACCTCCAACTTTGAACACATGTAACTTTCTGCTCATAAATCATCTTGAGGAGTTCTTGTACTTTTTAGAAAGCCCTCATGTAGTACTAAAACATTCATGTTGGCCATAAGTCTTGATTCCAATTGAAACTAGGTGAAAAATCCTCCTAAAGTTGGCTGAATTTAGGGTTCTTAAGGCAAAATAACTTAGAAATTTTCTAAGTTATTTCCCCCTCTTGCAATGTTTTTCCTCTAACTCCAAAACTAAGCATTTTTTGATTATGGACCACTAGGAGACTTTTGTAGAGCTTGTCAAGAGCTTTCAAATGAGCTTGGAACCACCTCAATCGGATGTGCGGTTAGGAAGTTACGGTCTTGTCCCTTTCAAAACCCTAATTCCCGATTTTCTCGATTATTCCTTCATCCTTGATCAAATGACCATGAAATTTTATGAGCAAGATTATATTGAAATATGGAACATTTTTGCTTCACATCTTGAAGTCTCATTCCTTAAATTTGAAAAGCCGATTTTTCGTCGACGGCGCGATCGATCGGTGACCACCGAGTCGTCTGTGGGGGTTCTGGACTTCTCGAGACTTTGAAACTTTTTGAGTGGACTTCAATAGGCCATATGAACCTTGTAAACCACAATTCCCTCATTGAAATACATTCTAGCACAAAAGTCAACTATAGTTGACTTTTCCTCAGTCAAAACCCTAATCGGGGCTCCACACTGCACTGTTCTTGATTCTGGGGTACAACCTCAAATTGTTTTCACATTTGGTATCAAATAGCATTCTTGAACTTGTTTCATGATTTAATTCATTCAAACATTGATTGATCAAACCTCACAGTTTCGATTTTAACCGCGCGAAACCCTAATTCATCTGCATCTTAAACAAAGAAAAACTTGAACTGGGTTAGGGTTAGATAATCATATGAGTATGATCTTAAAATGATAATGAAGATCTAAGGGGTCAAAATTTGGGGTATGACACAAATCAAGCAAGGAGAAAATGGAAAATTCATAAGTCAAACTAAGTATTGCTTGGAGCTTCTAAAGAAGTTTGATATGAAAACTTCAAGAAACATATCAACCCCAATGGCGTCAAATTTGTTGATAGACAAAGATGACAGTGGAGTATGGATTGACATTACCAAATATAGAGCTATAATAGGATCCTTACTCTATTTAACTACGAATATGCCATATATTATATTTGTTGTGTGTATGTCTGCTAGATTTCCGACGTGTCCTAAGGAATCCCACTTTAAGATCGTAAGAAGAATTTTGATGTATCTGAATGAAACTTCGCATCACAGTCTTTAGTTTCGCAAAGGAAGTGAATGTAGCTTAGTAAGTTTTTTTTAATTTGGATTTTTTGGTTGCAATTCAAATATAAAAAGCACTAGTAGGACTTGTCATCTGTTTGGAAACTGCTTAGTTTCTTGACACACTAATAAGCAACATAGCGTTGCTCTTTCTACCACCGAGGATAAATACGTAGCAACTTGCGATTATTTTCCACAAATCTTATGGCTAAAAAAACAATTATTAGATTATGATTTTAAACTCAGATGTCTTTTAATAAAATATGATAACTCTAACATAATAAGTGTAACTAAGAATCATGTACTTTATTCACGTACTAAACATACAAAGACCAGACACCATTTCCTTAGGGGTTATTTTGAAAAGGGGGATGTTATTTTTGAATATGTGGATACAAAAAATCAACTTTTTGATATCATTACAAAACTTTTATGCTCCAAATCGTTTCAAAAGATATGTAGGAATTAAGAATCCTAATTCATTTGATTTGATATATATTTATGTTATACACTAACATTTTCTTGTAGAAATTTATTCTAAAAGTTATTGCTATGTTTCTTAAACTCGAATATTCTTTTATATAATTGTTTGTATGTTGTTCTTATATGTTCATTTGCTTACTTACATTTCTTATTTCATTCATTCATAACTCGTTGTATGATTGTTTACGTGTTGCATTTAATATCTTTTTGAATGTGTGTTGTTAATTATGTGCATTTGAGCATTATTATGGTTGTTCATGCATTGTTGTCTTCCATTCATATAAGTTTTGATCACATATTTGTATTTTTGTTGTATAGTTGCATGTCTAATTGCTTATTTATTGCATTTATCATGTTTATCTCTGTATTCTATATTCGTTCTTTGATGTTGTATATTCTTCTTAGTTATGTTTAACTCATTTATTTTTCTAGAATATCGTTTGTGTTGCTGGTTTTGTTTTCTTTTAGGCTCATTCACATATATCTCTTTTTGATCTTGTTAAAGGAGGAGAAGTTGTAATGTTAGTCTAGATTTGTTTATGCGTTTTATGGTGTTAGATATTGTGGAATGAAAATGCTATGACAAGATATTATTAATAAGTGGATTCAAAAATAGCACTGCCCTGAAAATGCTATGACAAGATATTATTAGGAATAGGATTTGATAGCACTTTTTTTTAAAAGCGCTATTATAGGCCATATATCTTTAATATATTTTTTCAAATATATAATACTATACAAGAAAATTAGTTGTGAAAATGAAACTTTGCCATGGAGTAATGGATAGCCCCCAAAAGGACTCTAATGGCATGTTATTTGTGTTTTTCATTACAAATTCACCTGCCATGTGTTCATCACTAGAATTATTTTTATCTTCAGTGAACTATTCATCTTCATCATCACTAAATTTCTCTAATATTACAACAAAAAAACTAGTTTGAGAGATTCATGATTTATTAATGAGATTTATTTTGGATTTAACATTTTTTTAATATTTTCTTAAGATATGAGATGCTTGCAAGATTGTGTGGTGTTGTGGTTGGTTATAATAGTTCAAGTGGAAAAGAAGAAGGTTCTTTTATCATTTTTTACCACGGTAGTACTGTGTGAAAGTCTACAAATAGAATAGGAATTCGTTTTGATTTTCGGACAGACCAACGCTAAAGATACTGATGAAATTGTATGGAAAATGTCGTATACGGAGACTTAGGATCTGGTTATTAGGGTTGGAAGATTCCATAAGCGATCTCGAGTAAATAGTTCAAATAGAGTTCAGTTCGTGGAGCTGTGAAGAAATTTTATCTTCAGCATTTATTTGTGGACTAGTGATTGTACGAACTCTTGCAATATTGTTGTAAATCATAGTGGAAGACCAACAAATTTTCAATGGAAACCATTGGTGGATGGATTAAGCACAAAGTGAGGACGAACATGCCAAACCATTATAAATCATGGTGTAATCTCTTTCTCTCATTTAATTTCATAGTTGATCGCATGATAAGGATTTTCCATTACTTTCTATAATTGCAGACTGATAGGTTTATTTATTAGTAGCGATTTATTGCATTATTTGTAGGTTTTGTTAGAACTGGTAATTCAACCTTTTCTTAGTGTGGATTAAGTATGAAGACTTTGATAGTAGAATCTTGTTTGTGATTCAAAATAATTTGATAACACATCTTGTGGAATTGAACAATTTTACGATTCGATTAGTTTGTACTTTGGTGAAATTCAACCATTCAATTTGATACATTGTAAACTCGTTAAGCACATTTGTGAATTTATCAATATAAGCATTATCTCTTTTACGCAAAATTTGCTTCCGCCACGAAAAATAAACGTTGTTTTCAAAACCATGTTGAAAACCTTTTTGAAACAATTTTTTTTAATTTATGAGGTATACTCACCCCTCCTAGATCGTTCATAGTCCATATATTCACCCAACATCCTCCGAGGAGGGCCATACCACCAAGGAACTTATTGTGGTGTGATGACACATTTGATGTTACCAAGTTCACGAGCGATTGCCTTCCTTCTTTGATGATTTTTTGGTAGATTGCAAGGTGATCTCTGGCCATCCTTTCCTGAAGCAATCTAACCTTAAAGAAATTCATTGGCTAAGTGTCCTCCCCATGGAGCAAACTTTCAAGGAGGATCGTGCCAATGTAGATAAGGATCATAATTCAAATCTCTCTAATCATCAATGAGATATGACTAAAAGGAAGACCCTCATTGAGAATATGCAAGTTGAGAAGGTGATCTTAATAGGAAAACTCAAGGAAGCGGAATCTAAATCCCAATAGTTCCATAACAGATAGCGCGGGCTGTGGGAATCCTTGGACAAAGATCTCAACACTCAGAGGAGGTTGGATGACCAGGTCTTAGATCTGAAGGATGGCTTGGATGAGATCTCAGATATCTATTTTGAGAGGGCCAATGAGAAAGTGGAATTTCTTCACCCTGGGTTGGACTTGATCCCCATGGATATATCTAAAGTTTTTCACGGTTGCCAATTTATAGTTACTTGGATATCACCCAGACATTTGGTCATGTCACCTCAACTATCTTGGATGGTTATGTAGAGCCTAAAGGCAACAAGCTGAAGAAGGATGTCACTATAGTGACTGGCTATGCCAAGAATTCCCATGAGGAGAAGTTGACTCTTAGGGAAGGTCGGTAACTTGCAAATGACCTCCTCCTATTATCATATTTTTCACTACTTTTGTAATGGCACCCCAATGGATTTTATTCAATCTTTGAACATTTCCCATTAGGGCTTCCTTATATTGTACTTCTATTATGATTTGTCCATGTTTAATATTTCTCTGTTAAGCCTATGAGGCACCATGGGTTCCGTCTAGGGATAATATATGTCTTTATGCAAAGGGTTTTTCCACAAGGATTTAACCGATCTAATGGCCTTAAGTGGTGGCGGTGACTCCTATATAGGGATCCAACATGTTCAATAGACTTAAAAGGTGGCAAGGGCTCCCACAAAGGGATCCAACAAGTTTAATAGCCTTAGAAAGCAACAAGGAATCACATGTAAGGATCCAATATATTTAATAGACTTAAGAGGCAGCAAGAACTCCCAAGTAGATATCCAACATGGTAATAGCCTTAAGAGGCGGCAAGGACTCCCGCATAGGGATCCAACATGTTTAATAGCATTAAGAGGTACCAAGGACTTCCACTTAGAGGTCTAGCATGTTTAATATCCTTATGTTACAATAAGGACTCCCACATAGGTATCCAACATGCTTAATAGCCTTAAGAGATGCAAGGACTCCCACGTAGCGATCCAGCATGTTTAATAGCATATTTTCAATTCATTATAAACAAGAGTCTTAGTAATTAGGATTCGTGTGTTCAAACTTGTATAAAAACTCAAATATACTCAAAGTATCAGTGTTGAGAAATGAGTTTCCTGAGTGCAATGTACGTGCGATCACCATATTTTTATACTTTTCACCAAGTCATTTAAGATTATGTCATTTACATTTCTTGCAAATTTATATTGAAGTCATTTACATTGAAATTTACATTTCTACATTCCTTTACAAATTATAATATTACCTTTAACAATTCAAGAGAACATTGTCAAAATGTTCATAAATAATAAAAATTGAAACAAGTAGAAGCACATGTCCTAGGATTAATCTAGTTGATTCTTCGAGTAACCAAAATCACAAGAATTTAGAAGACTAGCGTTTGTTTACCAATTTCAACGGTAAACAAATTGGCACACCCGGTGGGACCAGTGCTTGTATTTAGTTTTAGAAAATATTTTGAAAGTTCTTCATTTGTGTTTCACTAACTTCATTGAATGCAATTAAGAAGTGGTAAAATAGCCACTAATAACGAAGCAATACCAAGAAGGAGATACGTAAGAAGGATGGAGAATCCGCCATATAAAAATGGAGAATAACCCCCTATTTTGATGGGGGAGACTACGGCCGCAACACCTGTGTCAGAAGAAATTCCATCCATGGCGAGTACGATGGCCATACCGTCGAGCACTCATAGTGGACAAATTTTATCTTCTGTGAGGACACATGGTCAACTGGTGACCCCTCCTCCAGTAGGAACTAGTGTTTTCAAGCCTTATGTGTCTATATTTAAAATACCTTTCAATGGCCGCGAACAACCATATAGAATGCCAACTTCGATGATGGTGAATTTGCATAATGCGACGTCAGCATTCACTGACCTGGTGAACATGTTTTTTCCTTTTCAAGGTTCAGGATCAACTGTTAAAAATATGGGTCAAATTAACTAACCCTTGTGATGGGATTTTCTTCTCAACAAATCCCCAATTTTACCACAAACTCTGCAGCAGTTTTAAGGCAGTAAATGGACAAAAGTAACCATGATATAGTCCATATGCTTTCTCAACAGTTGGGCACAATATTCAACCCCTTGATTCAAAACACCATTCAAATAAACCAACATATGGCAGCACAATTGATGCGAATTACATATTTCTTTGGGGTTTCGCAAGCACCTCAATAACTTCGAAGGGAGTTGGTGGTCAAAAACCAAGGAGCAATCTTAGAAGAGCATCCTACCATTAACCAAGCCCAGTGAAATGTACCTCATGTAGATGTAGAAAATCAAGAAATTAGAGTCGAACCCCCCAGGGTCGAACAACCAGTTCCAAGGGAGAAGGAACAAAGGGTGGTGATGATTAACAAGAATCAAGATACAGACAAAGTCATACATCAGGTTCGACACGATGGTATGGTAGGAGATAACAACTTGACTGCCATGGTTGAAGGGATTATGACACGAAATGGGGTAAACATTGGCCTCTATAGGCCAAACTACATTTCCCTGTTGCCTAAGTACATTTTGCAAACTGAGTTGCCTAGGGGATTAAAGGTCCCAAAATTCATGAAATTCTCTGGAGACACTAGTGAATCTACTGTCGAACATGTGGCAATATGTCTAACTGGGGCTGGGGACATTGTGAATAATGAAAACTTAATAATAAAATACTTCCCCAGTTCTCTTACAAAGAATGCCTTCACATGGTTCACTACACTCTCAACGAATTTAAATTATGATTGGGCTCGTCTAAAAAGATTATTCCATGAACACTTTTACATGGGGAAGTCGAAGATTAGTTTGAAGGAATTGGCTATTATTAAGCACAAATTTACTGAGCCTATAAATGACTATCTCAATAGATTTTGTTTGCTAAAGGCAAGGTGTTTTACATAAGTGTATGAGCACAAACTGGTCGAGATGGCCACTGGTGATTTCAATTATTCCATCAGAAAGAGATTAGACACCTAATATTTGAGGGATACGGCCCAGTTGGTTGATAGGTTTCGACAAGTAGTGCGCTTGAAGACTGAAAAAGCCAGAGCAAATAAGAATAATATGAAAGAAAGGGTAGCATATGTCGGATTAGATGAAGATGGTCAAGAAACATATAATGACCCTTTAAGTTTCGACGAAAGCGAAATCAACCTGGCCGAATTAAAACAAGGGCCTCCTTATTCATGCAAATTTCTTGCACCTTCAAACGGGAAAAATCCTGTCGAACCGGAAAAAAATGATGAATTCCCTAAGAAAACATGTACTTTCAACGTCACTAAGTGTGACGAAATGTTTGGCTTACTAGTCAAATATGGCCAAATGATAGTGCCTCCTGGCGCTAAAATACCTCCGTTAAAACAACAAAAGAAATGAGGTTTTTATAAACATCATAATTTTTTAGGCCACAAAACCTCACAGTGTTTTCTTTTCAGAGATTTGGTGTAGAATGTGATTAAGGATGGAAGACTAAAGTTTGGAGATAAGGCTAAGTCCCAGATAAAGATCGTCTCGGTCCCTCTCCAGGTGGCGGATGCCAATTACACAAAGCCTATCATTGTCAACAAGGTCGAAGTGTCTGAAGGTTGTGACAAGAATACCATTATGATCGAACACTACTACGAAAAACATATACAACAACGGTTGAAAAAGGGATAATACAATAGGTGACATGCCGTTGTTAAGTAGGGTGTGGTTGTATATGCGCTACTTACAATCACGGTCTTATGATCGTTGTAGAAAATCTGAACACGCGCGATATATTATCATGGTTAATGACCAAACTGTTATCATATATAAAATGTCTCAGGTTCAAATTGCAAAACATTTGTAAGTATACAATCACGGTCTTCTATCAAAACTGTGGTAATATTATATGTTTTCCACTATACAACCACGGTCATAATAAAAAATCGTCGTTAAATTATATGCATTTTTAAAAAATAAATTTATGTATTTTGAAAATTTTTCATTTTATAACTTGTATTGTTTAAACTGTAATAGAACAAAAACATCAATTTAAGATGCATATTAAAACACTCAATCTTAAATACTTATTTATTTCATCAAATAAAAAAATTTATTTACAACACTCAAACTTAAATGTACATCAAACTATAACATAACAGAAATAACAATTAAAGATGTATATTACCAACACTCAAACTCAAATACTTATTTATTTCATCAAATAAAAAATGTTATTTACAACATTCAAACTCAAATGTACATCAAACATATATATATATATATATATATATATATATATATATATATATATATATATATATATATATATATATATATATATATATATATATATATATATATATATATATATATATATATATATATATATATATGAGTGGATATCAACTTATTCCAAGAGTAAGTTTTTTTTAACTTACTCCAAATCATAACCTTTGAATTGAATCTAATCTAATGGTCAATTAAGTAAAAGGCTATTTAACCATTGGATTAGATTCAATTCAAAGGCTATGATTTGGAGTAAGTTAAAAAAACCTTACTCTTGGAGTAAGTTGATCCTCTCTCTCTCTCTCTCTCTTTCTCTCTCTCTCTCTCTCTCTCTCTCTCTCTCTCTCTCTCTCTCTCTCTCTCTCTCTCTCTCTCTCTCTCTCTCTCTCTCTCTATATATATATATATATATATATATATATATATATATATATATATATATATATATATATATATATATATATATATATATATATATATATATATATATATATATATATATATATATATATATATATATATATATATATATATATATATATATATATATATATATATATTACAGATAAATCTTATGTTTGAGGTTCCTTAATCACATTGAACATATATGTCCAACATTTATGAATATCTACAAAGTCTTCGCATAGGAATGGTGTTTCGTCGTTAAAAGTTTGCATAAAATATACCAGATTAATTCATTATTGAGGATCCATAAGCGCATTCTAAATAATTCATTACATATGTAATATATAACTGATCCCATTTATCAATAATGTTGGCGAAGACAATGTTTAAAATGTGTTTCATTATATATCACACTCGAATCTCTTTGGTTGTTTCCTCGTCTACAAAAATGAACATTAATTTCATGAATGTTATGAACACACATGCATGTAACAATATATATAAATTAATGTCACAAGTAATATAGTCATTTACTTTAGGCAAGATAAATGTTGGTATTTTCCTAACATTGTTTAACATATTGTGTCGTTGCACAACATTGTACATTTGAAAATATTTTACGGGTTAAACGAATTACAAAGTCAAAGAAAACATGTATAAATGAAAATTTGATATAAACATAAACTTACCTATTAATAATTTGCTTCAGTTTAAGTTCGAGTGGTTGATGTCATGAACACAATGTCGTTATCGTATTCGCCTTAAGTGATATGATGATCAATTGCCAATGATCATTGTATAAACACAAGCATATATATGATTAGTATTTTCTAAAATAAAACTAACTATAAAAGATAAAACACAATTTTAAAATTACTTACGCATTGAGAAATGGTGTGAAGTAACATTCTTTTCCCCTTGACCTAACCGTCCCGAAATGTAGGTCTCAATATCTTTTGACTTATTATTTTTCCATCGAATACTACATAGATCCAAGATGCCATAAAGATTAGAATTATTTAAATCTATACATACATAATGAAATGTACCTAAATGGTTAAACAAAATTCAAATAATATGTAAAGTAAATACAAAAATGATAATATACTATAATGACATGCATATTCAAGTACATACTCACGTGCACCAAAGTTGCAATATCCCTACGTCCAGCCAAGTACCACCATAGAGAATATCTTGAATGTCACTAGGATAAACATAATATAGCTCTACCGATGAACAATGTTCTTGAGAAAGACGATAGGGATCATCATGTTCCGCAACCAAAATGTATAACAGAGCGATTTCAGTTGTCGAAGGATCCAATAACTCATTAACCTCTTTAGCAGGGGCGGATGAACAATTTCTTTCTTTGGTGCTAGCATAACGTACATCATGTGTTTGGGAAACTTGATCATCAACATTATTAGTATTATTTTCATTTGTGCGTTGTGGTAAGGATCCACTTATTCTCAGCGACAATATATCAATACATAATATACATATTTCTATCTTTTCTAACTTTTCAGATTTAACACAATATATCATACATTTCATATAAAACACTAGTATTTCAAATAAAACACTTACCGCATATAACTTTTCTATGTCTTTCTTCCGACTTTCCCGCTTGGCTTTCAGCATCTTCCTCTGCTCTTCTAACTTCTTCTTAACAAGAGAAAGCTTTTCTCTGTGCTCTTGTAATTCGGCATTGTCGGTGCTTTTTTTTGGTTGGACCAAAGAATAATCCAATGCTTACGCCTTCTCCAACACCACAAACGCGCCCACCATGCTAATTTATTCCAATAGCCTCGATTAGTATGTCATGTCGTGGTCCTGGAAAAAATGAGCCTCCACTGGCCTCCTCAACCAACGCATCCTACACAAAATGCATGATAATATTAAAATTGTAATTACCACAATATTTAAATAACACATAACATACGAGCAACAAGTCATACTTACAATTTTCTCAGCAACTGCTCTAGAAGCATCTGAGGTATACTTTATATTTGGTCTTAGTCGAGCCTGTAACACCCATTTAAATATTTAGTCGTTTATGATTTATTTTGTGTGGTTACTTTTACATTTGGTTAAGGGTATGTGTGCAAGGGTGAGTGTGAGAGCTTGGTAGAATGAATTAATCAGAAATAAATGCTAATATAATATTGTAATGATAATAATATAAGTAATGAGATATTTCATTAGCATTATTATTATTATTATTATTATTATTATTATTATTATTATTATTATTATTATTATTATCATTATTATTATTATTATTATTATTGTTAGTATTATTATTAATACTATTATTATTAGGATTATTAATATTATTATGACCATTATTATTATTACTAAAATTAAGGAATTAAAACATAATTAGAGGAAAATGAAGAAAGAGAGTGGGAGAAATCAGTTTCACGTAGAAGAGATCAGAGAGAAGAAGGGAGCAGAGCTAGGGAAAGAGTAATCAAGAGAGTTCCACCATTGTTGAAGAGAGGAAAAGCATGGAAATTCAGGTAAGGGGGAGAATGAGATTCTTTAATGGTCGTTTGAACATGAGAGGGTAGTGAGGGTTCCTTCCCCACTTAGGTTTCTGTGCATTTCTTCTCCTTCTTGTTTGATTTTTGTATCTGGATGGTTGTTGTTATGAATTCGTGTTTGTAATACTAATATTAATGTGAAATTCGTGCGAATTTTGCACTGTGGTTGCTGTGTTTTACCATTGAAACAAATATGAAAATGTGGGGTTTTGGGGTTAACGAAAATGGGTTTTAATTGGTAGAAAACTTGGATAAAATGATGAATTAATTAAGTAGAATTAGGACTTTAAGATTATACTAATACAAATGTTGTTTTGGGTATGAATTAGGAGTTTGGTAGTGCTCAAATGGGGGAAAATCGCACTTATGCGAAAATGGACTTTACTCAGTGCAGACTGGCCATATGTGTATGGGGGACACTCCCAGGGGCAGTATGCGTAGGATGCACACCCCGTCTCCAGAGCCAACACGACCCTCTACTGAAACACGTATGGGAAATGGGCAGTACATGTATGGGGTAGCAAGTATGCGTACGGGTTGTTCTTAGGGGAATTATGAAGGAAAATGGCCTCTGGTCATACGCGCACGGAAGGTGGCAATATGCGTATAAGGCTTAGGAATTTGAGCCATACGCGTAGCATACACAGGCTTGGGGTGAGGGATTAAGGCCATACGCATATGGGGCATGGCCATACGCGTATGGGCAGGCATGTGTTGGAATTTCCCGTTTTTGCAATTTCTGTCCCGATTTTGCGTGTGATGCAAATTCTCTTGATCCGTAAGATTAATATGATATAATTGGACATAGGGGAACCGATAATGACATTAATTAGGATAAAACATGGGATTTTATGTGATTGTTTGTATGAGACTTGTTTGATGCTTGTGCGCCAAAATTGTCGTGTGTGGACGTTCTTGGGTTGTGGTTGTAATTTTGGAGGGAATTACAGTGAGTATGTGACTCACGTATGATCATTGAGGATTGTGGGTTATGCGTGAATGATTATTATATTGTGCATAATTATGTGTCATACATTCATGTCATGTTATGTGAAGATGAGCTAGGTGAGAATCCATGTTGAATGTCTAGTCTCGTCCGAACTCCATGTGGGAGTCGAGTGGAGATAAGTTGTAGTTCAGAGGAACGTATACGACTTATCTGGATTCCGACAGTAATCAGGTTCAATGAAGGAACCATATGGAATGTGATGGTACCACATGCATTGTGTCGTGTCAGTTGAGTAGCATTGTATATATGATTGAATGTGGGCCAAATATGTCAAGTATTTATGTGACACTTGTATGTGCATAGTTGTAGTATGATTGGTGTGATTTGTATGATAATTACTCCTTAGCATGTGATACTCACCGTGTATTATTGAATGTAATTCTCACCCATTTTCTAATGTTGTGTTTGTGCTTCTAGGGAAGTACAAATGATCAGGTACCTGAGTAGTATTGGAGCATGTGTTTCTATTGTTCGAGTCTTAGGAGTCGATCTGATACATAACACGGGAAGGATGGGGATTTCATTATTTACCATTTGTTATTTGTTAATTTTCATTTGTTACGTAACTTGTTTTGATTAATGTTGTTGAACCACGTATTTTGTGGGAGTTTGATGTAATTGGACCCTTAGTACAAAATCATTTGATTATTTTTCTGATGTTTAATCAATTTATTTATTTTTATGAGGAAATGAGATATGAAGTGATTTGATACTTCATGATGATGTTTATGTTGATGTGGCATCCTACATGTGTAACTCTGATTAACTTCTGCAAATTATTTTTCATATTTTTACTTATTACACGAATGGGTAGAGTAGGGTGTTATAATTGGTATCAAAGCAGGTTGGTCTGTCTGGCCAGTGTCGTAGTAGAGTTTGACTATAGAGTGTATATATTCAGATGTTTCTTCTAACCGATATTTTCTTTGGAACATGTTGTTCCCTCATATGCGACCTACATGTGAAATCACGGTCGATGCTTGTTTTGTTTTCCATTTGCAGGTTGGGAATGAAACAAGTGGAGGGAAGCTTGTGCTTCTCTGCCTCATCATGATTATTGGCTGTCTAACAACAAATTGAGGAATTGATCACACTTAATCTCTTGTTGGTAATAGACGAGATCATGTTGGATGGAATAGACGTTTCTTTTCAACTTAGATGGTGTTTATAATGAATTTTTTGGAGTTAATCTAAGTTCTTGCAGATTGTGTTATTGAGTCGATGTAGATTCTTATATGTGAAGATGGGGCGGATTCAAGTTCTTGTCTGTCGGTCATGTTGGGATGTCTCTGAGGGAGAACGATCAGGTATTGTTGATGGTTGCTTCTCAGGGAGTAAACAGCAAGGTGACGGCTAGATATATGCCAGTGGTGTGTAATTCTTGATGTTTTTCCTGAAGATATTTGTGACTTGCCTCCAGAGTGTGGATCTGGGTTTGGTGATAGTAGAGAGCTAATGTTGTTATCTGTTAAGCAAGTGGATGAACTTCTAAAATATGAAGCCTTGATGTTTGTAATGTTTGTATCGTTACAAGTGTTGAAAGAGAAGAAGTTATTTGCAAAACTTCCAAAATGTGAGTTCTGGCAACATGAGGTGAGGTTTTTGGGACATTTTATTTCTGGTGATGGCATAGTAGTGGATCCACCAAAAGTAAGTGCGGTACTTCAGTGGGAACCTCTGATATCAGTGACGGAGATTAGGAGTTTCTTGGTTTTAGCAGGTTATTACCGCAAGTTTATCGAGGGGTTTTCTAATTTATCCCTTCCTCTAACCCAGTTGACTAGGGAAGGTCAGGCCTTTGTATGGGACATCTTGTGTGAAGAGAGTTTTAGGAAAATTTTAGTCCAGATTTGAGTTCGATGGAGTTAGAAATATTTTTGGTCCAGATTTGAGTTCAATGGAGTTACTTGGAGTGGTGTTCGACGAAAACAATTCAAAATGAGGCTAATAACTGGTTTTTGGCCTTATCTGTTTCTCGAAGACACGTGGAAAGTTGTAGATAGCGAAGTGCATGCAATCGAAAATGTCACATCTTCAGAAGAAAAGACCGTTTGATTACAGTTATTTTTTATTCATTATAAATATGAGTCTTAGTAATTAGGATTCGTGTGTTCAAACTTGTACAAAAACTCAAATTTACTCAAAGTATATGTGTGTGTTAAGAAACGAGTTTCCTGAGTGCAATGTACGTGTGATCACAATATTTTTATACTTTTCACCAAATCATTTAAGATTTTGTCATTTACATTTCTTGCAAATTTACTTTGAAGTCATTTACATTGTAATTTACATTTCTGCATTCCTTTACAAATTATAACATTACCTTTAACAAACCAACAGAACATTGTTGAAATGTTCATAAATAATAAAACTTGAAACAAGTAGAAGCACGTGTCCTAGGATCAACCTAGTTGATCCTGCGAATGACTAAAATCATAAGAATTTGGAAGGCTTGCGCTGGTTTACCAATTTTGACAGTAAGTAGCGAGAGAGAGAGAGAGAGAGAGAGAGAGAGAGAGAGAGAGAGAGAGAGAGAGAGAGAGAGAGAGAGAGAGAGAGAGGGATTATATTTGGATGTATAGTGGTTTGGCTCTACCGTCCTTGCAGGAGCCTATTCCACTCTCCAATGGTTTTCCTTTGAAATTTATTCTTCCACTATGTTATGAAAAATATTACATGAATTCATATAATAATAAAATCCACAATAATGGTGAGAAAATAAATTTCCTATGTATATCTTAACTTCTATACAACCTTAATGTTAAACTCTCTGAGATATATTTACTCGACTATCGCTTCTTGAATCTTTCTGCTTTACCAATCTGCTTCAAGTCTTCGTATGTGGAAATCCCCATGATTAAACTCTCTAAGAACTCCTACCTTGTCTTTAAGCTTCCATTATGGGTGTTCATATCCAAACCGATCCAAGTAAAACCACAATACGATCCAAAAAAATTGAAAGCCGCAAAAAACTGAATATTTTTGGGTGTGTTTGGATGTCATTGTGTAAAAACGGCTCGTTTTGAATCAGATTTCATATTGATTTTTCAAACCCGATCGAAACTGAACCGAACTATGTGTATATATTTTTATACTTGTTTATTTTTTATTAATATAATATTTTGTGTTATTATTCAATGATACTTATTTTTTTAATACTATTTATTAGTTTAGTTTAATCTATTTAGTTTTATTATTTCATTTGTTTCAACCATAATCGAACATTCTCATTTTGTAATATTAATTTTTATGGTTAAATATGTTTGTGGTTCTCCTAAATATGATAAAAACCTCATTCTTTTCACTGGAATTTGTCACCACCAGTCACAACTACTACAATCTTACAAGCCACCTGAAAATCTTTACACATCCTTCAACAAAATGTTAGTTCTAAGAGAAGTCTTCCTCAAAAATTACAAATCTTCTCAATCAAGATTTGAATCCCAAACATGATGTTGAAGATGAAAGAGATTTGTTTGCAAGTGGTTTAAGTTTTCAAAAATAAAAGTTGTTGCTACATAGTTTACGTACAAAGTTATGAAAGATATGAGATGACAAAGGATTTATATGTGCTGGAGATTAAGCATTAAAATAGGTGAAATGGTTGTTAGATTCGAGTTAAGAACATTTGTAAATTTGAGTCAAGTTAACTAGTAGAATGGAGCAAGATTAACATAAAAGAAGTGACCCATTTTCCTATGATTCGAATCAAGTTATAACCATAATTCGAGTCATGAAAGCTCGTGATTCAAGTCATGTTTAAATTATGATTCAAATCGATTTGGATAGAGCCAAATAGGAAAATGTGAGAAACTGTGTGATTCGATCATGTGTAAGTGGTGATTCGAATCAAAACAGGCAGTGGCTAATAGAATCTTGTGTGATTTTATTCAAGTGCAAATTATGAATTGAGTCACAGACACAAGAATTCTCGTGTTTTCCCATGTTTGATTTTATTTGAGTCATATTTTGTGAGTGATTCAAGTCACAGACATGAAGTCTTAATTTTTCAAGTTTTTCAAAGTAATTTGAGATTCCACTTCCCACATAACTTGAACCAAAATCAAATATGTTTCTTGTTCCATAACTCAACCAATTGACTTAAAATACAATGATCATACTCAAACATAAGTACTTAAATTATGCATGATTAAACGAGTGGATTCAAAACTTAATCCAAAGATGTACAATTGAATATGAGACTCAAAAAACAATAATAAAAAATAAAAATCTTAAGATACAAGTAACATTACCGTATTGAGGTGCGCCCCCTTAATGTATTAGAGACATGCAACATCATTCAACATGTTTAACAACTTTAAGAAGTGGCAAGGACTCCCACACTGGGATCCATGATGTTTAATAGCCTTAAGAGGATGCAAGGACTCCCACGTAGGGATCCATCATGTTTAATAGTTTTATAAGGAGGTAAGGACTCCCACATAGAGATCCAACATGTTTAGTATCCTTAAGAGGTAGAAAAGACTCTCGTCTAGGGATCCAACAAGTTTAATAGCCTTACGAGGCGACAAGGACTCCCAAGTAAGGATTCAACATGTTTAATAGCCTTAAGAGGGTAAGATCTTGCTCATTTGCTTCTGGAGGTCCTGCAAGTAGACTAGTAATAATACAACATTCATATTGATAAAGGGAGAGAATTATTAAAACTTGAGTGTTGGTTCAATAGTGCTAGAAAAGAGTGCTCTTGTGAAAAACATCAATATCGTAGACAATTGGGTTGAGGTTATAACTCACCTAAAATAATTATTGATCTAACTAAACTAAAGGAGTGTAGTCAGCTTCCTCTACAGCAGATTGGGGGATCTCTTTCACTAAATGGGTGAGGACCTCCTAAACGGGAGTTTCCTCTAGCGGTTTTATCCATGTATTCGTGGCCACAACACTCATGTCTGTTATTCTAATCATATTTAATCATAAGCTTCCACATATCATCTTCTTATAACTTATTGATTTCCCTATATAACTTCTACTCGCCCATATGATCATATTATACGATGGGGGCACATATATAACTAGATACCTTACATTGATCGTCCTGGCACATCCTCTTTATCTAAAGGTAGTCTCCAGCATTGTGTATCCCCTTACCCATATCAGTTTTCCTAAAAAATTGATCAGCGATCCCTGGAAGTGTTTTACGCCAACATGTTTAGAAGAAGTCTCTCAAAGGTATCAGAGTAGAGGATGTCTACGGAGCTTCCCTGATCAATCAAGACTCTTTTGATCTCCCAATCATCATAATAAACAGTAAATCCTAATGGCATCCTCCTCTGAAAAGGTCTTCCTAGCATCTGGCTTGCTAATCTCATATTTAATGGGTGAAATATCAACGGTTAAGACCTAGTGAGTTTGTTCTTTATGGGCAAGACTAGGGATCTTATTCTCAATGAATCCTGATGCAATTGTTGGCTCCATATCCTTCCTGGATCCCAGACCACCCAACGAGTATCTCCTTTGGGAATAAGATCCACGTGATCCTATGATGGAATTTCTCTTGATATACTTCTTTAGATGTCCTTCTTAAATCAGATACTCTATCTCCTTTTTTAATCGGTAACAATCTTCTATTTGACGCCCTTTCAACTTATGGAATCCGCACCAGCTGCGAGAATTGGGCCCCATGACTTTTATTTTGGGAGCCTTTGGTTGGAGGATATTGTGCATGTGCAAGATCTCTCCCCATATTTATTCCCAATGAGCACTTAAGAGGTGAATCTTTTTTTAGACTTTCCACCTTGCTTGAATGTTGACGTGTTCCTCATATGTGATGCATTTTGGTTTTTTCTCAAGCCATTAACACTAGAAGTGAGCTCTTTTGCATCATAAGCCTTCTTTTTCTTAGCATTGTTGGTATTTGGCTGAGAGATTCAATAAAATGTGTTGTTTTGAGACTGTTCTAGAATGCACCCATATACATTTTCTTATTGGAGTGGACCGCCTTGATGATCTCCTCGTTAAAGCAAACGAGACACTCCTTTAATGACTTCTATGAACACTAATGTATGTTGAAGCCAACTTTTAGTTCCTGCTTACGGTGAATTGAAGGACTAATTTTTTCCCAGGTCCTGATATTTGGTGAAAAAGAGTTTGGGAAGGCCCATATACCATCTCAAGGATGCGTCTTTGAAAGTGTCAGATATGAGCTTGTACTCTAGAGATTCAAGTTCTCTGATGACGACCATTTGGGTATTTATGGAAGCCATGTGCTCACATGGGTCATTTCATTCATTAAACTTAGCTAGTGATGGCGGTTTGAAGTTTTCATGAACGAACGCCTCCCATATCTCGTCTGATAGAGGCTAGGGGTCCATGGTCTCCAATTCGTCCACCATATTAACTCTTTATTAGCATTGTTGAATATGGTGAACATTGTCTTCTAAAGTTTGGTTCTAACACCGAAGGTCGTTAATGACTTTCTTAGAAAATGTACTAACACGACTTCAGTAATAAAATAATTTGTCTTTGTAAGGATTGCAAATTTAAACAAGGTGATACTAATGCGATTTAAAATAAATAAAAGGAGGGTTTCAATTATGATTGCTATGAAAATAAGAACAAGAAGAAATTCAAGGTGATCTTTATTTTGAATCCCCTTATTATATCTCTTGATGAATATGTCTCACTTGAATAACAATTACTCTATAGTTATACGGAAAATTAACAATACCACTGCACCAAATTCCTTGGTGTATAACTCACTAATTTAGATGATAATTCCCTAATTCCTTAGGCAAATTCAAAGTAAAACTATGGGTTTCAAAGTTCGCTAGTTCAACAACTATATAATTACCTATTCCTAGATAGTTATTAAGTTGAACAATTGCTCTAATTCAGATTAGTAGAATTACAGTCAATAATCTCTACTTATCTAAAATCTCTGTGCGCTCGTCAACGTACAAAGAGTAGTAAAAACAACAAAAAAATTGAATAATAATAATAACATAAAAGTATTCAAATAATCCCAAACATTCATATGATCCAACAAAGTACAATTAGGTTAATCTATAAAGACGTAATAAAAAATATCTTAGCTACTCATAGTTAATCGAAAAACACTGGAAAATAAGCTCTCCAATGGCTCCAATGCTCTCCAGAATCGCAATCAAATGCTCATTATCGTCACTTTCTCTCCTAGAATTCGTCACCCTAAAAAAAGTATCAAAAATGCCTCTAAAAAGCAGCATAAGCTTGTCAGGAAAAAGATGCATTATGAATGCATTGGTCAGTATCACGATTGTGATATCGCTGCATCGTGTCCATGATAAAAGCATCACGGTCGTGTGAATTACAAGGGAAAAATCTTGCTTTTTTTTTCTTCCTTTTTCTTCAGAATTTTTTCTAAGTCCCCTTTTTTCCCTCTTTTGCTACTTTGCTCAATTCTTCCATGTATTTTCTTGGATTTTTCTCATAATTCTAACAATTCCATAAAAATACTTGTAAATATTACATAATGAAATAGTGTCATTCGTCGTCCATAGAGGCATGCATTTTTTCCATGGTATTTCCCTCGCTGTCTGATTTTTCGCTGGTCAAAATAGTTGTCTTACTATTCACCATGGTGTAAGGTGAAGGCAAAGATGATACTCTGGTCGGGTGTAGTAAGGGTGGCCCATGTCAGTTTTACTAGGGCCCCATACTGGATGCCAATTGTACTACATAAAAGTACAATTAAAATAACAATCCCAAATGGATTAAGGTTGTGAGAGGCTTATGGGTTTGTTGAGGCTAAAGAGCTAGCTCGCACGTGTTAATATGAGATGTTTTGTATGGTGTTTTCTCTATTTGTTATAGATTTATCCCTTAACATCAATGTCATGATGTATTTATAGCCTCCTAGGGACCTTAGATTAAGCGGATCAAGTCTTCCCGCCCCTCCCCTCACAATCCTCGTTGGAGTGGGTGGTTGATGTCTAGAAATTCGAGAGAGAAGGCTACACCCCATGACTTCCTATACAATGTTTTTTGACATATTATGTTTTACACCCACAAACATACTTTATGAATGGTGAGATGGTAAGTTGGGAAAAAGATTCAATCAAGGTGCAATCAAATCATGGGAAGTGTGTTCAAACTGATAGAAGGGTGACTCTGAAAGGATAGTGTGTATGCCTCATGTCCCTGCCTTAGGGCCTTCCTCAATCATCCCACTATAGATGATAATTAGGGATTAATACAATATTGGTAACCTCATAGAGCCCTCTAATTGTGATGAGCAAGATAACCTCCTTTAAAAATTAGGTTAACCTTTCCTCTTCAGGAAACAAGGAAGAAGTCATCCTAGAGGAGTGCTCTACAGCTGATAGAGCCAATATGGCTATCTCGTACGACTCTCTTAATCCCTATTTCTACCTCCATATCCCTGTCGTTTTTGACGTAATTGTTCTCCTACTTTTTCTCTATTCGAGGAAAAAGTTTTTAAGGTGATCAACGTCACCGCATCCTAGCTCAAGCTCAATGGTTAGAGTTTGATTCGGGTGTTCGGTATCATATGCCGGTGAATATAGTTCTTTCCTACCATATGGATGTTCTTATCCTTCTATGACACCAAGGCGGGCGTTTGCAGGGCTGGGTGGCCCTAGGCGCCTTTCTTGGGAGAGCTTTTTTCAAACCATATTTCAATCACCACAAAGGTTGGAAGGACAAGTTTGAGAGAGAGAGAGAGAGAGAGAGAGGGAGAGAGAGAGAGAGAGAGAGAGAGAGAGAGAGAGAGAGAGAGAGAAGGGGGATATGGCTCATTCGCACTCACTATTAAGATGTAACCCCTCGCTTTCCCCTAGCATGGATAAATAATCAAATGGAGATCACAGGGCATACCTGGTTTAGCTTTTGGAAAAATTTAAGGTTATGGATTCCCGCACCTGATCACCTTGGATCATGGAGACAATAAATACATGGATAATTATCTCAGTAACTTTAATGCAATAATGGCCATTATTTAGGATTTCTTTCTAGTTGTATGGCTCATACTTTTTATTCTTATTTTTGAAGAAAAATGTCAAAAATCTCCTTGTAAAACAGGAAGGAACACATGTCAAAGAGAAAAGTTGAATGCTCAGGACTCGACAACCCTAGGAGTCACCTGAACGACTTGAACACTATGGGGTTAAGGGGAATGTTGAGGGTGGGGCACTTCCTAAACAACATGAACCTAAAACTCAAAACTGGGAAGTCATCTCAACCCCTACTCGAAAGGGTAAAAAGTCCATATTAATGTTGCAGATGGGGCATGCGTCTATGCATTATACGTGAGGAATGGCTCACCTCCTCGGTCCTCTATGTGGAATGATCCTAACTTTGAACCTATCAAGTTCATTGGTGCTCGCTTTCCTTTCCCTAAGGTCTTTCCAAGTGACTTCAAGGTTATCTGTAACATATCACCCCTCAAGATGTCTGATTTTAAGGAAAAAAACACTTACTAGGTGTTTTGCTGATGGAGGATGCTGATAGAGATAGACACGTTCCGGATGAGAATGATTTAAGATCAAAGCTTGTAGGTTACCAATATATGTTTACAAAGGCTATGCAATACTAAGTTCTTTATAAAAAGAGAATAAGTTCTTCGTGACAAAGCTCGATTAAACGGAGACCAAGGCTCAGGATTTCATTCCCTAGAAGCAAAGATTGTATGCCTTTATTGATGATGCCCTCCGCCATAATGAAAAGATAGATTATGAGGTGTTCGTTCTCTAGGATGACCTATGATATTTACTATACGTGTGTGAAGAAGAAAGTTGCTTTTCTTCATCATGAGCTTTATCTAAGCCCTATGGACATATTCAAGGTGACCCGTAATGAATAATTGGTGGATGATGTGGAGGGTACTTCCCTAATCAGCTAGTTTCTTCCTATGTTAAGGATTCCCAAACTTAGCCTGAAGGCTATAAGGTGATGGGAGAAGCCAACCCATAGGTGACCAGCCTAAAAGATGCTCTAAGGAAGGGCACGTTCTTGCAGAAGGCCAGTGATCCAAAGTTTTTCTTTTTCTTGTTTCTTTTTGGCCCCTTTGTGACTTAATTATGTAATTATGCAATTGAAGGTCATTTTATGCAATGATTCTTATTTCCTTTTGGCCCTTTTGTGACTTAATTATGTAATTATGCCATTGGCAGTCATTCTATGTAATGATGAATTTTCTGCTCTCAAATGTTTCCTTTTTCTTAGTGATTGCATGTTTTATTATCATTGTGAGTTGTCATGGAATGTCCTTCAAACAGGTTTTTAATGTTATCTTGAAGAACAGGTTTCCTGCATGAGGATGATAACGTTGCCTCAGGGGCGACAAGGAATCCTTGGCACCGGGGCCTCACATATTTTATTAAAGAGAGGTTGAGAGTCTAGTACATTAACCTCTTATGTAGGATCAACCTCCTATTGGCATTTTTGGATGTGGAGATTCCTCTAAGATTTGATTCTAGAGGTATAAATTGTCCATGGCATCTCAAATCTCTGCCATGGTGTTCCCCCCGTCGTCAAATTTATAATTGGCCGGAGTTTCTACCTTCTTACTTATTATGATGGATAAAGGAATTAGACATGAGGATAATAATCAGGTTGAATGTATAAATTGTGGCCCATATAAGTATATTGATGAGATAAAAAAACATGACCTCACAAATAAAATGGTAAATAAGCTTTAAAATAAGAGCATGAGTCACACCTAAGAAGTGTTGGTGCTTTCTGATTTTTTTTTAATATAACTATATATTATATAATAATTACCAAACAAATTAAGTTTTCAAAAAATTTACAAAAGTCTTCGCCATATGAATTGGCGAATTAGGCCAATGACAAAAAAATAAAAATAAAAAGACTTCGCCATATGAATTGGCAAATTAGGCCAATGACAAAGAATTCGCCAGGTCAATCGGCGAATTAGGCCAATGGAATTTAATTAGGATTTTCACGTTTTAATGTTTAGAGTATTTTGTTTAAATATATACTTTTTGATTTATAACTATAAACTTTATTTTTAATTAATTATTTAATTATTTTGATTATGATTTAATAAATTAAAATGAATTTTTTATAGTTGTTATAAATATTTTAATAAATTAATTGTGTAAATATTTGATTATTTGTATTATTTGTTTTTGGTGTATTTTGATGAATTTAAGTAATTATAAAAAAGAAGGTTTAATAAATTTAAGTAATATTTTTAAATAATATTTATGAAAAGAATGTTTAATAAATGTAAGTAATATTTATTGTTTTTAAATTATAAATTATTTAAAAATTCTAATTATAAATTAATTTAAATACAAAATAAAAATTGAATAACAAGTTAATTTTAAGGCATATAAATTGATTTAAATTATAAATTTTAAAACGTAAAAGTTGATTAACCATTGAATTATAAGGTGTATAAATGTTTTAAGGTTATTTAGGTCACATTATATAGGGTACGTACCATTTTTTTTACTATAAAACCGACCGCAAACACATGTATGTTTTCACAACATTACATCCCAAAAGACTAAAGTCTTAGTGCAGTTTGAGTTGAGTGGAGTTTAGAATGTCTGCATTTCTAAATCAATGTTCTTCGTTGTCGTCCTCATCAGCATCGGAGGAACCTTTTCCGACGTTCGATCTAATGAAAAGAAACGCCCTAGTTGTGTTTTCAGTAACAAAGCCTCCGATGAAGGTGCTCCTGTGGAATATGCAGACGTTGGAGCACTTGCACAGGAAACTGAACCGCTGACTAGAAAGGGATATTGGTCCAGGAGAAAAGATTAGGAAAATTGAGAGGTTGGTCGAGGAGACCGGGAGAAACGGAGTTACTCGCGAATGGAGAATAGTGGAAAATGATGTTGGCGTCCTTGTGATGATGTTGACACCAAAGAAGATAAAGTTGATGGTCGTGATATCTTAGATGCCTTGGTGCAGTGTGTTGTTTTATGTCTTTACGTTGTTGTTATGTTTGTTTAATTTATGATGCCTGGGTGCAGTGTTCTGTCTTTATGTTGTTGTTGTGTGCGTTAAGTATGCTTTTAATCGAATTAAATTTGCTATTAATCAAATGAAATTTGCTATTCATTGAATGAAATTTGTTATTTATTGAATGAAAGTTGCTATTAAATTAAAGGGACAAGATTAAATATGAAACTATGATCTGCTGCTTGATCCCATGTTAGGACATTTTGTTCGATTGTGTCCTGGTTGCCGACACGAACTACACAATCTCACCAGCTTGTCTGCGGTATCCATCTCAGTTCGAATGCGCGTGTTGTTAGGCCCATCCTTCTTCTGTCTGCGCATCAAGTCATTATGCCAAACAATTTCGCCTTCGTATTCAGGCCAATAGTCCTCCTTTGCCACGACTTGAAAGCTGCATGTGTAGACATTGCATAGGCTAATGACTTGGTGAACTGCAGAAAGAAGGTTGGTTGGGTCCTGGCGCAACTTGGAACATGCTGCTATGACATGAGAGCACGGCATACGAAATGCTTGAAACTTTCCACAATCACACCAGCTCTTATCCAATTAAACACGGTAACATCCTCTAGGCCTCCCTTCGTTGTGATCCATAGACTTCGCAACACTGAACCAACCAGCTGTACGGTCAAATATTGTGACCACGTGTGTGTTGGCTTTGGCAGCTTCGTCTTTCATGAATTTCATTGAAGTATCGATGTACAGTTGACCTGATTGTAATACTGAACCCCACTTCGTACGTCTGCTATCAAAGAGTGCTCCTAGCCTAAAATAGGTTGCCTTTACCAAGGCAGTTATTGAGAGGTTTCGGATTCCCTTGAAAACAGAATTCATTGACTCGACGAGGTTGGTTGTCATGTGTCCCCATCGTACCCCATCGTCGTATGCCCGCGTCCATTTCTCCCTATCAATGCTATCAATCCATCTTAGTGCGTCCGCGTTGTTCAGTCTGATCTCGTCCCGGTAGTATCTGAATGTGGGTTCAGTTAGTGCATATCCCGCGTTCACAACCTTCTTTCGCAGTGTCCTGTCCTTGATTTCCCGCATGAAATTTTGGGCAATATGCCTTATGCAATAGACGTGGGTCGAGGGAGGATCCTTCCAACCGTTGTCATGGTTGTTGTATGCACTCTCGATGGATGGGTGTCGATCAGAGATCAAACATAAGTTAGGTTGTGGAGACACGTAAGAGCGGAGGTTTTTTAAGAAAAAAATCCAACCCCCAGCAGTCTCCCCTTCTACTATGGCGAACGCTATTGGGAAAATGTTGTTGTTCCCGTCCTGTGCCACAGCCATGAGAAGTGTGCCCTTATATTCCCGTATAACCATGTTCCGTCAATTTGAATTATAGGTTTACAAAATGCAAACCCTTTGATGCATGGTTCGAACGTCCAAAAGACTCTGTGGAAAATTCCATTTCCACCAACACAAGTCCCGTCTGGTGTACAAGCAGACATCGTCTCCAATATCGCAACAGTTCCTGGAGAGTAGTGTTTAAGGGCCACCAGGAATTTAGGAAGTTCCTTGTACGACTCCTCCCAATTTCCAAACACCCTTTCAACCGCTTTAGTCCTGGCAATCCAGGCTTTTCGGTACGAAAGAGTGTAGTTGTACCTTTGTACCATATGTGCTATTATGGTACTCACCTTCAAAGACGGGTTGTCGCTAACAACTGACAGAATCTCATCGCAAATCAATTTAGAGCTGAGTTTGCGATGGTCTTGCATCGGATTTGAGATTATACAACTGTGGGACGGACCCATTGACCCTATCTTCCAGGAATCGCTTCTCTTCCTGAAAGATGCTGTTAATCAGAATGGGCACTCCTCATTGCGACAATAGATCGTATACCGCGTCGGATTTGTCCGATCGACTCTGTAGTCGGCTGACAAGTCCAGGTGAAACTGTTTGATAGCTCGGACACAATCTTCCTTCGTACGAAACTCGTCACCCTCTTTTAGTTGCCCCTCTGGTGTGTAGTTGGGGTAGTAGAAAACATCGGTTGAGGGTTCGTCATCACCTAAGGCGATAATAGTCATGTGTTGAGGTGGACAATAGACATTGTCAGGTTGAACTTCGTCCTCCGGATTGTTCACCATCTCGTCAACAGTGACTTCAGTTGCTTCTTCTTCTTCATCAACGACATTGACTTCAGGGTGTTCATCTTCCTCATCGCAAAAAACTTGAGACGAATCAAGTTGCTGAGACAGTTGTTGCTGTTGTAACGTAACATATAACACGATATCTGAGAACCCAGAATACTCGTGACTGCGGAACATGTTACGCACGTCTTCATCGTCACGCACCTTTAAAGGGCAAAATTTGCATGAATTAGGTCCGCCCAAAAATACTAGGTTTTTGTATATTATTTGCCCAACTGGACCACATTGCAGTTTTCTTTCTATTCTTGACTTCAGGTGTAAAAAATTAGACCTTCTGTCAATTAAAAATCTTGTAACATTCGTGTTTCTGAAATTGTATCCCGACACTTCACATTCAAAAACTTCACCGTTCAGATGAGCGGAAATCATATATTGTGGTGTTTGAGACATAGTGAAAATTGTGGTGTTTGAGTGTTTGAGGGTATGAGCGTTTGAGTGTTTGAGGGTTTGAGTGTTTGCGTGTTTGAGGGTCTGAGTCTTTAATGTGTTTGATTGTTTGAGTTTAAAGAGTTTAAAGGCTTTATAAAGGGATGAGTGTTTTCTTGTATAAAGATTTTTTTACATGTATCAGTAAATGACTGTGTAATTTTCATATGTGACCCTGCGAATCAATGACCATGCGTCAGGACTCTCTTTGCATGCAACAGGACACTTGTCACGCATGCTCCACAATCAATTACAAGCATCAGGAATCTCTGCCATGAATTAATGACATGCAGGCCTACGACATGAATTAATGCCATCAGGAATCTCTGCCATCAACATGCATTTACACATCATATATATATATATATATATATATATATATATATATATATATATATATATATATATATATATATATATATATATATATATATATATATATATATATATATATATATATATATATATATATATATATATATATATATATATATATATATATATATATATATATATATATATATATATATATATATATATATATATATATATATATATATATATATATATATATGAGTTTGGCCTAAATTTTATTGACTCTAAAATTTTTGTTTATGATATAATTATGTAATCATATTTATCAGTCATACATTAATCATTATCCACGTGTTTTTTTATAAAAGATATTAAGTAGTTATTTTTTATTTTAATTTTTTTGGCAATTTATTTTTTATTTTAATTTTCTTTACTAATTTATTGTTCATTTTAATTTTTCTTGCAAGTTTATTTGTTCGTTTTTATTGATTACATGCATCAGGAATCTCTGCCATGAATTAATGACATGCAGGCCTACGACATCCTCTTTCTGCATGCCTCAGGACTGGATAAGACGGGACACTGCATCCAACATCAACATGCATTTACACATCACATGATTCAATAACATGCATCAGGACTTGAACAGGACACTTGATCAGACGTGACACTGCAGAATACATATCTTTGCCTAAATATGTCTTTAATTAAGAAAAAATATAATATGAAAAAATATGTCTTTAATTAATGACATGCATCAGGAATCAATGACATGCAGCCTGTTTGATTAGACGAAACAATGAAGGAATCTCCTTTTTCACATGTGATCCTGCATGCCTACATTGACCATGCAGGCCTACGAGACTCTCTTTCTGCATGCCTCAAGACTGGATAAGACGGGACACTGCATCCACCATGCTTGATTAGACGAGACACTGCATAAAAAATATTATGCATCCAACATGCATTTACACAACACATGCAGTATGACACTAGTCCAACATGCATTTACACATCACATGCAGCATGGCACTAGTCCAACATGCATTTACACATCACATGCAGCATGACACTAGTCCAACATGCAGTTACACAACACATGCAGCAAGCCAAATGTGAAGCATGCACTTACAACATATCCACTCGTGCAATATAAATATAGGGCCATTACCCATCAAATTCTAATCACACTTAAACTCTCATACTCTCTTACTCTCCTACTCTCCAACCCTCAGCTCTCAACTCTCAAACTCTCAAACTCTCAACTCTCAAACTCTCAAACTCTCAACCTTCAACACTTAACTCTCAAACTCTCAACTCTCAAACACTCAACTCTCAAACTCTCAACTCTCGACAATGTCTCTATTGACCATGGGTGACTCTCACAGAGGGACGGCTGAAAACATCGCTGCGTTTGTAAGTCTTTTGTGCTTGTCTATGTTTACAATTTTATCTAAAAAACGTTACTAATTTTACTTCTTTTCTAACGTAACATTCATTATTCTGCAGGATGTATCAAGGTTTCGATGTCGTGTGCATGACTACATACCACACGACCCGCTCATTTCGGACTACCTTACTCATTGTGGGTTTGGTGATTTGATCAAAATTAAATCTTATTCCCTCGACATGAAATTTATTCTAGCGTTGTTAGAACGCTGGAGACCGGAGACACATACATTTCACCTACCTTTTGGTGAGTGTACTGTGACTCTTCAGGACGTTTACATGTTGCTCGGCCTACACATCGATGGTAAGGCCGTCAACGGCAAAGTTGGTGTCCCTGACCGACTTTGCAAAGATTTATTGGGCGTCCCACTTTGTACGGACGGACCTCAGGAAAGCGAGGGCCACCCGAGGGGTCAGGGAATAAATTTAAAATACCTTAGAGAATAATACAACCGTATTGTCTTAACTGATGATAGCACCAAGTTTGAGAAAATATAAAAAACTCGGTGCTATATTATGATTTTATTCGGGCACTTTTTATTTCCAGATGGCACTGGAAACACCGTCCACACTATGTATTTACCATTAATAGGGAATATTAACAAAGTGTGCGAATATAGCTGGGGATCAGCTGTCCTCGCCCATCTATATAGCGCACTTTGTAAGACTTCAAAAAAAAATTCCTGCACTTTTTATGGTTGTGTGTATCTTCTGCAAGCGTGGGGTTAGTCTAGGATGCCAATGCTTGCTCCTATAAACAGGAATTCTTTTATGTTCCTGTACGCCACCAAGTAAGTATCTTTTCAAGATTATTTAGCAACTACATTTTCTTTTTCAGTTAATAATTTCTGAGATGTGTTTATTTTTTTAGGTGGTCTGTTCCAGGGATGAATTATCAGAGATGTCCAAGACACTCTATAATTCAATACCGCAACCTAATCGACCACCTTGGGCCAGATGATGTAAGTTATTTACCTAAATGTCGTAATTCAATACCGCAACTTAATTCAATATGCATAAACCTCTCAAACTCTGTCTAACTTAATTGTCCAACTTAATTGTAGTTTGTCTGGATGCCGTACAATGGTCTCGACCACCAGCCCAACCCCAACGATGTCGCTGTGTGGACATCAAAGACACCCATAATTAGGTTCACTACGGTGGAGATGCACCAAAGTGACCGGGTGAAACTACAATTTAGGATGCATCAGGACATTCCAGATGCTCCAGTAGACTTGAGGCAGTGGCATCAAAAGCGGGTAGACGCACAGTGGATTGTGAGTGATTGGAAGGAGTTTGCGAAGGACTTGCGTATACACTGGAAAAGAAGAAGGCAATACGTCTTAACCGACCGTATTGTGCGCGGGGCTAGGCCAAGTCGTCAATATATGACTTGGTTTAGGTCTGTCACGACATCTGAGCCTTTCCTGTCCCAGTCAACCTATCTGGCCGACCCAAGGGAACGCGATTCATCGTCAAACCCACGGCAACAGTTCAGTGCCCAAAACCAGCATTACAAAAACCCATACATGCCAACAAATACCCCCTATCAACAACGACAACCTTATGTGCCACCCACCCAATCCCAGCCTCAACCATCTTACCATTACAACCCTGGTACATCTTTTGAGCCTACCCCTACCACTTATAGCCCAGACAACTCATTTGACCCTACACCCTCCAACTACCCACTCAACTACACCTCCAACCACCCACTATTTGACTACCACACCCCACAACAACCAACACACCTAGACCAACCCAATTCCATGTACACATTCGGACAACCATACCGTCCATACTCCACCCACCCTACCCGACAATCCTACGAAAACATGGGCATTGAGCTTGACTACGGAAGCGCCGCTCACAGTGGACCTCCCGGCTATTGGGGTCAAATGATGCAAACTCTATCTGATACGCCGGGACCGTCCCAACCATACCCTCCTCCGCAACTCAACACACAGAGACCAGACACACCACAGCAACCTGGTCGTAGACCTCGTCGCAACGCGCGTCCCCCGCAATGTGGCACCGGTGGTCACTTGGATAGAGC
Organism: Lathyrus sativus; assembly: GCA_963859935.3. Classification (NCBI taxonomy): domain Eukaryota; kingdom Viridiplantae; phylum Streptophyta; class Magnoliopsida; order Fabales; family Fabaceae; genus Lathyrus; species Lathyrus sativus. The sequence continues at coordinate 886,439,202 of OZ012735.1, read as the reverse complement.
CGGTCATTAGTTTTTTTTTGTTGGTTGAATTGTAATTGTACTTTTCGTTAGATTATAAATTAATATAATTTATTATTTCTATATTTTATTTTAACATTTCTATATTTAATTTTTTTTCTTAATTTTATTTAAATTTTAATAAATTAAGAAAACAAACAACATAATTTATAAATTTAATTAAATATTTAATAACAATTACCATTCAAATATTTAAATTTCAAAAAATTAAGAAAAACAAACAACATAATTTATAAATTTAATAAAATATTTAATAACAATTACCATTGAAATATTTAAATTTCAATTAATTAAGAAAAACAAACAACATAATTTATAAATTTAATAAAATATTTAATAACAATTACCATTCATTTTAATTTATTAAATCCTAACATTTAAACAAAATACTCTAAACATTAAAACATGAAAACCTTAATTAAATTTCATTGGCCACCTAATTCGCCAATTGACCTGGCGAAGTCTTTCTCATTGGCCTAATTCGCCAATTTATATGGCGAAGTCTTTTTTTTGATTTTTTGGTTTTGACCTAAATCGCCAATTGGAACGGCGAATATACACGCTGAAATGTAGCTACTTTTGTAAAAATTTTTGAAAACTTAATTTGTTTGGTAATTATTATATAATATATAGTTATATTAAAAAATAATTTGTGCTTTCTTTCTATTATACAATTTTGTTAAAATATATTAACAGAAGAAGTATGATGCTTAATCCTATGAGTGTTAAATAAATCTTCAAAAAAATGTTAGGGTGATTATCAGTAAGAATACTCCTTATACATATTTAAAACTAGGCTTTAATAAATGGGACAAAATATTTATCTAAGGGAAGGGCCTCAAACTTCATTCTCATTAAGTAAACCTAACAAACTCTAATGTGATCAATAAATTTAAAAGCATTATTAGCGGTATCACCTAAGCGGGAAGGAGGATAGAAGGGACCCCATATATCTATATACACAAGATCAAAACATTTAAAAGGAAGATTTGTGTTATCATGAAAGGTAAGTTGAATTTGTTTAGAATGAAAATAAGTATCGTAAGACATGTGAGACTTATTATTTTTGACACTAGAGATTTTTTTAAACTTTGAACTAGAGATCATGGGAAGGAAAAGAACAATGCAAAATATTATAAATATTAATAATGGAAATTCTATTTTTATTGTTAATACTACTACGAAAAATATTTTTAACATTGGACGCGAAATGCATTTTACCTCAGATGCAATAGCGAGGTAGCCAATGACGTCATGAAAAGTAACGACTTATCACCTCAGTTTGTTAAACACCAAGGAGTACATTAATTTGCACATTGTTCGAACCCCAACATCTATATTTTTATTATTTACAAAACTAGCGCCTCATACATTTCGGTTTACAATAAAACCCAGGGGTAAGATACATTGTTTTTTTAATTAAAATTTGTTACATTGTTTACACAAAAAATAAATAAATAAAATTGGTTTACAAACTATAATGTTTAACAAGAATATTACTGTTCCGGTCTGGGCCCGACCTCGGCCCAGCCCAATATCACACACGGCCCAATAAGCGAATTGGCCACGCCGGGCACGCGCGTCCCGCAGGACGGGCAGAGCACGCCACCGGACACAAGCAACGCGCCCAATAGCATCTCGTCGTCCCCTCTTATCAGCAGAACAGGACACACCCCGACGCATCAAAACGCGGCCTTGGTTCCTCCCCAACCTCGCGAGCTCCCCTCCGCGGGGAGGACGACGCGCCCGGCGCACGTTCTCCACGTGCTCCCCTCCGCGGGGACACGTCATCAACCAACTGCCCACCTCCGAAAGAGCAGGTCAAATCCACTTTCCGGAGATCTAGGAGCAGTTGGACTAGGGCGAAGACCACGTCCTGGTCTTCACTACACCACGTAAGCCCTAGCAGTCATTAGGGTTGGGCCTGGTCATCCAGCCCATCTCAAATGACCGTTGGCCCAGCGCTGGGGTCTCTCTATAAATACCCTCTTCCTCAAGAGGATTAGGTAACACACTTCTTACCCCTTTTCTGTACTTTGCTCTCACTCTGCCCAACTCCTTACTTTGGCATCGGAGTGTTTTGCAGGTACACCCCCCTTCTCCTCCTCATCACCGGTGAATAGGTAGCAGCCCAACAGCGTGTGGCCATCCCATGATCCCCTTCTGATCAGGTCAGATCAGTGGCGCCGTCTGTGGGAACTTGAAACTTCCCCGTTACTCCGAGCAGAAAACCAAAAGTTTCACCAAATCTCCACGATCATGGCTAGTCCACACTGCGACGGCACTCCGCATGACCTCGTGCTTAATGTCGCCACCAATGGAAACAAGCAGACGGAGACGACACGTCCGGCAGAAACCGACGAGAGGGACGACCAAACTGCCTCACCGTCATCCCCAGAGCGGCTCCTTCAGCCCGACCACCGGCCCCTTGAGCCGCCAGCATTCCAACCCGTTCCCATCCCGGCGGGAGCGGACCCAACGGTGGCCGCCCTTTTTACAGCCATCAACCAAACGAACCAGCTGTTGTTCCAGCAAAACGCGAGAATTGGAGCACTGGAACGTGTCGGTCCTCCGAGGTACCCCCCGCGGGAAGACCAGAACGGAGGTTCGAGGAGCCCCTCACCTCGACCCAGAAACCGCCGGCCGCGGCTGGAGAGACACCGCACATAGGTGGCACGAGAACGCACCAGGTCCCCAGCAAGGTACATTCGCGAGAGGAACCAGAGCACTGCGGCGATCCCGGCCGGGGATCCTCGAGGCGACAACCCAGGCAGGAGGGCGAGAACCCGAAACCAGGGGCCTAATTTAAACGACTCATCTCCCCATCGGTCCCCGGCACCCAGCGACGAGGACGACTACCGCACCCCGCTGTCCCGAGAAATCATGGCTGCCCCCATACCCCAAGGGATGGAGAAGCCCCCGACGCTGTCGACGTACGACGGCACGACCGACCCGGACGATCACCTAGAAGACATCGAGGCCATGCTCGATTACCGAAACGTCCGGGGAGCTATCAAGTGCAGGCTCTTCCCGACGACTCTGAGGAAGGGCGATATGACTTGGTATAAAAGTTTGGAACCCGAATCAGTCACATCGTGGAGAGTCTTGAAGGACCTGTTCTCCAAACACTTTACAGCATCCCGACGTCACCCGAAGACGGAAGCCGTCCTCGGGGCGATCATTCAGGGCCCCGACGAACCTCTCCGGAAGTACATCGAAAGATTCACCCGGGAAGCCGTGCAGGTGACGACGTCAGATGAGATGAAGCGTTACTTAATGGAACAGGGTCTACGCCACGACTCCAAGTTCTACGAGGCCGTAGGCATACACCGGCCAACATCACTCCAAGACTTCCTCGACAGGGCCGCGCACTATATCCGATTCGAAGAAACGCAAGCGGCCAACTCCGCTCGAGACACCCGAGACCGGGAGGCCCCCCGCGGGCACCGAGACGACGGAGCCTCGAACCATCGACGGGGAGGAGACCGTCGTCGCGAAGACCGCCCACGCGAGCCCCGCGAACAACGCGAACCGCGTGGCCCTGCCGACCGATTCACAGAGTACACGGCCTTAGTCGCTTCCCGCGAGCGCATACTGGCCGAGTGCGCCAAAACAGAATTCGTATAGGGAGGTGTCCGTTTCACGCGACCAACACCCCCAAAACCGAACATGGACAAATCGAAATATTGCCGATTTCACAGGAGCCACGAGCACGTGACGGAAGACTGCATCCATCTCAAGGACGCGATCGAAATTTTGATCAAAGACGGTCACCTGAAGAGATACACCCGTGGAGGCGAACCACCGAGGCAAGAGGCCCCAGAGGCCAAGAAAGTCGAGGAACTCCCCTCTCCAGAGGACAGCAGCAGGCTCCAGGTCGCGCTATGCGTCAGCCGCCCCAAAGATTGGTTCGCGGGCAGAGAATTCGGTCTTCCCGAAGGACCCGACCTAATCGACGAACCAATCCGTCTAACGAGCCGCTGGGAATACTTCGCCAGAGCCATGGTCATCTCAGATGGGGCCACGAGGAGCCTGTCCGTAGGATCCGTGAAGAGAAAGTTCGACGAGCTCATCGCGAACAACTCCGGAAAAATGAGCACACTCGAGAAATTCCAAGGCCGATCCAATCCGATCACGTTTTACCTCGAGGAACTCCCTGGGGGATCCCCCAACTCCAACATTCCCCTGCTCATCCGTGCAAGGATGGCGAACTTCGACGTCAGACGCCTCCTCGTCGACGGCGGGAGCTCGGTTGACATCATGTACGCGCACCTGTTCACGACTCTCCAGCTCGACGAATCCAACCTTTCCCGTTATGTAGGCTCCGACCTACAAGGGTTCAACGGGACGACGACGAGACCTTGGGGGTACGTGGAACTGAAAGTCACCTTCGGAGAAAAGGAAACAGCCAGGGAAATCAGCATCCGTTTTTTAGTCATCGAGTGCCCATCCCTCTATAATTGCATTCTGGGCAGGACAACAATAGCAGAACTCACCGCGGTACCCTCCACCGTCCACCTGAAGATGAAATACTACACAAGACGGGGGGCCGTGGTGACCCTCAACAGAGACATCGAGGCCGCCCGAAGGTGTTTTGAGGCCGCGCTGAAAGGCCTAGACTCCATCGCTCCAGCAACCAAGAGAACAACTCCAGTCACAACACCAAAAGGCAAACCAATGAAGCTAGTCGGATCCGTGGAACTCGATAGTCGCTTCACCGACGAGCACGACCCCGAAACAAAGACCAACAAAGTCAACGGGCAGTCCTCCCAGCCAGCACGTCCCATCCCGGACGGAGAATTCGAACTCATCCCACTCGGAGACGACACGAGCAGAACCGTGAAGATCGGCGCCGGACTCTCAGACCTCGCGAAACGACAACTCCAAGCCTGCCTCCGCGAGAACCCCGACCTCTTCGCATGGAGCGCCGCAGATATGTCCGGCCTCGACCCCAAGATCGCCTGCCACCAGCTCTCCATCAGCCCGACCGCGAAGGCCGTTGTACAGCGCCAGCGTCGCCAGTCCCCCGAAAAATTGGCAGCAGCCGAAAAAGATGTAAAAGACCTCTTAGAGGCAAAATTTATTTCGGAATCCCGGTATTCCACCTGGCTGTCCAATGTTGTACTCGTTAAAAAGAATAATGGAAAATGGCGCATGTGTGTTGACTATACTGATCTCAACCGGGCATGTCCTAAGGACGCCTTCCCCCTCCCCAACATCGACAAGCTCGTCGATAACTCCGCGGGCTTCCGGCTCTTGTCCTTCATGGACGCATACTCGGGGTACAACCAGATCCCGATGGCCGAGCACGATAAACAGAGCACGGCCTTCATGACGGCGTCAGGCAACTACTATTACAACGTAATGCCCTTCGGCCTCAAAAACGCTGGGGCCACATACCAACGGATGATGAACAGGGTCTTCCGCGACGAAATCGGCGACATGCTCGAAGTATACATGGATGACATGATCGTCAAATCTTGCGCGGAGGACGACCATACGGCGCACCTCCGGAGGGTCTTCGAGACTGCAAGGTCGTGCCGAATGCATTTCAACCCGGAGAAATGCACCTTCGGCGTCCGCGCCGGTAAATTCCTCGGCTACTACTTGACCAAACGGGGCATCAAAGACAATCCAGAAAAATGCCACGCTTTCTCAGATATCACCACGCCCACTACGAAGAAGTCCATCCAATCCCTCAACGGCGTGCTCGCCTCCCTTTCCCGGTTCATTGCCAAGTCCGCCCAGCACGCCCTCCCATTCTTCAAACTGCTTAGGAAGGAGACCATGTTCGAGTGGACGGACGAATGCGAGCAAGCCCTCCGCCACCTCAAACGCGTCTTGTCCGAACCACCAGTGCTGACACGTCCCGTGACAGGCGAAACCCTATACTTATATCTGGCCGTGGCTCACGAGGCCGTCAGCGCCGTCCTCGTCAGCGAAATCGGGAGGGCCAAAAGCCAATCTACTTTACTAGCAAAGCCCTCCACGACCCCGAAATCCGATACCAGCTGATCGAGAAGGTCGCCCTAGCACTCATCACAGCAGCGCGCAGACTCTGACATTACTTCCTCGCACACGCCATCGTGCTCCGCACCGATCAGCCCATCCACCAGCTCCTCGGCCGCCCCGACATGGCCGGACACATGCTGAAATGGTCACTAGAACTCTCTGAGTTCGACATCACCTACGAGGGCCGACACGCCATCAAAGCTCAAGCCTTGGCGGACTTCGTCGCCGAGATGACACCACCACCCGACCCCAGCACCAGGAGCCACACCTGGACCATTTTTGTCGACGGCTCCTCCAACTCCACGGGGAGCGGCGCCGGCATCGTCCTCGACAACGACGAAGGCATCGTCATCGAGGTCTCTCTCACGCTGGCCTTCCCGACGACCAACAACCAGGCCGAGTACGAAGCGTTTCTGGCCGGCCTTCGCCTAGCATCCGACCTGGGAGCCAGGGACATCCGAATCTACACAGATTCCCAGCTAGTCGCTTCGCAGGTCAGAGGCGAATATCAAGCAAAGAACGACAACCTCACCGAATACCTCACGCTCATCACCGAAAAACTGCGAGGTTTCGACACAGCAGAGATTCAAAACGTCCCTCGCGAGCAGAACACCCGCGTCGACATCCTCTCCAAACTGGCAAGCACCAAAAAGCGAAGCGGCCACAAGTCAGTCATTCAAGAGGTCTTGTCGCAACCAAGTACCAGCGCGACCATTACCCCCCTCGACATCAACGTCGTCGGGGACACTGACTTCTGGATGACCCCGCTCCACACCTATCTCAGCACCGGCCACCTTCCGGCCAACCCTGGAGAGGCTAGCGCAACCAGACGACGCGCTTGCTCGTACGTTCTCCTCGAAGGACGCCTGTACCGCCGAGGCTTCACAATCCCACTCCTCAAATGCATAGATAAGTCCTAGAGCGGCCGTTCTAGAGGAAATCCACGAAGGCATCAACGCGCAACACGTCGGCGGAAGATCCCTCGCACGAAAGGCCCTACGAGCAGGCTACTACTGGCCATCAATGCAATCGGACGCGAAGGAACACGTCACACGATGTGACAAATGTCAACGACACGAGGACATGCACCTCGCCCCCCCCCCCCGGTCGATCTCACGTCCCTCTCATCTCCATGGCCATTCGCCTGGTGGGGGATGGACATCCTCGGGCCCTTCCCCTTAGGGTCCTACCAGAACAAGTACCTCATCGTGGGAGTTGACTACTTCACCAAATGGATCGAGGCCGAAGCTCTGGCCAAAATCACCGTCCACAACATACTCCGATTCTACAAACGCAACATCCTCTCCAGATTCGGGGTCCCACTCGCCATCGTCACCGACAACGGCACACAGTTCACGGACAAAAACTTCCGCGACTTCGTCACCAAACTCGGAACCAAACACCACTTTGCCTCGGTCGAACACCCTCAGACAAACGGCCAAGATGAATCCGCGAACAGGGTCATACTCCGGGGACTCAAACGACGACTCGGCGACGCCAAGCGAGCATGGGTCGAAGAGCTCCACAGCGTCCTCTGGGCATACCGCACCATTCCCCACTCAACCACGGGGGAAACCCCATTTCGCCTCACGTACGGGGCCGAGGCCGTGATACCCGTCGAAATTCGCGAACCATCCCGACGAACGGAAGCTCCCCTGGGCACCGACGACAACGACAGCGCCCTACGTGAAGAGCTCGACCTCGTCGAGGAAATCCGTTCAGGGGCAGCCCTCCGAGAAGCCCGGCTGAAGCAACAAGTCACACTTCACCACAACAGCAAAGTCCTAAAACGCGACTTTCAAACCGGCGACTTAGTTCTACGCAGAAACCGGAAAGACTCCCACGAGGGCAAACTGGCTGCGAATTAGGAAGGCCCTTACCGAGTCCGGGACAAAACGGAGCACGGGGCCTATTACCTCGAAAACCTGCACGGTGAACAACTAGCTCGACCTTGGAACGCCGCGAAGCTTAAGCGGTACTACAGTTAGAACATTGCCCGCGACGACCCATCGTCCCGACCACTGGGGGGGCGACATGGTACCACCGCACACCCCCGCGTCCACTAGCGACCAAAGAAAAGCAAGCCCTGCCTCTTGTGTGCGCGGGCAGACGGCCTTGCTCGGCAAGGAACACCTCGACCGAGATCCCCCGCCGCCGTACCAAAATCGGCAGGACACCCAACTCGCGATGGGACGTCCACGCCACCGGGAGAACTACCCCCGAAACGGCCCGGCTACGTCGTCGGCCAAACCGGCCGGTTCCCTTCACCACCGGTAACAAGTTTATCGAGCTAACACCCGAACAGACCCAGAGCATATCGAGGCATGCACGTCAAAAGCATTCAAGTAAACAAATAAATACGAAAAACGAGCATAAACATCATGCAAATACCGAGCGCACACTTAGAAAAATTCACAAAAGTATATTAAGCAAAAAGCAGGCACCAGCCCAGTAGTTATTGTTACACAAACAGAGCACGCAGGACCAAAGAAAGAAAGTCACAAATATCGGCACGCAGGCCATAAAAAACAACGGGCACGCAGGCCCGGCAACTCATGCTACCTCATCCTCCTGATCATCAACCGCGGGGACCTCCTCGGGAACGACAAGATAGGGATCGACCACCTTCCCGTCTACGATCTCGTGATACGGCCCGATCCCATCCACGACCAGCGCGACGCTGGGGTTGGCAACCTGAATCTACTCGACAGCGTTCTTGAACCAGACCTCGACAGCCTCCAAACAATCGCCTTCCAGCACCCGGATACGGGCAACTAGGTCAGCACGAGTGATTAACCGTCGATCTACCTCTGTCTCGTCCTCGGCCGGACGAAGTGTGCTGTCCAAAACTTCCGTACGAACTTTCAGCGCCTGCACCTCGGCCGTCGCCTCCCCCAACTTCTCGTCCAGCGAGGTCACCTTCCCCTCGGCGCCCTCTGCTCGTTTATGCTGGTCAGCGACATCCTTCTGACTCTTCTCCAATTCCTCAGTAAGCTTGGCCAACCGCGATTGCATAAAGGTAAGGTCCCCTTGCAATTTGGACAACTCGGCGGCGGAACAGCCCTCCTCGTTCAGCACAAGAGCCGTCGTGAACGTCCGCATCATCGCAGCCAAATCCTCCGCCAGGACACGTCGACGAGACTCTCGATCGGCCTGGCGGACAGCCTTCACCTCCCCAGCGGAGACGGTAAGAGAGCGAGCACCATGAAAATAGCCTGGATGCTGATGGCAAGGCGGGACGACGTAACCTTCCTCGGCCGAGCCGACCGTCAGATCTACCAAACCGCGGGGCTCCTCGGATCTCGGCCTTTTTGCTGCCCCCTGAGACGCAGGAGACTGACTCCCTTGAGGCGAAGAAGACGAACTCTGCCCACCCCCCCCCCCCCCCCCCGGCGTCGCAACCTCCTATCCGACCAACTGACTCACCCGCGTCCTCGGGACCGCGGCATTCCTGGTAGCGCGCAATTGCTTTACCCGCTCCTCGACAGAAGACATGTTCGCTGCAAAAACAAAGAAAGAGTTAGCAACAGCCAGAACCCCGACCACGGGGAGAAAAGGAACGTCCCTACCTAGATAATCCAGAGCGGCCGCCCCGGTTGCGCAACCGAGCAGGGTCTTGGTATTAATCAGCCGCCTCTTAGTTCGCACATTCCCCTGCGCGTCAAGGATATACCGACCATCGGGCGTCACCAGCTTCGACGGAGGAAGGGCCCGCACAAAGGCGACTATTTTCAAATAAGTGATCGCACTAAAATTCACCGTATTTCTGACTCCGATTTCGCATGCATTCTTAGCTTTTATTATTGTTTTGCTTTGTTATTTCTTTGTTTTCTTATGTTTTCAGGTTTTTATAATAATCGGAGCTTGAATCGGGAAAAGGAGCGAAAAAGGAGTGAAAATGGGCGAAAACCTAGAAATTCAGCATTTTGCACTTGCGGCACCCGCTGTGGCGGGCGCCATGGGGTTAGCCATGACGTGGCCACGTCTCAAGACCACTCCTCAACCTCCAAGACCCACGATCCCCACTACATCATCCCCTGTAGGGACCGTGGCGGGCGCCATAGGCCTGTGGCGGGCGCCACAAGGCAAAAATCTATAACCTCCACTTTTTAGTGGAGGGGCGTCCCGGTCATTTCGCGCTTTCAGTTTCTCCTATAAATAGGACCTTAGATTTTCGTTTTTCTTCATCCAGAATTAGAATTCTCTAGGCATATATCAGTTATAAAGCAGTTGCCATTCCACATCGGGGTGCCTCTGCAATCGAGTGATCGAGTCTGTAATCTGTCTGTGGTTCGAGTTTTGGAGCACTCTGGAGGAAGTTAATCCTGCCGCCATTTTAATTCCAGTTAGTATTTTATCTTTCCGCATTGCTTTACTTTTATTTATTTTCTCGCACTTTACTTTGTTTATTTCCCGCACTCGCACCTTTACGTTGTTTATTTCCCGCACTCGCACCTTTACGTTGTTTATTTCCCGCACTCGCTTTAAATTACTTATATGAAAAACTATAAAAAGAATATTTACTTTATCATGTCTAACTAATCCCATAAAGGTTAGAATGTAAGGATCGTAATTAAACCAGTAATCAGTATAATTGTTCGTGGAAACACCTAAGGGCTATTTTATCTTTCAATTCAAGTAATTGTTTTTAACTATTTCAAAAACAGCCAAAAGCGCTTTGTATAGTTCATTAGGAGTTTTTAGATTAAAAAGAAAAGAGATTTTAAAACGATTTTCGGACGCGTTATGAGATTTAGAGTCTGGTTCATAAGAACCTCTTTTTGCTAAGAAGTCCAGGTTAAAATACTTTTCAACTTTGTTAAGAAACTATATTTCTTAAAAATAGGTTTACTACTCTAACGCAGTACGCACCTTTTTATCCGTGACAATAGGAGGGGTTGATTAGAGAGTATAACTCGGTTCTGAATACGCGAAAGCGACAGTTCCTGTTAAATTAGTTCTTTTCAAAGGAGAAAACATTGCCCATAAGTAGTTCCATTAACAAGTACTGGATTATCATTGATTACGTGAATTACATTCGAGCCTGTCTTTTATTTATTATTTAAAATTATAATTTTATTTACCATTGCACCCTTACTAAAACCCTTAAAAATAGTTGCCTTAGATAAACACCATAACAACAGGTACGATAGATTGACACTTGGTCTCTGTGGATTCGATAATCTTTTATATTACTTTGACGTGATTCGTACACTTGCGAAAAACACGCATCAAGTTTTTGGCGCCGTTGCCGGGGATCAATATCGTCAAATTTCATTACCCTGTAGTTATACCGTTTAGACTAAGGTTGTTACCCACCGGTCAATGCGAAAGACTCGCAGTGCCGGAAGTTTAGTAGACCCTCTAGCTGAACCTGAACGTTACACTCGCGCACGTTTATTTTTCCATAGGAATAGGAGAGCTATGGCCGAAGATCAAAATCGAAGACCTCTTAAGGACTTCGCCCAACCATCAAACGAGGAACCTAGTTCCAGTATAGTAAACCCCGCTATCCCAGCCAATAATTTTGAACTTAAGCCATCCCTGCTGCAATTAGTGCAACAGAGACAATTCGCAGGTCTCGCTACTGATAACCCGAACCAACATTTAAAAAACTTTCTTCAATTAGCAGACACATTTAAAACCAATGGAGCTTCTCCTGAGGCAATACGCTTAAGATTATTTCCCTTTTCCCTCAGAGATAAAGCTCTATCATGGTTAGATTCCCTTCCACCCAATTCAATAACAACTTGGGATGACCTTAGAAAAGTTTTTCTTGCTAGATATTTTCCCCCAAGTAAGACCGCTCTTCTTCGAAACCTAATAACTAGATTTACCCAACACCAAGGAGAGTCGTTGTTCGAAGCCTGGGAGAGATATAAAGAACTATTAAGAGCATGCCCACACCATGGCCTAGAGAATTGGCTAATCATCCAAACCTTCTATAATGGACTTCTTTATAACACTAAAATGACCATCGACGCTGCCGCTGGTGGCGCACTGATGAACAAACCTTACCCTGAAGCTAGTGCCCTTATCGAGGATATGGCCCAAAACCATCAATCATGGGGAGTAGAACGAGCGACAGTGGAAAAGAAGGAAGCCCAAGGAGGAATACATGAGCTAAGCTCTATATACATGATGCAGGCTAAAATGGACGCGTTGGCCCTTAGAGTCGAACATATGTGTACAACTTCGAATACTGTTGCCGCAGTTTCGCCGAATTGTGAGATATGTGGAACGCAAGGACACCAATCCGCCGAATGCAATCTGTTGAATGAAACCAACACTGAGCAAGTGAACTATACCCAAGGGAACCCATTTTCAAACACATATAACCCTGGATGGAGGAATCACCCAAACTTCTCCTACAAAAATAATAACCCTATCCAAAATACCGCACCTCCGAGACAACAAGGTTACCAAGCCCCTAGAACAAATCAACCTATGCAACCTGTACCACCTAGCCCGAGCTTTGAGGAAGTTGTAAAAGATTTTATCGTTGCTCAAAAACAACAAAACAAAGAGTTCATGAACCATAACGTCCATGTTAACGAACTAATTACCAAGTTAGGAACCAAGGTTGATCAAATTATTACTCATAATAAGATGCTTGAAACCCAGATCTCTCAGGTAGCGTTAAACCAAGCCCCACAGACTACACCTGGAGGACAGTTCCCTGGACAACCTCAACAAAACCCGAAAGGGCAAGCTAATGCCATTACTCTACGAAGTGGAACCGCTTATAAGGAACCTTTAAACCCTAGATTAAGTGAGCCCGAAACTTCTGAGAGGAATGAGGAAAAGGAACCAGAGAAGCCTGAAACCCCGGAAAGTCAAGAAAAAGGAGAAGAACCTAAAAATAAAACCTATGTACCGCCACCGCCATACAAACCACCAATACCTTACCCTCAAAGATTAAAGAAAACCCAAATCGATAATCAATATCAAAAATTCGTTAAGGTTATAGAAAAACTTCACGTAGAAATCCCCTTTACAGAAGCCATCACCCAAATACCTTCTTATGCTAAGTTTCTCAAAGACATACTTACAAATAAACGTAGACTCGAAGATCCGAGACCCGTGGAATGTAATTCTATTTCCGAAAATAGGTTAGCAAAGAAAGATAAAGATCCCGGAAATTTTTCCATTCCTTGTGTTTTGGGGAATCATGTCATCGAAAAAGCTTTTCTAGACTTAGGAGCTAGTGTGAGCTTAATGCCCTTAGCAGTTTGTGAGAGATTAAACTTAGGAGAATTACAACCTACTAAGATGTCACTTCAATTAGCCGATAGATCCATTAAATACCCTATAGGCATACTTGAAGACGTCCCTGTTAGGATAGGTCAGCTGTTTATACCTACTGATTTTGTTGTCATGGACATTAAAGAAGATGACGACATACCAATCCTCCTAGGTAGACCGTTCTTATCGACTGCTGGAGCCGTAATAGATGTTAAAAAGGGAAAACTAACTTTTGAGGTAGGTGGCCAGAAGATAGAATTTCTATTGTCAAAATTTCTTATGGCACCTGTGATAGGAGATTCTTGTTATACCTTAGATATCATCGAAGAATGTATTAGGGAATTAGAACAAGAAGAAGAAATTGAATCTATAAAATTGCCATCAACCCTTATTTTGGAAGATGACAATTATAAAACACCCTACACTGATGATAACCTTCACGAATGTTTATCTCTTACCCCAGATCCTATGCCTTGCCCTATAAAACCGACCGTAAAACTTAAGGAACTGCCTAAAAACCTGAGATATGAATTTCTTGATGAAGATATGAACCGTCCAGTTATAGTCAGTGCTACCTTAAACCAAGAAGAAACCGGTCAATTATTAGAAGTTTTACGTAGGTACCCCTCAGCCTTAGGATATAAGATCTCTGATCTAAAAGGAATAAGCCCATCCGTATGCATGCATCGGATTTTGCTTGAAGAAGATTCAAAACCTTCTAGAGAACACCAACGTAGAATAAATCCTATAATGAGTACTGTAGTTAAGACTGAAGTTCTTAAGTTACTAGAGGCAGGTATAATATATCAGATCTCGGACAGTAAATGGGTGAGTCCTGTGCATGTAGTACCTAAAAAGGGAGGCATCACAGTCGTGCAAAACGAGAAGGGCGAACCTGTAGCAAAAAGAACTGATGGAGGTTGGCGTATGTGCATAGATTATAGAAAATTAAATAAAGCAACTAGGAAGGACCATTTCCCATTACCATTCATAGACCAAATGTTGGAGCGCCTAGCCAGACACTCTTACTTTTGTTATTTAGATGGATATTCAGGATTCTTCCAAATACCTATTCACCCCGAAGATCAAGAAAAAACTACCTTTACATGCCCAGTTGGAACCTTTGCCTATAGAAGAATGCCTTTTGGACTTTGTAATGCTCCTGCAACTTTCCAACGCTGCATGATGTCTATCTTTGCTGATTATTTGGATGGAATCATGGAAGTATTTATGGACGATTTCTCAGTTTGTGGGTCAGATTTCAAAAATTGTCTTGTCAACCTTGAGAAAATCCTGGAGAGATGTGTGGAGGTAAACCTTGTGCTAAATTGGGAAAAATGTCATTTCATGGTCACCGAAGGGACTGTTTTAGGACATATAGTTTCCGAAAAAGGTATAGAGGTAGATAAAGCAAAAATAGAAGTCATAGAGAATCTAAAACCGCCGAAGACTATCAGGGAGATGAGAAGTTTTCTTGGACATGCCGGATTTTACCGACGTTTTATCAAGGATTTCTCCAAAATAACAAAGCCCTTAACTGGTCTTTTAATGAAAGATGCTGAGTTCATCTTCGATGAAAAATGTACTGAAGCATTTAATCTTCTGAAGCAAGCTCTGATTTCAGCACCTATAATGAAACCCCCTGATTGGTCGGAACCGTTTGAGATAATGTGTGACGCCAGTGATTATGCTGTTGGAGCCGTTCTAGGTCAGAGAAAAGATAAGAAGTTACATGTGATTCATTATGCCAGTAGAACCCTAGACGCTGCACAGCTCAACTACGCAACAACCGAAAAAGAGCTCCTAGCTGTAGTTTTTGCAATAGACAAATTTAGATCTTATCTAGTAGGAGCCAAGATTATAGTTTACACCGACCATGCTGCCATTCGTTACTTACTAAGCAAAAAGGATGCCAAGCCTAGGTTACTTCGATGGATTCTATTATTACAAGAGTTTGATTTGGATATCCGTGACAAGAAAGGCACTGATAATGTGGTAGCTGATCACCTATCTAGGCTAGAATACCTGAAACCTGATCCAGTACCCATAAATGACGATTTTGCCTACGATAGACTGATAGCCCAACTAGAAACCATTGAAGATGATAACCCAGACCCTCATGAGCAATTTCATAAATCCTTAGCTATAAGCAATGTACCTTGGTATGCAGATTTTGTTAATTACCTAGCCGCTGACATCATACCCCCTGATCTAAACTACCACCAGAAGAAGAAGTTCTATAGTGATGTGAGAAACTTCTATTGGGACGATCCATTTCTTTTCAAGAGAGGTAAAGATGGCATTTTCCGCCGTTGTGTTCCAGAAGAAGAGGTAAACAATATAATTGAGCATTGTCACTCTGCACCCTATGGTGGACATGCAAGCACATCTAAGACCTACGCCAAGATTCTTCAAGCTGGCCTATTCTGGCCTACTATGTGGCGTGATGTCCATGCTTTCATTGTCAAGTGTGACAGATGCCAACGCACAGGAAATATTTCAAGACGTAATGAAATGCCGTTAAGAAATATCCAAGAAGTAGAACTCTTCGACGTATGGGGTATAGACTTTATGGGACCGTTCCCACCATCTTTTGGAAATCAGTACATATTAGTAGCTGTTGACTACGTGTCTAAATGGATTGAAGCTATCGCCGCACCCACAAACGACACCAGAGTAGTCATCAAATTATTCAAGAATTATATATTTCCCAGGTTTGGAACACCCCGTTTAGTCATAAGTGATGGAGGATCACACTTCATATCGAGAATATTTGATAAACTTTTAAGCAAGTATGGAGTTAAGCATAGAGTAGCAACACCATACCACCCACAGACCAATGGACAAGTGGAAGTATCTAATAGGGAGATAAAACAAATCCTCGAGAAGACTGTCTCTATATCTAGAAAAGATTGGTCGCAGAAACTTCAAGAAGCATTATGGGCCTATAGGACCGCTTTCAAAACTCCTATAGGAACAACCCCTTATCAACTGGTCTATGGAAAATCATGTCACTTACCATTTGAGTTGGAGCATAAGGCCTATTGGGCCATCAAAACTTTGAATTTGGATTACTTGACAGCTGGTGAGAAACGTATCCTTGATATCCACAAATTAGAAGAGCTCAGACAATCTGCCTACGAAAATGCCATCATATACAAAGAAAGAACAAAAGCTTGGCATGACAAAAGAATCATAAGAAGAGACTTCAAAATAGGCGATCCTGTTCTCCTGTTCGATTCCAGGTTACGACTATTTCCAGGTAAACTCCGTTCGAGATGGACTGGTCCTTTCGAAGTATCTAAGATCCTGAGATCCGGTGCTATTGAAATCAAGAACCAAACATGTAAACCGTTCATAGTCAATGGACAAAGGTTGAAGCCCTACGCAGGAGGTGACATTCCAACAACATACACCCCTCATACTCTGAGTGATCCACCATATCCTTCCAATGATGTTTAAATATTGGTCGTCGAGCTAATGACGTTAAACAAGCGCTGCCTGGGAGGCAACCCATGGTTTTTCTTATTTTTGTACTTTTTATTTTTACTTTATTTTAATTTGTTTATTTTATTATGTCAGGACTCACGGTTGAATGTTTTATGTGCTTTCAGGACTTGTTTGCTAACCTTGTACAGAATGCAGAACCCTGATGACATGCACGTGGCCTTTAGAGATGATGCACAGAGAGAGCGTTACTATGTTCAACATGAGACGCCCTATGGCTCCTACCAGGTACCCTGACCATGACTGCATGGATGCCTTGGGGATAGAGCCAAGCGTCAGATTTTTATGCCATCAACTCCAGTGGGACCAGTTTGACGACAGGAACGACACTTACAGGAACTTGACTCTTGAGTTCCTCAGCTCGTTTCATCATGACCCTTGGGCTGGACCCGATGGACTCGCTGTTTTCAGGTTGTTCGGGATTGACTACTCATTCTCTCACAAAGAGTTTGGTGATTTACTAGGTTTTCAGACTACTCCTGATGCTATTCCAGAGACTCCGATGGGGTATTTTATGAGCAGAGAAGTGGAAAAGTTTTGGACTAAAATATCAGGCGGAGGGAGCCAAGATCCTTCTACCCGGTTTTCTCAGGTAATCCACAACCCTGCATTGAGGTACTTCCAGATGATTCTAGCACATTCTTTCCTAGGTTTTCCAGATACAGAGACACTGCTAAGTGAAGAGGAGATTTTCCTACTGTTTTGTGCGACTCAGTCTCGCCCTGTTGCTTGTGGCAACTTTCTACTGAAGGGCCTTGCTAGTGTTGCCAGATCATCAGTAGGAATCATCCATGTCGGTGGGATTGTTACACAGATTGCTACTGCATTGGGTTTGTCTCGCAAGCTATTGCACCTCAGGACCTTCTGCTGCTACACCACCCTGGATATTGATTTTTGTCTTGATAGAGGACTGATGAGGAGGGCTTCTTTTGAGCCCAACATGTTTAGATTGCTGATCGACGGTGAAGCGATACACTACTTTACATTACCAGATCCGCTGATGACCAGTGTCCATGATCCTGCCAATTGGAGTTATGCTCTAGAGGGTTATGGAGAGACTGTCGAAGAGCCGAAATCGCCTCCCGCCGCTGAGTACACTCCTACACCTCTTACTCCCCGAATCACTGTTATGTCTAACAATATGTCTCTGCAGCCACCTGACCTACAAACACAGATTTATGAGCTCCGCAAGGAGACTGCCCTGCTCAAGCAGGAAGTGGCAGACTTAGAGTTACAGATGCAGGTTTCTGATCTCACTCATGCCTCGGAGACCGATGCTCTACATCAGGCGATCGACGAGCTTCGGAGGGAGATAGCTGAGATTCGTGGATCAAGCCAGGATAAGAAACCTACCACATGACTCATTCCACCCTGACAGCACTACCCTAGTATTTAACTTACTTTTATTTATCGCATTTCCAGACATATTTTACTTTATTGCAGCTTTTACATTTTCATGCACTTTGAATTCCTTATATATATACATATTATGCACTAATTTTTATTTTTATTTTTCTTTTTTGATTTTTAATTATTTTATTTTTGGCGTGCAAAAGAAAAAAATATAAGACAAAAATATTTTCATTTTTTGTCTTTACAAAAAAAAAAAAATATGCAAGCCTCAAGCCTTGAAAAGAAGAAGAAAACGCTATTCAGACCCCCCGAAGACCAAGGTGCAAGGAAGGCCCAAAAGGAGGATCCAAAACCACAAGGCCCAGGAATTGGCCTTGTGGCGGGCGCCATAGGCCCTGTGGCGGGCGCCACACCGTTGTCATCATCAAATACGGGATTCAATCCCCATTTCCACCATTTTCATCCCTTTCTTCACCAAAAACCCATTTTTCCAACCTTCCAAATCCTCCTTGAACCCCATTAAAGCTCCCCCATTTCCAAAATACCCTCCATCCATAAAACATATCCAACATCCATTTCCATTTTCATCCATCAAAAACCAAAAAAATCAAAACTTTATCATTCCCCTCATAAACCACTTTTCTACCATTTTCACTACCTAAGGAGCTTTTCAACAATGGAGTTCAACGGATTTATTCTTCGTGATGGAAGACCGGGCGAAAGGCAACGGAAAATTATTCAGAGGCTTCAAAGTCGAGAAATCCTCTCGACTAGGTACGTCGACGATAACTGTCTGTATGCTTTGGGTATTTATCATAGTGTTTTTAATTTATTAGAATTTCTAGGCCTGCATAATATTTTCATTAATCAGGAACCTACCTATGAGAGGCTGACAATTGAGTTTTTGAGTTCTTTGATATACACTGTCAGTCCTGACACTGCTAGCACTGTCGGTACTGTTATTTTTAGACTGTTTGGAATTGAATATGAATTCAGTACCAATGAGCTAGCAGATTTGTTAGGAATCCCTCATAGGGAAGGTTCGATCTGTGAGGCACCTTTGGATGCTGAATGGTCGGCCGAGGTATTTACCTTCTGGCTAAGGCTTTCAAGTACTTCAATTAATTCTTTTGAAGGGATACTTGCGTCGACCATTCACAACCCGGCCATAAGAGTTTTTAGACTTCTTTTGGCATGTACTATTTTTGGCCGGGAAAGTCCAAACAAGGTTAATGCTCGTGAACTCCTATTTTTGCAAGGATGCCTCACTAGAACCCACATCAATCCGGTCCCGTTTATGCTTGCCCACATGACTTTATTTACTAATAAAACAGGACCGATTGTTTTTGGAGGGCTTGTTACGTCTATTGCTCGGGCTCTTGGCCTGAATGATGAGATAGCTACACTTGAACCACTACCTCCTCGCACAATTAATTTAAAATTTCTGAAAGACATGAAATTGTGCCGAACAAGGAGAGAAGGTGGTTATGAGTTGATGCTTCATGGGGTAGCTATCCCATCTGTTGCTTTACCATGCAGTAGACGTACTGATGTACGTGATGAAAGGAACTGGACCTATGATCTTAATGCTCCACGTGTTTTGGGTCCACTTCCTCCTAATATTCCCGATGGGGAGGCACATGACACTGATGATGAGTATGATCGGAGAGAGCAGTCTCCCATCCCTCACATGTCCCCCCCATCGTCCTTCACAGTCACACACTGCACCATCTTCCTCTAACCCTGTTGCAGGTACTGCTCCTGGATTCTTTGTCACCGAGGAGATGTGGCGTGATATGACAGCTAGAGAAGAAAGGCGTGATGGCCTTCTCTCTACTATTTCACAGCAGCTGACGAATAATATGAGCTTCATGCAACAATCGCGATTGGTTTCGGATCGTGCTTATAGCAACGTTTGCCGTACCTTGAACGATATTTCATTAGAGCAGAACCGTCAGAGAGAGTTCAACAGCCGACACTACCAGCTTATAGAGGCTACTCAGGGTTCCATCTTGGGTAACCTTCGAGAGGTCCGGAGTGCTCAGGCTGCTTTATCAGCACGACTCGACCGGAGGGACCAGCATCGTAGTAGATCCCGTCGTTCCAGACCATCACATCAGGACGGCGAAGGCACCAGTGCCCCTCCTCAGTAGTCTTTTTCCAGGTTACCCCCCTTATCTTATTTCGAAACATTGGGGACAATGTTCGATTTAAGTGTGGGAGGGGATTTTATTGCTTTCTGTTATTTCCCTTTTTAGTTAATTTCCTTTCAGTTATTTCCCTTTTCAGTAATTTATTTTTCTTAGATAATGCATGAGTCTGACGAGTCACCAGTATAGTGTCTTTTTAGTTCATTTTCATTTTTTCCCATTTCCTTAGCCTTACCAGAAAATTTTTAAAAAGAAAACAATGTTGTTTCACATGTTTTTTGGGCTTTGAGACAGGTTTAGATTAGGATGTGGTGACTCAGGTCAACTTTTTGAAACATCAGAACCATTTTAGCACCATAGACCTCTTGAATATAGGAATCACTCCTAAACCCCACCACCATGGCCTTTACTATCAGTCAAAAAATTGTCCTAAGTAGTTTATTTTAGCAGTCAGCTCCGGCCTAAGCATACTCTACGTAGGGGGCCGATGAATATAAGTGAATGATCCAGTGCTAATAAAAAAGAAAAAAGGCAAACTCTGGTATAGGTGACCCTCACAAAGTCATTTAAACCGAAAAAAGAGAAGAAAAAAATTTTGCCACAAAAAGAAAAAAAATTGCAAGTCACCTATTGTTAGTTGGTTCAGAGGTATCTGGCACTGAACTTGGTAGGGCGGATTACGATCCGATCCCCCGCAGCTACATTTAGGCGAAATAAAAACAGGTTTACACATGCTTATGTGCCAGAAACCTTATGTTATGGATCAGAATCACTAACCGGTCACTCTACTATGAAGCATGTACGGATAACGGGCTTAATGTGATTGCGCCTGAATGAAAAGGACACAAAAAGATGAGAAGATAGGCCTAGGTATCGTGGGATGACATGGAGTGGTTAATATAGGATTGAAGTTTGTGTTTGTGTTACTATGGTACCCTTGGTTCACTTAGTTAGTATCTGTCACTGCATCCTGACCTGAACTTAGAATCCCTTTAGCCCAAAGACAAGTGTTGACACCATATTTTCTTAAGCTTTAATGTTTGCTTGAGGACAAGCAAAGGTTTAAGTGTGGGAGAATTTGATCGCACTAAAATTCACCGTATTTCTGACTCCGATTTCGCATGCATTCTTAGCTTTTATTATTGTTTTGCTTTGTTATTGCTTTGTTTTCTTATGTTTTCAGGTTTTTATAATAATCGGAGCTTGAATCGGGAAAAGGAGCGAAAAAGGAGTGAAAACGGGCGAAAACCTAGAAATTCAGCATTTTGCACTTGCGGCACCCGCTGTGGCGGGCGCCATGGGGTTAGCCATGACGTGGCCACGTCTCAAGACCACTCCTCAACCTCCAAGACCCACGATCCCCACTACATCATCCCCTGTAGGGACCGTGGCGGGCGCCATAGGCCTGTGGCGGGCGCCACAAGGCAAAAATCTATAACCTTCACTTTTTAGTGGAGGGGCGTCCCGGTCATTTCGCGCTTTCAGTTTCTCCTATAAATAGGACCTTAGATTTTCGTTTTTCTTCATCCAGAATTAGAATTCTCTAGGCATATATCAGTTATAAAGCAGTTGCCATTCCACATCGGGGTGCCTCTGCAATCGAGTGATCGAGTCTGTAATCTGTCTGTGGTTCGAGTTTTGGAGCACTCTGGAGGAAGTTAATCCTGCCGCCATTTTAATTCCAGTTAGTATTTTATCTTTCCGCATTGCTTTACTTTTATTTATTTTCTCGCACTTTACTTTGTTTATTTCCCGCACTCGCACCTTTACGTTGTTTATTTCCCGCACTCGCACCTTTACGTTGTTTATTTCCCGCACTCGCTTTAAATTACTTATATGAAAAACTATAAAAAGAATATTTACTTTATCATGTCTAACTAATCCCATAAAGGTTAGAATGTAAGGATCGTAATTAAACCAGTAATCAGTATAATTGTTCGTGGAAACACCTAAGGGCTATTTTATCTTTCAATTCAAGTAATTGTTTTTAACTATTTCAAAAACAGCCAAAAGCGCTTTGTATAGTTCATTAGGAGTTTTTAGATTAAAAAGAAAAGAGATTTTAAAACGATTTTCGGACGCGTTATGAGATTTAGAGTCTGGTTCATAAGAACCTCTTTTTGCTAAGAAGTCCAGGTTAAAATACTTTTCAACTTTGTTAAGAAACTATATTTCTTAAAAATAGGTTTACTACTCTAACGCAGTACGCACCTTTTTATCCGTGACAATAGGAGGGGTTGATTAGAGAGTACAACTCGGTTCTGAATACGCGAAAGCGACAGTTCCTGTTAAATTAGTTCTTTTCAAAGGAGAAAACATTGCCCATAAGTAGTTCCATTAACAAGTACTGGATTATCATTGATTACGTGAATTACATTCGAGCCTGTCTTTTATTTATTATTTAAAATTATAATTTTATTTACCATTGCACCCTTACTAAAACCCTTAAAAATAGTTGCCTTAGATAAACACCATAACAACAGGTACGATAGATTGACACTTGGTCTCTGTGGATTCGATAATCTTTTATATTACTTTGACGTGATTCGTACACTTGCGAAAAACACGCATCAATAAGCGGCCATATCTTTCTCGTCGAGGCTCCCCGCTCTTACGATATACCTGTCCGTACCTCGGTTGAAATACTTCGCGGTCCACAACAGATGTATCTTGGGAAGCCACGCGAGGAACCGCTGGCCGTCTACCACTCGCTCGCCCTCGGTGAAGAGAGCATCCGAGCCCTGCTGAGTGATCGGTTTAACGAGGAAGAACCGACCTTTGAAATCTTTAACGGAATCACTATATGCCTTGAAGAGCTTGGTCGACTGTTTAAATGAAACCCATCCCTGGCGACCGTTCACCGACTGGCGCTGTAAGTGGAAGATACGGAAAAACAACGGCACCGTGGGCTCCACCTCGAGGTAGAAGCACACCACCTCGAAGGCACGGATTAAGGCCAAGGCGTTGGGGTGCAGTTGGGACTGGGCCAAGCGCAACCAATCGAAGAGCCCCAGATGAAAGGCGGAGAACGGTAACCTGAGCCGAGCCTCTTTGAAGTAGAACTCGTGCATAGGAAACATCCGCCGCCCATACCGCGAGCAGATGTGATGGTGCTCCTTCGAACGATACACCTGCCAATGTTGCGGCTCCCCGACAGGCGTATCCTCGACGGTGGCATAGACGTCGGACGCATCGGCCACGAAGCAGGACGGGGTAGTCAGCGGCTCCTCGGCCACCCACTCCTCAACCAGGGTGACGCGCTCGTCAAAATCCGGGACCTCGGGTTCATTGTCTTCGACCATCGTCCCCGGTACCAAAGCCGACATCTACACCTGAAAAGCATAGGACAACGGTGAATTCGATAGCCAAGATCAAATCCACCCTTCCACCGCAGGTCAAGTGAAAGGGCGACAAAGGCCAGAGAACGACGAGCAGACAGGCGCTCCCCGCCGATCCTCCTCGGGGCGTCCAAGAGCCAACCCTCCATCCCTCCGCGGGACGGTCAACGGAAAAAGCGCGCATCCCCGGGGCATTCATCGGAAAAAGCGCACGTCCCCGGGGCATTCATCGGAGAAAGTCCCCCATCCTCGGGACATTCATCGGAACAACCGACTCTCCCCGGTAAATTCATCAGAAAATCGCCAGATACAGCGTCCCTCTGCGGGGCGATCATCATGCCCTGATCACACATTCTAATCAAGCGGCGGAAGTAAAAAGAAAAGAGAAAGAAAAACTTACTTGTAACGGCGGCGAACGGGAGGAAGAACCAAATGGTGCGGCGGCGATCAACGGCAACGGCGGACGGGCAAGGATCTCAGAGTGTCGCAGGTAAAACAGCAAAGTGAAAAGTAGAAAAATGAGCGGGGACCCCCATATTTATAACCCGGTGCGGGCTTCGAAGCGACGCTAGCCTCATTAATGACATAGGGTAGCCGCCCCTACGACCGCTTAATGCGCGACACGTGGAGGCAACCTGACAGTCGCGCCCCTTCACCTGCTTTCACCCCGCTCCGCCGGCGACGGGAGACCCCGCGCAAGTGCCCATTCCACCGTGCACAAACCCCAACGAACCTCCCGTTTCGCTATCTCTCCCCCCGACACAACGACCTTAAGTCCTCGCTCTTTCCCAGAACTTCGACTTGGGGGGCTCCTGTTCCGGTCTGGGCCCGACCTCGGCCCAGCTCAATACCACACACGACCCAATAAGCGAATTGGCCACGCCGGGCACGCGCGTCCCGCAGGACGGGCAGAGCACGCCACCGGACACAAGCAACGCACCCAACAGCATCTCGTCGTCCCCTCTTATCAGCAGAACAGGACACACCCCGGCGCATCAAAATGCGGCCTTGGTTCCTCCCCAACCTCGCGAGCTCCCCACCGCGGGGAGGACGACGCGCCCGACGCACGTTCTCCACGTGCTCCCCTCCGCGGGGACACGTCATCAACCAACTGCCCACCTCTGAAAGAGCAGGTCAAATCCACTTTCCAGAGATCTAGGAGCAGTTGGACTAGGGCGAAGACCACGTCCTGGTCTTCACTACACCACGTAAGCCCTAGCAGTCATTAGGGTTGGGCCTGGTCATCCAGCCCATCTCAAATGACCGTTGGCCCAGCGCTGGGGTCTCTCTATAAATACCCTCTTCCTTAAGAGGGTCAGGTAACACACTTCTTACCCCTTTTCTGTACTTTGCTCTCACTCTGCCTAACTCCTTACTTTGGCATCAGAGTGTTTTGCAGGTACACCCCCCCCCCCCCTTCTCCTCCTCATCACCGGTGAACAGGTAGCAGCCCAACAGCGTGTGGCCAGCCCGTGATCCCCTTCTGATCAGGTCAGATCAATTACATTGTTTACACAGAATATTAAAATAAAAATTAATTTATTCCTGAAGATCATATGATAGATCTCTAACTCTTTGATATTTGGACAAGATCAAATGCTTCACCTTGCAGTTATTTTTCTGATATAAAACAAAAAAGGGTTAAAAAAATAAATGATTTTCCAGATATTTTTGACACTAGAGATTTTTTTAAACTTTGAACTAGAGATCATGGGAAGGAAAAGAACAATGCAAAATATTATAAATATTAATAATGGAAATACTATTTTTATTGTTAATACTACTACGAAAAATATTTTTAACATTGGACGCGAAATGCATTTTACCTCAGATGCAATAGCGAGGTAACCAATGGCGTCATGAAAAGTAACGACTTATCACCTCAGTTTGTTAAACACTAAAGAGTATATTAATTTGCACATTGTTCGAACCCCAACATCTATATTTTTATTATTTACAAAACTAGCGCCTCATACATCTCGGTTTACAATAAAACCCAGGGGTAAGATACATTGTTTTTTTTTAATTAAAATTTGTTACATTGTTTACACAAAAAATAAATAAATAAAATTGGTTTACAAACTATAATGTTCAACAAGAATATTACATTGTTTACACAGAATATTAAAATAAAAATTAATTTATTCCTGAAGATCATATGATAGATCTTTAACTCTTTGATATTTGGACAAGATCAAATGCTTCACCTTGCAGTTATTTTTTCTGATATAAAACAAAAAAGGGTTAGAAAAATAAATGATTTTCCAGATAGTTTTCTGCACTTGTAATCCAGCATAGAGAACTCTTAATGACAAAAGTTAAAGTGGAGAATGTAGATAGTTTCAAGTGCATCATTACGTTTCTTTATCAATTATAGATATCATAAGGCCTTTATAATAAAAAAAAATAGGTTTCACGTGGATCACTAATGGTAGTGTCTTGAGCGTTGATAATCATGAACTAGATGGCAAAGATTTGTTTAAGGACATTGATCAAAATCTAAAATTATCAGCTTAAGTTATCCCCTCGATTTTGTTAGAAACCGAGGTGAACATGATTTTTTTAATTATATTGTTTACACAGAATACTGAAAAACAATAATACATCAAACGAAGAATTTTGGTGTAAGAAGTTATATGTTCCAAATATTACATGCATCTAATTTCTAGGAGTTATCTGTTCTAAAAATTCAATGCATCCAACTTCTAAAGGAGTTATTTATTTCAACTATGTAAACAATATTTTTATGCACTTACAATCTATCATAGAGAACTTTTTCAAGTTTCTAAATACAAAACAAACAACAACATCAACACTATTTTGTGAGAAATCATTGAAAAAAACCTTATATTCAGCTACATTGGTTGATAAGGCAACAACCTTCTGAAGTGTTTCTTTCCAACTAATTGTTATGCCAAACATAGTAACCACATATCCTGAAATAGAGTTTTTGGAATCCATACAACCTGCATAATCTGAGTCGACATATCCTTCAATTACTGCTTTACTATCTTCACCCAAGGCTCCACCATAAATTGGGACTCTGTTCAGAGACCTATTTATGTACCTTAGAATCCACTTCAATGCTTGCCAGTGAGCCTTTCTAGGATTCTCCATGTACCTGCTTACAAGACTTCCTGCATATGCTATGTCGGGTCTAGTACAAACTATAACATACATCAAAGAACCCACTATATTAGCATATGGAATGCTATTCATATAAGCTCTTTCGACATCAATATTAGGACACTGACCTATACTCAGCTTGAATTGAGGGTTTGTCAGAGTCACAAAATGCTTTGAATTCGACATACCATACTTTTCGAGAATCTTCCGTAGGTATGCCTCTTGAGATAACCATAATTTTGATTGCTTTCTATCTCTTCGAATGTCAATCCTAAGAATCCTAGACGCAGCTCCCAAATCCTTCATGTCAAACTCCTTATTGAGTTCAGCCTTCACCCTCATTACATCTTTAACATTATTGCTTGCTATTAGAATATCATCCATATAAAGCAACAAAATAACAAATGAATTACCATGTCGAAATATGAAGTAAACACAGTGGTCAAACTGACTTCTAATGAAATTTAAGCGCGTCATGAACTTGTCCAATCTCATATTCCACTGTCGAGGAGATTATTTCAATCCATATAAGGATCTCTTTAGCTTTCGCACATAATCCTCCTTCCCTTTTTCGACATACCCTTCAGGTTGCCTCATCAGGATTGTTTCATCTAGATCACCATACAAGAACACAATCTTCACATCCATCTATTTCAGTTCAAGGTTGAACTGTGCCACTGTGGCAAGCAACATTCGAATGGATTTGTGTTTCACAACAGAAGAGAACACATCATTCAAGTCAACACCTTCTTTTTGAGTGAAACCCCTAGCGACCAATCTTGCATTGTATCTTTTCGATGCCACTTTTTGGATTCCTTCCTTAAATTTGAAAATCCATTTACAGCTGACTAACTTGGCTCCAACAGGTTTCTTTATCAGTTCTCGGGTGTTGTTATCATGAAGAGATTTCATCACATCATCCATGGCCTTCATTCATTCATTCTTCTTTTGACTCCTCATAACTTCCTTATAGTCTCTAGGTTCTTCGTCGAGAATCTCACTTGCAGTAATTAAGGCATAAGCTATAAGATCTGTATACCCAAGTCTCTGAGGTGGCTTGATGACTCTCCTCGACCTGTCTCTTGCTAGCAGGTAGTCATTATCAGTATCCTCATCTTCGACAGTAGCTTCTGCTTCTTCCATGACTTCATTTAGGGTACATAATTCAGAATCAACATATTCCACCTCAACAAGAATCTCTCCTTGTTCCAGCTCTTCGTCAGCATCATCAATTTTCTTGAAAGCTATCTCAGCTTCATTAAAAACTACATCTCAACTGGTGATACACCTCTTGTGACCTGGCTCTAGGCACCATAGCCTATAAGCTTTGACTCCTTTAGGATATCCCATGAACATGCATCTCAAAGCTCTAGGTTCGACCTTGTCTTGCCTAATGTGAGCATAGGCCACGCAGCCAAATACTCTCAGTCTGTCAAGATTAGTAGGATATCCTGACCAAACATCTTCAAGTGTCTTCATATCTAACACAATCAAAGGATATCAATTTATTGGATATGTTGCCTTCGAAATAGCCTCAACCCAAAACACCTTCTTTAATCCAGCACTAGTCAACATGCATCTAACTCTTTCGAAAATAGTTCGATTAAACCTTTCTTCCAAACCATTTTTTGTGGAGTGCCTGCAGTAGTTTGGTGCCTTGCAATACCTGAGGCATCACAAAAACTGTTGAACACCTCATTGCAAAATTTAAGGCCATTGTTGGTTCTCAACCTCTTGACCTTTCTGTCAGTCTGATTTTTTACCAGAGTCTTCCAACATTTGAAATTCTCAAAAGTTTCATCCTTAGTCTTCTGGATGAATACCCATAACTTCCTAGAATAATCATCAACCATGGATAGAAAAAACCTTGCTCCTGAATGTGATGGACACCCTACAGGCGCCCAAAGATTTTCCAAGTACACAGGGTTCACAAAATTTTAGCTTTTCGACTTTGTCTCCTCCAAGCATATTTTGTTTCCCTAATTCAACCAGACCGCTTTCACTGACATGGCCCAACCTCATGTGCCAAATTTCTATTTTCGACAATGGTTTCATGGATACAACATTTGTCGAGCTACTTACAACTTTAGCCTCAAGGGTATACAAGCTTTCTTTCTTCATGCCTCTCAAGACTTCCTTCATGAATCTTAAGATACTTTTATCTCTTTGAAAAACATATCCCTTCCTGTCGAATTCACCAAGAGAAATCAAACTTCTCTTTAAATCATGTACATAACTGGCTTTAGTCAATAACGTTATTGAATCATCATGGAGCTTAAATCTCACAGATCTAATACCTATAATTTTGCAAGATTTGTTGTTTCCCAGCAGCACTGATCCACCATCTTGATCACATAGCTCCTTGAACAATTCTCTGTTTGGAGTCATGTGCCAAGTGCAACCTAAATCCATAATCCACTCCTTTCTTGATTCGCCGCTTGAAACCACAAGAACATCAAATGATTCGAAGTCATATTGAATAATGGTTGTGTTGCCATTATCTTTACCTCCATGATCTTTCAGGAATTCAGGGTACACTTTTCTTGTGTGACCCTCCTTCTTACAGTGATATCATCGAATACCAGATGCCTCACCATTATAAGACTTCTGCTGACTTTTACCTTTCTTCTTGTCGAATTTACCATCCTTTTGCAATAATTTTCCCTTAACGACCAAACCTTCACCAACCGTCGAAGGTTTATGCTCCTTTCGTTCTTCAAATCCTTAGAATACAAGGCCGATTGAACTTCTTCAAAGCTCAGGAACTCCCTTCCATACATGAGAGTTTCTTTGAAGTGAGCATGTGTTATGGGCAAAGCACATAACAACAGCAGTGCTTGATCTTCACCATCAATCTTCACATCAATATTTTCAAGATCAAGAATCATCTTGTTGAACATATCCAACTGTTCAGCCAACACTTTGTCTTCATTCATCTTGAATGAATACAAAGATTGCTTCATGTAGAGTCGATTCACCAGAGATTTGGTCATGTAGAAACTTTCAAGTTTCAACCATAACCCTGATGTCATAGTCTCCTTTGATACCTGTCAAAGAATCTTATCACCAAGGCTCAACAATATTGCGTTGTGGTCTTTCTCTATCATGGCCGTCTTTTCTTTTTCTGTTAACGCAGCGCCCATGGCTGCCTCTCCCTTCAACGCTTTCAAACAACCCTGCTGAACCAGTAAAGGTTTCATCTTCAAGCGCCATAGACCGAAGTCATTCACTCTGGTAAACTTTTCAATCTCATACTTTGTTGAAGGCATCTTTTCCACACTCACCACATCAATTTGTTGTGAATTAGGATACCTTAAAATAAAATATACTCGGTTTCTTTATGATCAAGAAAAACACAAGGGTTAGGGTTAAAGAAAAACAAGGATTGGTTATAACTGTTATTCTTTACTTTCTCTATAAAACAAATTACAAGTACTCATAACAAGTAACCTTCTCACCCTAATTAGGTTTTGTCACACCACACCACTCTTAAGATGAGAGACTAGTATGTTATTTATAATAAAATCTAACATACTAAACTAATGGTTTTTTTTAACAATTACCCATTACAACCTAACTTAGGATACAAGCTAACTTAAAAAATTGGATCCTTAACCAAAAAACTCAATTCGACAACTACATACTAGAACACAATTCGACTACAGCATGTGAGCAAACTTCGACGACATGCTAACTAGAGTTTGGTCCAATATCTCACAAATTGATAATAGTATGTCAATACATGATTTTAGCATTTGTTTTAAGTGTTACTCCTTTTGTTCCAAAATAAGTAAATGTAATGAATGAAAGAGAGAATAATGATTTTATCAAATTATACTTATCAACTATTGATGTATTCGAACTAGCATCAATGTAAAGTGAGAAAACAACAAATTAAGAGTATTAATTAGTGGATATAATGGAGAAATAAAAATAAAAATTACATTGATAAAGTAAAATAAAAATTATTTTTTTAAATGCGACAATTATTTTGGAACGCATGGAGTATTAGTTTTAGTCAATTATGTTTTTGTAAGTTTTAATATAGATTCTGAAGAATCGTGAAAATTACAAATCTTCAACAAAATTGTCCTAACTAAGCAAATTTTATGGTGTTTTAGTAATAGAAGTTATGATGATGGTGGAGAAGACATACACATAAGAACTTTAAGAAAATAAGAAAAAGAAGAAATATTGGTAAAGATAAAAAAAACAACACAAGTGTCACAGTGGGAAAAAGTTATTAAGATTAAGATATTAATTAACTTAACTAGAAAAAAATAGCCTTTATCGAACTTTATTGTTTCCAAAGGGAAAATGGAAAAGGTCAAACAAAACCGACAAAAAGCAAAAAGCTAAAAAAGAAAGAGATTTGGATACGGGAGTTGGTTATGCAAAGGGAAGGTATTAACATCTCTCACATCCGTTTTACTCAAAGGGGACCACTTGAATATCTGGGTTTATAAAAAAGCTGAGTTGTTTGTTGATTAATTTTAATTGAAAAGACATTTTTTTCGTATTTGAGTGGAAAAACTCAAGTTACTACCTACAAGTATGATGAAATGAGCATTTTCATCATCTTGATATGGAAAAATTTTACTTGAAATTTCTCACAAGTACTTGATAGGGATAACCTACCTCTAATGCAAAGTATCATAAATGATCAGATGATCATTTATAAGCAAGATTGAACCAGAGAATGTTGGATCAATCAATGGATCATCACTCAAGGATTTGAAATGTTGAACACATGATCAACCAAGAAATCATCAAAATACAAATCACAAATATTAAAAAATATGAATAAAAATAAAAAGAAAATTAAATAAAATAATTTTAAAAATGATTAAATCTGGAAATTAAAAGGAAAAATCCAAAAGAAGCATCAAATGCAAAACAAATGGTGGAGAAAATTATGAGAAGTCCAAAGTATTGCAAATAAAAGGATCTCAAAAGTTGGATGCAAAAATATTTGAAAATGATCAATAAAAAAATTGAAAATAGAAATTAAATGAAAAATAGAAGAAAATATGAATTAAATGCCAATGATATTTAAAAATTATGTAAAAAGTATATGTGGTAGAAAATATTTATATGAAATAATGAAAAAAATTGGAGTTAAAAATCTAAAAGAGCTATTAAATATAAATCAGAAAAGAAAAATAAAATAAAAATAAAAATAAATTGAAATAATAAGAAATGTCCAACGGCTAGCTGCGTGGCATATCATGATTGGCCAGGATTTGAATTTCTTACTAGAGCACGGGAAGCTTAATCTTCTTCAACCTTCAGCTTGATTTTTCAAAATCATGAGCTCGTGTTTTTAGCCAGAACCAAGCATGAATTCAAGTGTGCAACACATCATTGTTCATGTCTCTCTGCATTAGTGCAATTTCTTAGCAGAGAGAATTTACTAAAACATGTTAAGAACCCTAGTTCTTCAAAGTAAAATTAAATAACTAATTCTAAAGATAAATTCAAGGTAGGTAAGGACTTTTAATCAGTGGAACAAGACAAACGCGCTGGTTACTTGTTTGCTCAGAAATGTTACTTGTAACTACCTTTTCAGTTGAAGCTTCGAATGTCAACAATGGTGGAAACGGAGAGCTTGATTCAGGAAGCTTCAAAGCACGACAATGGTTCAGTTAGCTTCAGAAGTTGTCGATGAGTTATTCTGGGCGAATAAACGAAGTAAAAAAAGTTAGAATTTTTTTGGCTATCAAAGCATGAAAATGAAGGCAAATGCTTCCTCTATTTATAGGAAAAGTGTTGAGCATGTTATACGTGCGAAAGGGGTCTCAATTCGTGTGATTAGGTCAGAACTTTCATGATTTGCAAAGCGTGTGATCACATAGCTAACTGACACTAATAAGGTTTGTAGACAGTCCTTTCATCAACAAAACATTATCTAGATCTGGAACTCCAGGACAGTCTAGTTTTCCAACACCTTTGATTTTCCCTTTAGCTCCATTACTGAAGGTCACATAACTAGT
This sequence comes from Lathyrus sativus, assembly GCA_963859935.3. Classification (NCBI taxonomy): domain Eukaryota; kingdom Viridiplantae; phylum Streptophyta; class Magnoliopsida; order Fabales; family Fabaceae; genus Lathyrus; species Lathyrus sativus. The sequence continues at coordinate 886,406,460 of OZ012735.1, read as the reverse complement.
GGAATGAGGTTTGATGTCCACCAATAGGTTCTTTATTCCAGTCATATGTTTAGAACAACCACTATCAAAATACCAATCTTCTTTGGTTGATACCCTTAGAGAGGTATGATCTATTAGAGCAACATCCTCTTAGAAACCCATTGTTGTTTCTTGATAGGAGCATCATGTTTGGGTTTGATCTTATGAGTATTGTTGGGAAATCCATGCAGTCTGAAGCAAAAAGGCTTTATGTGACCAAATCTTCCACAGTAGTGACACCTCCACCTTTGGAACTTTCTCTTTGTCTGGTTCATGTTTCTCTTCCCATGATGTTGTGACATTGGTCTTGACATCCAGTTTGCCCTATGATTCTCAGGTTTATAACTCTTGATCCCCAAGATGGGTCTCTTTTCATCAACAAAACCTATTTCAGGCTTGTCTCTTGCTTTATGACCAACTTGTAGAATTTCTTCTAAAGTGTCAATCCCATTGTTCAACATCCTGATGGACTTTGACATCTGATCAAGTTTAGAATTCAACAAACTGACCTCACTGTTGAGTGAGTCTATGGTTGCAAGATGCTCTTTCTTCTCAGCTCCAACTCCTTTATGAGTTTCTTTTGCTTCTCCCCTTGTTGGCACACTTCTGCACTTCTGATACACAGCTTTTTGTATGATGCTGCAAGTTCATCAAAAGTCAGCTCATCTTCACTAGAATCATCATCAGATACACAAACAATAATTAGTGCAGTGACATGTTTTGCAGATTCCTCTTCTGATCCACTCTCAGAATCTCGATCAGACCATGTGACAATTAGGCCTTTCTTCTACTTCTTGAGATAGGTGGGACATTCAGATCTAATGTGACCATAACCTTCACATTCATGGCACTGAATTCCTTTACCTTGGTTGAGCTTTTCTTCATATTTACCTCTTTTGTTGATGTCAGAGGAGATGTTCTTGACATTAGGTTTGGTCTTCTAATCTATTCTCTTAATTAGTTTGTTGAATTGTCTTCCAAGCATAGCTATAGCTTCTAATAGATTATCCTCACTTCCACCATTGTCTTCATCTGAGTCCTTTGCAGTATTTGATACAAAAGCTATACTTTTATTCTTCTTCTCAGCATGATAACACATTCCCATCTCAAAGGTTTGGAGAGAACCAATGAGTTTATCCACCTTCATGTTGCTTATATCTTGAGCCTCTTCAATAGCAGTAACCTTCATGGCAAATCTCTTGGGCAATGATTTGAGTATCTTCCTTACAAGCTTTTCTTCAGACATTTTTTTCTCCTAAAGCTCCTGAAGTATTGGCAATCTCCATAATATTCATGTAGAATTCATGAATAGTCTCATCCTCCTTCATTCTCAGATTCTCAAACTTAGTTGTCAGCATCTGTAATCTAGACATCTTGACCTTAGAGGTACCTTCATGAGTTATTTTGAGAGTATCCCAAACCTCTTTGGCCAGTTCACAGTGATGCACAAGTTTGAAGATGTTCTTATATATCCCATTGAATAAAGCATTCAGGGCCTTTGAATTCCCAAGAGCCAAGGCTTCTTGCTCTTTGCTCCACTCTTCTTCAGGTATTAGCACAATTGCTCCATCTTTATCTATTTTCACCGGATGTTCCCTGTAACACCCCCTTTCTATACCCCCAAATAAACAAATAAATCACTTATTGAAATTTCGTCAGAGTAAATTTAAAATATGGTATAAAAGGAGCATGTCACACATACATGAAAATAAATCATACAACACCTGCTCAAAATGACATGTAACAGTGGGGTAGTTTTGAAATAGAGGACTTGGTCCTTACACCCATATTTCAATTTTTGAAATATCAGCGGAAGATTAAAACATTAAACCATTTGAAAACATAATATCATAAATATACATATCAAATCAGTTTGTTCATCACATCATCATGGTTTTACAAAACACATTTGCCAACAGATACATATACAATGTATCTCAAAAGAATGCTATACAACCTATCTACCCGGTGCTATATATCAGAGCGACCCGACAAAAGAATGAAGATAAAACTTCACAAAAAGAACCTCCAGCAACCTAATCTGCAATGCCTCATAGAGCATTATAAAACAGCAGAAGGGTGAGAAATATTATCATAATAATCAATGCATATAAATATATATACATATACGAAAATAAAGATACAAATATTTCACAATTCTCACCACAAATCATTCATAACTCATTATACATTTCACGACATGTATAAACACATATGAATAATCACAAAACATCTTTCACCAACACACCAATCCATTATTCACAATTCACCAAATCACCAATTCACATACAAGCATAATTCATATAACAATGACATCAATGCTATGTGACTCAACACAACTCAATGCAACTCAATGCCATGTGGTACCAACACTTGTTATCATTTTTCGGTTTTTACATTTAAACCGGGTCCACCCTTCTAGACCGATAACAACAAAGCTCATTCCCTAAGCTTTCAAACCCACCCTTCTAGGTTTGGGACAAGCCACTAGTCTCCACGAAACTAGCAAACATGGCCTCTTGACTAAATGATGCATATGCAATCAACCACAAATGCACTTAAGACCGATCTCACGTTTTAATCCCATGCATTCAAATAATTCCTCCCTTAAAGAATTAAAACAAGATTGCACACACAACATATCATAAAATCACGTATTCATACTTTACATCATCATGTTTATCAAACAATGCACGCATATTTTACAATATGCTCCCATGCATTAATTCACAATAATCGGATACAACAAATATGCATTCATAATTCAACCTCATTACCTTTTCAAACAATGCACACATATTCACAATATGTTCTTATGCATTCAGAATATCGCATACAATCAATATGCATTTACACTTCAATATCATTACCACATTCATCAAGCAATGCACACATATTCACAATATGTTTTCATGCATTCTTCACATACAAACAATATGCATATATTTGTCAAAAGACTATATTTCATAATCGATTCCACCATCTAGGATTCACGCCATACGGCTACCCACAGCATATCATATCACAACATGCACAAGCTATACGTTATATAACAAAAGTATTATGCACAATAACACATCAATCACACACATTCGCGACGGTAAAAATCAACACAACAATATGTTTTCAATTTTCTGCTATAATTGAACCAGGTACAGGCCTCAAAGCCAATTTTTCTAGAAAGATAATCTCGTTAACTTACCAACGCTTTGAACGAGGGTCAAAACCGACTTACGGTTCAAGAGTTATAAATTTTCGAAGTTTTCCGAAAAACCAGAATTTTGCCTAAACACGGCTACGGGATTTTGCATTTTCGCCCGAAAATCTGACCGATTCAATTCTTTTTTTCAAAACAAACACATACTCATACTCACCTAACATATAGCAGTGAATTAGAACCATTAAACACGATTTCTACGACGTCCAATTTCCACTCAAATCTCAAACCCTCAATTATCCAAAAATGTCAAAACTCACAAACTCAACCAAATTCAATCAAACGAAATCCAATAATCACGGCTAAACATTACCCGACTAAACTACGCAATTTATTTTGAATTCTAACCGTTCAAAACTCGATTCTACCGATTAAGCCATTTATGCCCTAGAATGGAAAATGGAGAAAAACACCCAAACAAACTCAAACAATCCATACATAATCACATACATTGATAAGATAATGATATTTCACACCCTTACCTTGCTCAAATCGATGCTTGAGAGTTGTTCTTGATGAAAATCCAAGCTTTGCTCTTTTCTTCCCTTTTTCTCCTCTTCCACTTTCTTTCTCTTCTTTCTCCTTCTTATGTTTCTAACTTTCTATTTCTTTTCCAAATTTCCTTTATATCACTTTCTATCCAATTTCCTTCCAATTTATTTTCCTCTCAAACATCTACAAATTTAATAAATAATCATTCAATTAATTAAATAAACCCCATAATTTATTTAATTAATTAAAATAATCACTTAATTAAAATTGGACTGTTACAACTCTCCCCCACTTAGGAATTTTCGTCCTCGAAAATGTTACCTGATTCAAACAACTCTGGATAAGACTCCCTCATCTTGCTCTCCAGCTCCCAAGTAACATTTCCACCAGCCGGTCCTCCCCAGACAACCTTCACCAAAGCAATCTCTTTGCCTAGAAGTTGCTTCAACTCCCGATCCTCTATCCGCATAGGTGATGTCTCTACAGTCAGGTTATCTCTCACCTGCACATCATCTACTTGGATCACATGAGACGGATCCGCAATGTATTTCCTCAACTGAGATACATGGAACACATCATGAAGATTAGCAAGCGACGGCAGTAAAGCAACACGATAGGCCACTTCTCCTATCCTCTTCAAAATCTAATAAGGACCAATGAAACGCGGCGTCAACTTACGCGACTTCAATGCCCTACCAACACCAGTCATCGGAGTGACTCGAAGAAACACGTGATCTCCCTCTTGAAGTTTAAGTGCTTTCCTCCTCTTGTCATGATAACTCTTCTGGCGACTCTGAGAAATCCTCATCTTCTCTTGAATCATCTTAATCTTATCGGTAGTCTGTTGAACTATCCCCGGTCCAACTACAAGACTCTCTCCCGACTCATACCAACACAATGGCATCCTACACCGTCTACCATACAAAGCCTCGAACGATGCCATACCAATACTCGAATGAAAACTGTTGTTGTAAGTAAACTCAATCAAAGGCAAGTAGCTATCCCAAGCTCCTCCCTTCTCCAACACACAAGCTCTCAAAAGATCCTCAAGTGACTGAATCGTCCTCTCAGTCTGACCATCAGTCTGTGAATGATAAGCTGAACTCAAACGCAACTTCGTACCCAAAGCACCTTGCAAACTTTCCCAAAATCTCGAAGTAAACCTCGGATCTCTATCCGACACAATACTAGATGGAATGCCATACAAACAGACAATCCTCTCAATGTACAGCTTCTCCAATCTCTCCAATGGGTAATCCATTCGCATAGGAATAAAGTGAGCAGATTTAGTCAATCTGTCCACAATAACCCAAATAGCTTCAAAATTATTCGACGTCCTCGGCAAACCAGATACAAAATCCATAGAAATGCTATCCCATTTCCACTCAGGAATAAACAACGACTTCATCAAACCCGACGTTTCTGATGTTCAATCTTTGACTTCTGGCAAGTCAAACAAGAATATACAAACTCGGCAATATCCTTCTTCATACGAGGCCACCAAAATATTTTCCTCAAATCTTGATACATCTTAGTAGCACCCGGATGAATACTCAATCCACTACGATGTCCTTCTTCAAGAATACTCTTCTTCAACTCAACAACATCAGGAACACAAACTCTATCACGACATCTCATAATACCATTCTCATCAATCCGAAAATCACCACCTTGGCCTTGATTGATCAAAGTCAACCGATCAACTAAACTCAAATCAGATTTCTGACCTTCTCGAATCTCCTCCAAAATACCACTCGTAAGCTTCAACATACCCAGCTTAACTCCACTAGAAGTCTTCTCACACACCAAACTCAAATCACGAAATTGCTCAACCAATTCCAATTCTTTTACCATCATCATCGACATATGCAATAATTTCCTACTCAGAGCATCAACTACCACATTCGCTTTACCCGGATGGTAATTCAACCCAAAATCATAATCCTTCAGAAGCTCTAACCATCTTCTCTGTCTTGCATTCAATTCTCTTTGATCAAAGAGATACTTCAAACTCTTATGATCGCTAAACACTTCAAATCTCGAACCGAACAAATAATGCCTCCAAAGTTTCAACACAAACACCACGGCGGCCAACTCTAAGTCATGCGTCAGATAATTCTTCTCATGCATTTTGAGTTGCCTCGAAGCATAGGCTACAACTTGATTATTCTGCATCAACACACCTCCCAAGCCCATCAAAGAAGCATCACAATACACAACAAACGGCTCTTCCGGATTTGGCAAAATCAACACAGGAGCCATCGTCAACCTTCTCTTAAGTTCTTGAAAACTTGCTTCACACTTAGCATCCCAAACAAAAGCTTGACCTTTCCTAGTCAACTGCATCAATGGCAAGGATAACTTAGCAAATCCCTCAATAAATTTCCAATAATAACCGGCTAATCCAAGAAAACTTCGAATCTCAAAAACTGACTTCGGAGTCTCCCATTGCGATATCGCTTAAACCTTCGACGGATCAACCGCAATCCCTCTACTCGAAATCACATGACCACGGAAACTTACTTCCTTCAACCAAAATTCACACTTAGAAAGTTTCGCATACAACTGCTTCTCTTTCAACACAGATAACACAATTTTCAAATGTTCGACATGCTCCTCTTCATTCTTTGAGTAAACCAAAATGTCATCAATGAACACAACCACAAACTTGTCTAAATAAGGATGGAAAATCCTGTTCATGTACTCCATAAATACACCTGGTGCATTAGTCACACCAAATGGCATTACAGAATACTCATAATGTCCATACCTTGTTCTAAAGGCAGTCTTCGGAATATCCTCAGCCTTCACACGAATCTGATGATACCCAGACCTCAGATCTATCTTACTAAACACGCTTGCACCAACCAACTGATCCATCAAATCATCAATCCTCAGAAGTGGATACTTATTCTTGATAGTCATCTTGTTCAATTGCCTATAATCCATACAAAGTCTCATAGAACCTTCTTTCTTCTTAACCAACAACACTGGTGCACCCCACGACGACACACTCGGACGAATAAATCTCTTCTCGAGCAAATATTCAAGTTGACTCTTCAACTCTTTTAATTCCGATGCGGACATACGATATGGAGCCATCGATATCGGACTGGTTCCAGGAATCAGGTCAATCGAAAACTCCACTTCTCGTTCCGGCGGTAAGTCTCTTATCTCTTTAGGAAAAACTTCCAGAAAATCACGGACAATTGGTAAAGCATCAATTGCTCCACTTTCACCAATACTCAAAGTTGCCAACAACATAAACACCTTAGCACCATCTTGCACCGATTCCTTCACATCCTTAACAGACAAAAACAAATCTCCTTCATCACTAGATTCAGGAAAAATCACTATTTTGTCAAAACAGTTAATATAAACCCGATTGAATCTTAACCAATTCATCCCAAGAATAACATCAAGTTGGTCTAGGTGAAGACACACTAGATCAATCCCAAAATCTCTACCAAAAATACTCAACGGACAATTCAAACACACATACGGAGTAGTTACCGAACCCATAGCAGGAGTATCAATAACCATACTACCACCCATAACAGACAACTCAAGATTCAACCTCTTAACACAATCCAACGAAATAAAAGAATGCGTAGCTTCGGTATCAATTATAGCGATCAACGGTATACCGTTAATAAAACACGTACCTCGGATCAATCGATCATCACTAGCAGTCTCCGATCCTGATAGAGCAAACACTTTCCCTTTCTCTGGAGTCTTCTTCAGTTTGTCACACTTGGTACTAATGTTCCCTTGCTCACCACAATTGTAGCAAGTCACATTCGCACCGCTTCTGCATTCAAGAGCTTTGTGGTCTGGCTTGCCACACTTAAAACACTTTTGCTCAACACTTTTGCACTCGGGAGCACGATGTCCCGCTTCACCGCATCTAAAACATCTCACCGGAGTAGAAACTCCCCCACTTGGCTTCTTGCCAAAACCAGCTTTCTGTTTCCCCTTATCAGCAGGAGTCACATACGGCTTTCCTCTAAACTGACACTTTCCTTTCTTATCATTCAAACTCTTGTAGTGGCTAGATCGAGCCCTACTATCCTCGTCATAAATCCTACTCTTGTTCACCAACTCAGAAAATCTTCTAATTTCCTGATAACCAACAGCTTGCTTGATTTTAGGTCTCAAACCATTCACAAACTTGAGACACTTAGATCTCTCAGCATTAGCAGTGTTGTAATGAGGACAAAACTTAATCAATTCCTCAAACCTTGCCGCATACTCGGCCGTAGTTGAGTTACCCTGCTTCAGCTCAAGGAATTCAATTTCCTTCTTACCACGCATATCTTCTGGAAAATACTTTTCCAAAAATGCATCTCTGAAAATATCCCATGTAACCACAACCTCATCTTCTTCAAACCTTTGGCGAGTATTATCCCACCAATCCTCAGCTTCCTCTTCAAGCATATGAGTGCCAAACTGCACTTTCTGCGCATCTGAACAGTTCATGACTCGAAAGATCTTCTCGATCGCTTTCAGCCAAACCTATGCTTTGTCAGGTTCATGGGTTCCCTTGAACATTGGCGGATTGTTCCTTTGAAACCTTCCCAAAGCACGAAACTCATCATCAGCATTGTTTCCAGCATTCACGTTGGCTTGCGGATTCTGCCCAATTGCTCCAGCCAACATCGCCAAAGCCTCAGCAATCGCTTCATCATTCCTACTGGCAACCATAGTTCTGAACTCCAACAACAGAACTCCATAAGAACAAGCAATATCGATGGTGTCACACACAATCAGATATTAATGGGAAAACAAACACGTTAACAACTTGGCCAACTGGCCGACCTGCTCTGATACCACTAATGTAACACCCCCTTTCTATACCCCTAAATAAACAAATAAATCACTTAATCACTTATTGAAATTTCGTCAGAGTAAATTTAAAATATGGTATAAAAGGAGCATGTCACACATACATGAAAATAAATCATACAACACCTGCTCAAAATGACATGTAACAGTGGGGTAGTTTTGAAATAGAGGACTTGGTCCTTACACCCACATTTCAATTTTTGAAATATCAGCGGAAGATTAAAACATTAAACCATTTGAAAACATAATATCATAAATATACATATCAAATCAGTTTGTTCATCACATCATCATGGTTTTACAAAACACATTTGCCAACAGATACATATACAATGTATCTCAAAAGAATGCTATACAGCCTATCTACCCGGTGCTACATATCAGAGCGACCCGACAAAAGAATGAAGATAAAACTTCACAAAAAGAACCTCCAGCAACCTAATTTGCAATGCCTCATAGAGCATTATAAAACCGCAGAAGGGTGAGAAATATTATCATAATAATCAATGCATATAAATATATATACATATACGAAAATAAAGATACAAATATTTCACAATTCTCACCACAAATCATTCATAACTCATTATACATTTCACGACATGTATAAACACATATGAATAATCACAAAACATCTTTCACCAACACACCAATCCATTATTCACAATTCACCAAATCACCAATTCACATACAAGCATAATTCATATAACAATGACATCAATGCAATGTGACTCAACACAACTCAATGCAACTCAATGCCATGTGGTACCAACACTTGTTATCATTTTTCGATTTTTACATTTAAACCGGGTCCACCCTTCTAGACCGATAACAACAAAGCTCATTCCCTAAGCTTTCAAACCCACCCTTCTAGGTTTGGGACAAGCCACTAGTCTCCACGAAACTAGCAAACATTGCCTCTTGACTAAATGATGCATATGCAATCAACCACAAATGCACTTAAGACCGATCTCACGTCTTAATCCCATGCATTCAAAGAATTCCTCCCTTAAAGAATTAAAACAAGATTGCACACACAATATATCATAAAATCACGTATTCATACTTTACGTCATCATGTTTATCAAACAATGCACGCATATCTTACAATATGCTCCCATGCATTAATTCACAATAATCGGATACAACAAATATGCATTCATAATTCAACCTCATTACCTTTTCAAACAATGCACACATATTCACAATATGTTCTCATGCATTCACAATATCGCATACAATCAATATGCATTTACACTTCAATATCATTACCATATTTATCAAGCAATGCACACATATTCACAATATGTTCTCATGCATTCTTCACATACAAACAATATGCATATATTTGTTAAAAGACTATATTTCATAATCGATTCCACCATCTAGGATTCACGCCATATGGCTACCCACAGCATATCATATCACAACATGCACAAGCTATACGTTATATAATAAAAGTATTCTGCACAATAACACATCAATCACACACATTCGCGATGGTAAAAATCAACACAACAATATGTTTTCAATTTTATGCTATAATTGAACCAGTTACAGGCCTCAAAGCCAATTTTTCTAGAAATATAATCTCGTTAACTTACCAACACTTTGAACGGGGGTCAAAACCGACTTACGGTTAAAGAGTTATGAATTTTCGAAGTTTTCCGAAAAACCAGAATTTTGCCTAAACACGGCTACGGGATTTTGCATTTTCGCCCGAAAATCCGATCGATTCAATTCTTTTTTTCGAAACAAACACATACTCATACTCACCTAACATATAGCAGTGAATTAGAACCATTAAACACGATTTCTACAACGTCCGATTTCCACTCAAATCTCAAACCCTCAATTATCCAAAAATGTCAAAACTCACAAACTCAACCAAATTCAATCAAACGAAATCTAATAGTCACAGCTAAACATTACCCGACTAAACTACGCAATTTATTTTAAATTCTAACCGTTAAAAACTCGATTCAACCGATTAAACCATTTATGCCCTAGAATGGAAAATGGAGAAAAACACCCAAACAAACTCAAACAATCCATACATAATCACATACATTGATAAGATAATGATATTTCACACCCTTACCTTGCTCAAATTGATGCTTGAGAGTTGTACTTGATGAAAATCCAAGCTTTGCTCTTTTCTTCCCTTTTTCTCCTCTTCCACTTTCTTTCTCTTCTTTCTCCTTCTTACGTTTCTAACTTTCTATTTCTTTTCCAAATTTCCTTTATATCACTTTCTATCCAATTTCCTTCCAATTTATTTTCCTCTCAAACATCTACCAATTTAATAAATAATCACTCAATTAATTAAATAAACCCCATAATTCATTTAATTAATTAAAATAATCACTTAATTAAAATTGGACGATTACATTCCCATCCTGAGTTAGCTGCTCTCTAGGCCTTGATATCCAGAGACTTCAAGAAATCTATCATACAAGGTTTCCAGTAGTCATAGTTAGAACCATCCAGAATTGGTGGTCTATTTGTGAATCCTATATCCTTGTCTATGATACCAGAATTTTTCTTCCCTAGATCTCACCCAGAAAATAACAGGCAGGGTGCCTGCTCTGATGCCAATTGAAATTCTAGTAATAGACAGTCAATGTTATGTCGTATGTTATGACATCCGCTACTGGACATGATATTAAGCTAAGTAGTAAACACTTAAAGAAAGCAGTAAATAACACAGGGAATTGTGTACCCAGTTCGGTGCAAATCACAACTACTCTGGGGGATACCAAGCCAGGGAGGAAATCCACTATAAGTAGTGTTAATTCAGAGCCAAACTACCAGTTTGCACTCTTCATTTAAGACATACCCAATGCAATTTTTTCCTAGAACCCACTAGACAAGAGACACCTCTCACTCCCCCTCAATCATAACAGTGATATCAACCAATTAGTTTACAGATTTAAAAAGAAGACACACTTCAAACAAATCTTGATCTTGCTTCACAACTTCAATCAAGAGACACAATACTCGTGCTTAAAAGCTTAGAGTGACACAATCAAAGTACAACTCAAAAACACATTAGTCCAATGCAATCATCTGGGTGATAATTGCTTGGCTCACAAGAAATCCTAAGACACAAAAACCCACGTGAAGAATTCTTCACTCACAATCTCTAAGTCCGTCCTTGAATCAGGATTGCCACTTCTGTATTTATAGGCAACGTAAGATCCTTGGGCCTCAGTGCAACAGTTAGGTTTAACCTCTTTTCATAAATCAGGGTTCTGTCAATTAGGTCATAAACATTCTACGTTATCCTCAGCATTGCCTAGCATTTCGCATGAGATAACTAAGCACCCTAAAATATTTCTTGGAATCTAGCCTGAGCTAACTCAATCATTATACCTGAAAAACAAACACGCGCCCTTGATGTCAGCTACCTGATGTCATAACATTCAGTATGACATCCAATACACTTTGTTCTTAGCTAACCAAACTTACCCTGCAGAACACTACACAAGCATGTCATGACATCAATCATGACATCTACACACAACATTATTTTACCATAAAATGCAGCCAATCAAGAACATCTACACACTCTTATATCAATTTGATATCAGAGTTGAAATGTGTTTTGACTTGTTATTTATGAGCCATTCATGCATCACTTATATGCTTGAAGTGGACTAAGTTTATTGAGTTGTAATTGTGAATCACTCGTGAGCTTTAAGCAAGAGTGAATTATGTGTCATTAGAAATGTGTCTTCTATTGTTCATTGTTATAAGTTTTTATCACTGTTGTGTGATTGAATGGAAGTGAGAGGGGTCTCATATCTAGGAGTGTCTTAGATAGAAATAGCACGAGTAGTGATTAGGTGTGAAGATTGTAAGTCGAGGTTGTTTACTTGGGTTTCAAACTAATATTATTATAGTGGATTTCCTTTCTTGTTTGGATGTCCCCAAATGTAGGTGATGTTGCAACGAACTAGGTTAACAATTAACTGTATTATTTACTTCCAACTATTTACTTTAATTGCATAATTATTTGTAGTGTGTTATTGCTCTAATTCTAATGTCGTGACATCATATACGACATCTAGTGTCTATTACCAAAATATCACATTTTTTTAATTTAAATGAAAATGTCAAATATAACACATATTTTAAGACGGAGAGAATAATATTTATTTATATTTATATTTTATTTTATTAGGAATTTTTCTTTAAAATGAGTGACTAATTGCCCTTTATTAAGTTCATTTAGATTAATTTGCTCCAATTGTAACGTGGCAATTATGTCAAACCACTCACTCAAATGCAAACTATCATGTCCAAAAATGAGGTAAAGATAAGTTTATGGACGGAAGACGAAGATGCATTAACATATTCCATCTCTGCTATACGGATGCATTAAATTAACAGTAAGAATAGTAAAAGCAGAAAATGTTTACCATTTTTATAAAATGAAAGGAAATTAGCATTTGACATGAGACAAAGAATTTATCCTCAAAATACACCCCTAAAGTAAAACATGTTTGCGGCGCATAATGTTAGTTAATGCTTGGTTACAATATTTATGTGGCAAAATTGACTCTAGAGATTAAGGTTTATGGCTGGAAGAATTTACTAGTAAGTTGAGAATATTGTTGATTCCATGAAAAGACATTTTCCATGATTTAAGTGGGATACTTATTTTATATTTTCATAAATTCTAGAACTAGAATGAATGACATGTACAAACAATCATAACTAAGCATATAATTTTAATTCTCTTTCTGCGTTTATGGACTTTTCTCATTAATATATGTTAGATTATATTCACCTATAAATCAAACAATTGATTCCATATTAAAATATACCATCATTATTACGTATGTATTCTCACTTTTTTAAAATCTAACATTTCCATAAAAATACTTTAAAGAAACATATTTTCATTCATCATAACTTTAATCACCCATATTTAACGAAGTTCTCATACTGTGTGTGAAATAAAAGATATTATCACAAGAAGTGCTAAGAGTTGCTATGATACGGACAAGTAATAATATATTAAAATAAGTTGTTAAGCACTTGGCAGTTATTAATTAGTTCCAACATTAATAAAACGAGAAGGTTAACAATTAAAGATTAAAGTTCTACGTTAACAGGGTAATTGTTATGTCTTAATTTTTTTCCAAGTCATTCATCTAACAAAGTAAAAGTATTATCGATCAACTAGCGTTCAGACGGGCACGCGCATGAATGAAAATATAAAAAACATTTTTGGTTTAAATAAATTTTTTTTAAAAATATAATATGTGAAAGTTAATAATAAGAAGTTATGTAAAAGTTAATAATAAGAAGTTATGTAGAAGTTAATAATAACAAGTTATTAAGTAAATTATATAATAAAGTAAAAGTGAAAATGGTAGAAAAATAAACCACATCAAAACAAAATATTTTCTTTATATACTGTATAGATTACTCATGCATTAGTTTAATTACAAATTAACTAAAAAATCAACTTGTCCTAATTGCATCTTATCTCATCACATTCATTTATGTTTTTATTCAATTTTACATTAGTCCACTTAGCATGTTAGTTTAGATTTTAGGTCATTTAATGTTTTCTTGTACTAGAAATTTTCTTTTGAAAAAATGTTTAAAAAAGCCAACTTTAGTTTTATCTAAAAAAATAGTCTTTTCATACATTCATCATATGCGTTTTTTTATCTTTTCATGTGTATTGCATAAAAGTCAAAGAAAGGTCAACATAAAAAGTGAATAAAACAAAACATGCAAATCATGCTATCATTATCACAAACCATCATTATCACCATTCAAATAAGATGCCATACATGAACAATCTCGATTCACCATAAAATACATCATCATCTTCATTCAAAATTTGAACAAAAACAAATTGAAATGAATGGAACAAAATAGAATTGGAAAAGGATCAATGTGATTTCATTCATTCATATATGTCATTACATTTTACATCACATAGGAACATCACATGGACATAGCATTTACATCATCACATGGATTACACAGCTTGAATCACACGATTTTGGCAACCTCACCATCTCACGAATTCAGGAACAAAACCTCATAAATTACAGCTCATAACCAACCTCGCACTTCCCTCACTTGCTTTCTATTAATCAACAAACATTCTCTCAAAATATTTAAATTCACACACTTTTGAAACTTCGCACACTCACCATCTAAACCTAATTCACACACTATAAAACCTAAGCAAGATTACTACATTCGGCAACCACAAAACTACACAGACTTTGAGAGCAGCAATCACAGAATTCACAACTTCATCCTCACTAAAATTCTTGCTAACAACTCTGCAATTTTGAGAATTTGTTCTGCCTTATGGGCAACCTCTAAAGCCTTATTTTAGTGCACCTAGTGGCGGAGCCAAAAAAATTATGAAGCCTGGACAAAAATTTAAAGACCGCAAATATGCATGCCTTCATTCCACTTCAACAGAGAAATTGCCTCGCTGAGGTTAATGTCAAATATGATTACCTTCATTCCTGCCATAGTTGTTCCATGTTCCAAATACAAATTGAAACACATCTTTGATACTTTACTTTCTTCGATATGCAAGTGTTCTAACATATACTCTGCAAACAAGATTTATTTTAACTATAGTACTTCTATTATATTACATATACATATGAAATAATCTGGATACTAGAATATCATGTGCGTGTATACTCTATACCTATAATATTCTTGAGACATGCCAAATTGATCCCTAAGCTCAATGGGTAGAGAGTGTCATCCATATCTGTTGTTATCAACATGTAAAACCAAAATCAATACTACTAGTCCCTTGATTTCTAAAAATTTAAGCAATAAAGAAGAAAACGACGATTTAAATTTATAAAACAAGCATGAGTATGCATCATACCAAAAAGAAACACTCGTATTTCACTCCAGCAATCCTACAACTACTCATCTTGAATGAACTTTGAATCTGCATAAAAATGTCAGCCACAAGCACCAAAATCTTAAGTTCAAGAGTACTTGTTATAGTAGTAGCTTAATAGTAGGTAACATGCACTATATTTGAAGTTTCATGAACATAACCGAAAAGTTTTAAATAGAAAATCCTCTAAAATACACCTAATAAGGTAGTTTTAAAGCAAGACTAGCAAAAACTAAGCCATCAACACACCAAATTTGACCAAAAAAAGACATACTTATCACAAAATTTAAAGCAAGGAATATTGTCCATCAATAATGGACCATATAGTAAAATAATATCAAAACTTTATGCCTGTAACATAAAGTTAAACAATCAATAACAATAAATCAACACCATAATTCGTAAGAAATAGAAACGAAAAAGGAAAAGAAACTTGGTTGAGGCAATTTACCAAACACTTAGTATACAAGTTGCAAAATGGTGGAAACTACAACTATTTGATATCGATTCATAAACCACAACCTGCAACAACAACAATAATTCAACATCATGAAATGAAATTGTTGAACTGAGAATAGGCAAGAAATTGGTTAAATTATTCTATCGAACACCTTGTGGGCAAGATTAAAAGTTGTATTTTTCTGCATTTTTAACCGATAAAAATTCATCCAATATGTAATGCTTACTGTGGGTATAACTTTTGAAGAAGACGATATAAGGCTAAGTATAGAGAAATAATGTCTATGATAAAATGAAATCTATCGGATAAGAATGAAGTAATCCTCCTTCGAGTTCATTTGAGCCAGTGAAGAGTGAAAAAGAGTTTTCGTCTTGTTCATATTGTTGAGGGAGATAAAAGTTCCATGGCGGTCGAGTCTGGGAAGCTGCCCTACCTGGCCAAGCGCTGGCTCCGCCACTGGCTTATGTAATATTCAAGTGACAAGACAAGAGAGTATGCTCATATGCAGCAAAGTTTAACTAACCATCTCCTTCATCCAATGATATAATTTCTTTAATAATCTATGTCATCACATGGTGAAACAAATGAAATGAAAATAATCTCTTAAAGTATGTGTATCTTACGAATCGAAGAAAAAAGCTATCCAATTTTACATAGGAGAATTAAAAGTTTTAAAAGTGGTTATAAGGAATGATTTTTTATTTTAGTAAGTCCAAAAGAATATAGAGACTTTGTGAATAGAGTGAACAATGACAGAATGTAACACTAATCAATAAGGTATTGATTTGTCTGTCTCAAACCTAGGTTTAAGGTTAAATATTATTCCCTCCGTTTCAAATGTCTCGAGCCTAAGTTTAATGTTAAATATATTATTTTTTTATACTCAAAATTTTACTTTTAAAGAAAAGTAATAATATTTTTTAATTTGACACATCATCGTGCCATCGGCACATGTTCGTAGTACATATTCGCTTGAGTGCACTATGCAATTCTTATTTTCTTTTATTTTCTCTTCTTCAGTCTTCTACTTTTTTATTGCTCGTTTCATAAGTGAGTCATTGTTTCCTGGTGTTTTCCTTAAAACAATCACAAGTGTGAAAGTCTGTAAGATTAACTCGAAAAATCTACAAAGCAATTTGTGCAAATAATTTGTGTGCTCACATGAGTGTGTGAATTGAATGTAGCATAGTAGAAGACTTTAAATGAAGTCAAGTTGTGATAAATGATAAGATAAAATGAAGTAAACAACATTAAAAAAAGAAAATGAAAAAGTACATGTTCCGTTAAAGGAAGCAAAAATACTAAGAAAAAAGGGTGGACACAGACGCATACATATTTCTCGCTCAACTGTTGCGCTCTTTGACTCGGGTACTCTAGTGGTATGAAGAGTATGTAATAAATTTTGCAACCTCTGATCCCATATGAATGTGTTATTTATTCTATTTACAAAGTAATTGTCGACGAGGATTATGACCAATGTGAGACTACTACATTTACACCACGCTCAATCTTCAAGTTTCCACTAGTGTGCTTACGTGTCTTCCAATATGCTATCTACATGCAACCTACGTTGAGTTGTAACTCCTTTCCACTTCTTTACTAACCCTCGACGATAACTACTCAAATGTGATATAGATGATGCCTGTCAAGGACTAAAGGCTTATAAATTTACTAAGTCTTTTATATCATGTGGTTTAGTCTACTGGTGCTTTTAATGGAATAAGAGCTTTTGTCGATTGTCCTTCTTGAGATTATGAACATGCTCTTGTCGACTTCCCTTTTCGAGATTTTGGACATATTTTCTAGCGATCTGGGTCTCGGGGATTTATTCTTGAGAGTCCTCCAAACCATGTCTCGCTGTGTCGATAGCTCATTCGACCTTTCGTCGTTGGTCTGTCGATGAATTATCATTAATGTCCTTTTAAAGACACTCCATTAATGCTCCCACGATAAATATATTTTCATTGACATTCTTCGTTGACTTTCTAGTAGATGAAAAACCAACTGTAACAGATACCCCCAAAAAATGTTACTATCGACCCATATCTGAGGGGAGAAAAGTGGCATTGTTTGTAACTACTCCCTCATTGTTCACATTTTGTGCCACATCACCTCAATCATGCTTGTTGTTAGTCATTATGACTAACTTTTCTACCAATACACACATCACGAACATGCATGCAGATTCTCTATGATTACCTCTTATTCCCTAGGAAGTCTAAGTGAAATGGACATACTTTAACTTCCATTTTACTTTCCCTGTAGCTTTTATATGCCATTTTTCGAATCAACTACCATGTGGCTGATCTTTTCTCTGACAAAAACTAAATTGTTTCTTCATCTGCTGTTTAAAAGTGTTTATTCAAACACTTTGTACCTTCCTATTTCTGCAACTTTCCTCACAGAACCATAAAACCCTAACATTTCCTTCTTTCTTACACCTTTACTCAATGAAATCCATATCCTTCAATTGTGCTTCCAGTATAATGTGATACGGGTTACACAACCGAGATTGAGCTTCCTATTATTGTAGATGCCCATGCCTACGTACCAGAGCCTCCCTTGGAAACGGAATGTAGAAAAATCCGGTATCGCTATGCCTTCATCCCGTTTGTGCTTGCTGGTAGGGTGCTCTCATTTTTGGGCCCGTTGCCAAAGTACATTAGGAAACCCCACCTCCTACAGTATTATTTCTCTATATATTATGGGTATGAACCATTAGTATTCATTGATGAACCTTTGAAGTTTAACTTCTTCAAGAATTGGGTATTCCCTTCTTCTCCGCCCACGGAGGATGTTAAGTATATTAAGTGGTTGGATAGAGTTGAAAGGAATAATACATACTACTAGAAAGATTTAGGGATTTATGAACTAATTAAACTATTTAGGGCGAGTCTTTCCTACAATCCTCATATGCTAATTGCTTCATGTGTTTCTGGGATACTTCCACCAACATTTTTCAACTACCTTGTGGGATGATAACTCCCACTTTCTTCGATATAGCTGCTATAGTTGGTCTTCGTCCAATTGGGATGGACTTCGATCCTGTAAATGTTACCAAAACTGATCCTCCATTCTCCTTCTCTAAACCAGCTTACAACTCTTTCATAGTGGATTATCGAAGGGCAACCCACGATATTTTTGCGCACAAACATATTAGGTTTCTCACTTACTAAGGTATGTGTTTTGCGCTCGATTTATTTAGGTGGCTAAAAAATGTGTTCCACTTGCAACCCAACTCTATGAAGGCAGGAAAATATGTATGATTTAACTAACTTTCATGGGGCTTTATGAGTCTCTAGCTTTGGCTGTCGGTATATGGTAGACCAAAAAATTATAATAACCTACAAATAGATGGACCTATTTGGCTTTGGCTTCTGTAGTTGTGGCTAAATGCCATTTTTGAATCTTCCCTGAAGTTAAGAGTTCTTCCTAACTTGAAGGAGGGAATCGAAGATCCACGACTAGCTAAGCTTTCCCTGCAAAATGGGAAGGTTGTCTCTCTATAGATCTTTGAAGAGTACTTCTAGATGTTTTACTGGTGTAAAACTTTCACTGAGTCGATGGCCCTATTTGTCGGTCAATAGTGCAGTCCTGAATGGTTCAGGAAACCTTATCCCAATAGTCTCAACGAGAGAGAGATGAGATTGAGAGGGTTTTACATTTGTGCTTCAATCCCACCCTTTTATGGACGAGGCTTACCACTTGAACAGACGATTTGGGGTGACTTCTTACCAACCTAACTTAATGTCCAGGAAATTTGGGGTGAGCCAGATGCTCCCTAAGTGCCTTATCCCTAGTTCTAAAACCTTTTTTTGTATGCTTGATACTATTACTAAGAGGTGGCTCAAAAGAATTTGTTCATTCTAAAAAAATAAAGAAGTTTTCTTACACGCTTTCAACTACATTCTTTCTAATCATTATACTCGATAGTTTGAAGAATTATGGGCACAACATTGGTCCCTTGTGCCTGAAAAAATAATGATGGCACATCGTTTAGTTGATGCTTTTTATTTCCTCAGGGAAAAAGATATTCTTTTCAAAACCATTCAAACGTTCTTTGTTTTTCACCTTATTTATGATCCCTTCAAGCTAACACATTCTATTTGTTTCGCAAGTATTCCCAAAAATCCAAAATATTCTACCAATGGTTCTCCATGAGCCTGCATTTTGCAAGAAGCAAGGGTAAGCTCTTAACCTTCTGAACAAATTCTTCTATCTCATGCTTTTCTAACTTGAAAGTACCCATTTAGGGAAGGATGGTGACTGAAACCTTTACCTCTGAGAGGACGCCGCACACGGGAGATTCAAACAATATCAACCTCGAGTCTTTTGATGACAATGCCTTGGCTTGAACCTTGAATTTTAATATATTTCTTATCATAGTGCAATCCCTTGCTCATTGTTAGATGCCTAACTTTGCTTATTTGATCTATCAAATGTGGGCATCTTTCACTCCTTTTTGTCAAGAAAGTGTTAAAAATACTCTTGCTTTGGTTCTTTTGCAACATTATGTGAAAATATCTTGGTAGCTTTGATTTGTGTGTTATTGTGCAGGAGTTAGGCATGAAAGAGTGGAAATTAAGACACAAGAAAGATGACAAAGAAACCAAGACAACATGCAAACAACAGCAAGTTTGCTAGGCAAACTTGCTAGCGAAGCTGCCACCAAAACATCATAAAGTTCGCTAGGTGAACTATGTAGCAAAGGCCAGGAATCCAAAACAATAAGGAAAGGGCCATAAACTCGCTAGGCGAAGGAGGCAGCGAATAGATCTCTAGGAGAAGTGTCATCGAAGAGGTAGCGAACACTCCCAGACTTAAAGCAGTAAGGAAAGAGCCATAAACTCGCTAGGCGAAGGAGGCAGCAAAGGCTTCGCTAGGCGAACAATTCTTTGCACAACGAACTTTGGGATTTTTGTCTAGGGAGCTGTCACAGGACATAGGCACTTCAGGTGCCATTTTGGGTGTTCTCTAGGCGAACAATTCGTTCGCACTGCAGACGTGACAGCTCAGCAGTCACTTCTATAAGTAGTTTGGGCTACTTTTTGTAAAAATATCTAATTGTTTTGTACTTGCTTTTGAGAGGATTTTTGACCTAGAAAACTCATTCCTCCATTTATCATCATCTCTTAGCAATATTTCACAAAAAGAAGGTGGATTCCCATCCAATCTCGATTATTCGACTTAGATGTTGATCAACCTTCTTCTGAAACTTGTTGCTCAAGCTATCATGGAAATGGTTGGCTAAATCCCTCTCTTGTCAAGGTTAGAAGTAGTTATTTCATATTTTATGCATTCCATTTGATCTTTTGTATGTGAAAAAATGTTGTGATCAGTATAGATGAAGTTATTTGCTACTCTTTCTACATTTATGGTTTGGAATGCTTTAGACATGAACTTTCCAAGTCTTGACCTAATATCTTCATCTATCAACTATACAAATTCTAGACATAGGTTTGAAAATTGATATCCGCTCTGTATTGATCTTAATGTTTATTGTTTTGATTGTTACTTAGAGAGATCATTTAACGGTCGACACGAAATTGATTTAGACATGAACATTTTTGCGAGGATACGCAGTTATGTTGGTTAAAACTTTGTTCACATATTTGATTGGCTGAATACGTTTAGGACGGACTAGCAAACCCTAATCTTGACATGTTTTTATCAAACTTAGACCGAATTTTATTCCTCTTTCTTTCTTGCAAACTTTAGTTGCAAAAATTGAAACCATTCTAAAAACCTATTTTCTTAAGACATTGAACTGTTGAACGGCAAGCATTTTATTCTCTTCAATCCCTGTGGAGACGAGAAAACACTACCCTAAAATACCATCTAACAAATTGGCGCCGTTGTCGGGGATTTTTAGTAGAATATTGCAAGCATTGCAATAGTTTAGTGATTTTAAGATTTTTGTATTGTGAATCTCTTATCTTTGTAATTCTTTGTGCTTTTTAATCTGTTTGGTTCGTGTGCAAAATTCGTTTATGTGAGGACAGGTTCGGCTTAAAAACCTTATTTTCAATCCTG
Organism: Lathyrus sativus; assembly: GCA_963859935.3. Classification (NCBI taxonomy): domain Eukaryota; kingdom Viridiplantae; phylum Streptophyta; class Magnoliopsida; order Fabales; family Fabaceae; genus Lathyrus; species Lathyrus sativus. The sequence goes on along the minus strand of OZ012735.1, from coordinate 886,384,488 downwards.
AGATTGAGAGAACTGCTCGCCGCACCAATAGTCGCACAAGGCGAAGACGACAACAAGCTATTCAGAGACAAGAGCACGGAGAATCTTCTTCATCCACTCCACCTAATTCACCAATTATTGCAGCACCACCACCACTTCCACCTCCAGTTTCGGTTCCATGTACAAATAGTCCAAGACACACTGCTTAGTTTGCGCGTAATCTCCAAAATGGAAGACAAGCTGAGATGAAAATAGGAATCCTTGCACTCATTTATCAAAATCCTTTCACGGGGTTAGATCATGAGGATCCGTTTACACATCTTACCAAATTTTATGAGATTGCGGGTGCAACGGGAGCAACAGAAGCTGAAGAAGTGTCATTGTTCAGGAGGCTATTTCCTTATTCTTTGATTGGGAAAGCGAAGAAATGGTATCTTGATCAGTCTACGACAATTATGACGGATTGGAATTTATTGGAAGAGAAGTTTCTTGAACGGTTCTTTCCACATAATCGTTTCATGGAAGCAAAAACTGCAATAGTTGTGTTTTCACAAGGAGGAAATGAATCCCTCAACGAAGCTTGGGAGAGATTCAAGTCTATGTTGAGGAAATGAAAAGGACACGGTTTTGACGAACTCACTCAAGTTCATATTTTCTGCAATGGTCTCCTTTCGGTTCACAAGACCTTATTGGATGCTACGGCGGGGGTTCTTTGATGTCTAAAAGCACTGAAGATGAAATAGCAATTATTGACAAGATGGAACTTAATGATCACCAAGGGAATCATAACCGTGGAGTAGCTCAAAGAAAACCAGGCGTGCTAGAGTTAGGTACTAATGATGCTATTCTTGCTCAAAACAAACTTCTTTCACAACAAGTGGAGCTTTTAACGCAACAAATGTCAAAGCTTCCACAACAAATCAAAGAGATGCAAGAAGTTCCTACCCAAGTTCAAGTGGAAATTTGTGAATTATGTAAAGGTGACCATCCTACCGGGTATTGTCCTCCGGTATTGGAACAAGTCAACTATGCTGGAAATTAAAATCAGGGCTACCAACAAAGACCACCTTATCAACAAGCAAATCAAGGTTATCAAAGACCTAATCTAGGGTACCAACAACCTTGGAGGCCGCAAGAAGCTGGAACTTCGAACCGTCAATAATATCAAAATTACACTCAACCTCCACAAACTCAAAGTGCACCATCAAATATGGAGGAAACTCTTACTCAATTCATGCAAATGTCAATGTCAAATCAAAAGAACACTGATGCTTCTATAAAGAATTTGGAGACATAAGTGGGTTAATTATCAAAACAATTGGCCGATCAACAAAAAAGGCCTTTCACGGCTACCGCTCTTCCAAATCCTAAGGAGAATTGCAAGGCGGTTCTCACAAGAAGTGGTAGAGAAATTGACATGGGCGTGGGTGATGAGATAGTGACGAAAGAAGTTGTAGTTGAAAAAGAAAATGAAAATGTTGAGAAAGAAGTAGAAAAGAATGTTTAGGGAGATTTAGTTGAAAATGAGAGAGTAAAAAAAGGTGAGGAAGGAGAGAAAAGTAAGAGAGAATAAAGAGTGAAAAAGTCTAGGAAAGGAAAAGAGCAAGTGAGCACTATTCATATTCAAAATTTGCCTTATCCACATGCTCCGACAAGGAAAGACAATGCTAGACACTATGCTCAGTTCATGGATATATTCAAGCAATTGCAAATTAATATTTCATTTTCTGAAGCACTGGAGCAAATGCCCAAGTATGCTAAATTCATGAAGGACATCCTGTAACACGGTGGGAGAACTGACTTTAAACAATGTTGCGGATAGCAAGAGTCGCCACCGACTTTTATTTTATCCATAAGGAAAGGTTATAAAAGAACAGGAAAGACCTTAGAGAATATTTTGGGTCCGGGGGGTAGGTTATGAAAAGGGAAGGTGTTAGCACCCTTTTCATCCATGGTTATCCATGGGCTCTTAGGTACTTAAGCTCACTTTTGAATTGTTTTGAAAGTGTAGTGTGTGAATAGCAAAAAATTTCAGAATAGTTTAATAATAATCCGTGTATGGATGTGAAAAAAACTTGTTTGAAAATTTTGTTGGAAATTCGTTTAAGTGTGAAAAAGTTTTGAAGTGAGCAAGTATCTAGGAGTAGCCTACCCTAATGTTTTAAGGTCTTTCTTATTCTTTATCCTTTCCTTAGTAAGACTATCCCTACTATAATGGAGTAGGTAGTCCTTACTTTGGATGTTAAGGGACATGTGAGGGACAATTGGATTTTTGAAGGCCATTGTGGGGTGTAATAAGCAAACTGGAGGGACTATCATCATTTCTCGAAAGGGACTCGATTCGTAAAGGCAACCATAAGGGACTTTGATGATTTTCTTTTTGAGGGACTTGCTTTATACACCCCACTTAACCAATATTCATAGGCAACTTGAGGGATATCCTTAGGAAGTGAGACGGCGATTAAAATCGACTTACGTGTGTGAAATGTTTAATTTAATTATCTTATATTAAGATGATCTAATTTATTTTTTTAAATATCATACATATTAGCACTCCCTAATTACTAACCATAATGATAATAATAATTAAACAACTTTACATCCAAGAAACAATTACAAAATAATAAGCAAAATAATTAAATAGCAAAGATAAATAAAATATAAATAAGCAATAATAAATAATAAAGGGGGTTAATTTTAAGTTTACTCGGCAAGACATCGCATCTTGTGCCTACGTATCCTTACGGGAGTGGAATCAGAGTAATCGTAGTTCCCCTCAATAGGGAGGTTAGAAACTTCTTGACTGTGGTCAAGGTCTCAAGGGGAATAAACGCATCTTAAGGACACGCTTACGTGGAGTGTAGAAACTCCAAATCTCTACGTTGAAATGTTAAGTTGTAATTAGGGTTAAATTAGGGATTCCACGGCGGGAAACCCTAAAATGAGCGCGGCGGCTCTTTGACCTAATGCTAAGGGTAAAATTGTAATTTTGCCTGCGGCGAGGCATTTGTGAAAATTAGGGTTTGTAGTTTGTAGTTTTGAGGATTTGAAATTGAATGTGTGAAGTTTTACGGACTATTGGCGCGGCGGCCAAACAGTTAGACCTAACCTTCGGATGTGTGCAATGTGACAGAAATAATAGTAAACGCGTGAGATAATTGAATCATGCAAACAGAGAGATAATGTCATAATTTAAACCATGCAAGCAGAAATTTAAAGGCAGAATTTAAAGAGCGATTGTTAAGTTCGCGAGGTTACATGAGAGGAGCAGATACAATATGATAATGAAATTTGAATTGAACAAAAATAAAATAAATAACGGTTCTAGTTATTATTTTAAAAAAAAAGATTTTAGTTATTATTTTAAATTTATCTAAAAAAAAAGTTTTTCTTAAAAATAATAGGTTTTCATATTAATTTGGAAAAGATGTTAATGTTATTTATTTTAAAAAACAGATTTTTATATTATAACAAATTTTAATAAATTAATGATAACAATAATAATAATAATGGTAATAATAATGATAATAATGATAATAATAATAAATAATGATAATAATAATAATAATAATAATAATAATAATAATAATAATAATAATAATAATAAAGCAATAATGAATTTTAAATGTGCCAAATAACCCAACAATGTTGCTAACGCAGAAATGCGCTCATCGCAACCAGATCTAAATCGGACGAAACAAAATTTATCGCAAAGAAAAAGAAATTAAGCAAAAAATAGTATTATTGCTCACACAAAAATGCGATCATCGCAACCAGATCGAACTAACACAAATGTCACGCGTCATGCACACAAATGTGCAAACATCGTATCGACATAATTCGATCAAAAATCTTATATATATAAACTCTAACAATTTAAAAATTATATATATATAAACGTAACAGTAATAGATAAAGAAAAAGAAATAACGGTAATAGATGAAGAAAAAGAAATAACGGTAAAAGATGAAGAAAAAGAAACAACAGTAATAGATGAAGGAAAAGAAATAACGGTAAACGATGAAGAAAAAGAAATAACGGTAAAAGATGAAGAAAAAGAAATAACGGTAAAAGATGAAGAAAAAGAAACAACAGTAATAGATGAAGGAAAAGAAATAACGGTAAACGATGAAGAAAAAGAAACAATAGTAATGGATGAAGAAGAAAACTAAATAACGGCAAACGGCACTCACTCCTCTTAGGTTTTTTTCATTCTCCCCTCTTTTTTTCCAACAAGGCAACACATGTATATATAGGGAACAAATTAGGGTTAACACCAAATTGTCAATAATGTCCCTAAAGCCCATTTTAAAGCCCAAACTAAATAATTAGTTAAGAAAAAATAAAATTTAAATAATTTAAAATAATTAAAATAAACTTAAAATAAAAACTAATAATCCTATTGATTCCTAAAATAAAAAATATTTTCAAAGAACAAAAAAAATGACAAAGGTGAGATTTGAACTCTCAACCTCTCACACTCATAACTCCTTACACATGTCCTCCTGCCAATTGTGCCATTTTTACTTTTTAGAAAAAAAATGCATGCCATATGATATTTACCTGCAAAAAGTCAAACGACTACACAAATTTGTTAGTAATTGATTAAATGCAATGAAATGCGACGACAAATCTTAGGGCAAAATTTGGGGTATTACAGTTATTATGATAATATTTCTCACCCAACCTCTCTTTGATGTTGGCAAAAAAAAAAATCATGAAGTTTGACTTTGGTTTGACCACAGTTGACCTCAGTTTGACCTTTTAACTGCATTGACTGCTTTTGACTTATCTGATCATCTGACTGAGCAAACTTTTGAGAAAAGTCTTGAAACTTGACATGGGAGTTCTTATACACATATAAGATGTTATGAAGCTCACTTGAAGTCTTGGAAGTCCATTTAGCCTGATTAAAGTCAAAACCCTAGTTTTGGATGCACTGCTTAGGAGGTGCATTGTCTGAGGGAATTGTCAACTCTTCTGACCAATTGTGAATTTTGTGAACCTTGTGAACCTTCTTGGAACACAAAGTCTTGTATTGTGAGGGCAAATTTTGGGGTGCAACAGCTGCCCCTGTTCAATTTTCTGAAACCTGAGGGGTTAGATTGGTATATTTTCCAGTCGTAACCTGGAAGGTTGAAGGGGATTGAACACAAAAGCCCAAAAATTTGCACTCACCAGCGCATGGAGTGATATTGATGGTTGGTTGAACATGATTGAGTGGGCTTAAAGATGCCACTAGGGGAAATTTCTTCAGTAGTATAATGAGAACTGTCAGGAGTCTGGAGTAATACTGATGTAACAGCATGTCTTCATGAGGATAGAGCAATCAATAATGATAACCCTAAAGCAGTCTTGAAGTGATAAATCTGACCTCAGGAGGATAGAGCAATCAATAGCTCTAAAGCAGTCTTGAAGTAATAATGGCTTCAGGAGGATAGAGCAATCAATAGCTCTAAAGCAGTCTTGAAGTAATAGAATGGCTTCAGTAGGATAGAGCAATCAACAGCTCTAAAGCAGTCTTGAAATAATAATGTGATATGTCTTCAGGAGGATAGAGCAATCAATAGCTCTAAAGCAGTCTTGAAGTAATGATTTCAGGAGGATAGAGCAATGGATAGCTCTAAAGCAGTCTTGAAATAATAATGTAATTTCAGGAGGATAGAGCAATGGATAACTCTAAAGCAGTCTTGAAATAATTAGATGGCTTCAGGAGGATAGAGCAATGAATAGCTCTAAAGCAGTCTTGAAGTAGTAATATGACCTCATGAGGATAGAGCAATGAATAGCTCTAAAGCAGTCTTGAAGTAATAGGATGATTTCAGGAGGATAGAGCAATCAGTAGCTCTAAAGCAGTCTTGAAGTCATGAGAGGCTATCAGGAGGATAAAATAACCCTGAGGTTACAATAAAGAAGTCCCAAAGTAATAAGAAGCTCATCAGGAGGATAAAGTAACCCTGAGGTTACAATAAAGCAGTCCCAAAGATCATAAGATTGTTTGTTGGATAATTAACCTGAAAACAAGGTAGCATTCTGTATAACAACATTAGTTTATGCTTTATGTATGCATGTATGACATGATGCACTTAGGTAATGTACTATAGACATATATGTTATGGTATGATGTAAATGATGTATGTATGCTATGACACTGCTGGAAGTGTCTGGATATCCTTGTATAACAACTGCTGGCCAAGGAAAATAAATCCCGATTCGTTGTTGAAGAATATATAACCCTCCGTCTGCTGGGGATAACAAGGTATAGATAACCTCCCGTTGTTGGGGATAACAAGGTATAGATAACCTCCCGTTGTTGGGGATAGTAGGGTATAGATAACCTTTGTTTTCGTTTGATAGTAGGATAAGTATAACATCCCGTCTTCGTTCATCGTGCCCTTATTGGAAAGTAATTTCCCGTATATCCGTATGAGGATAAAAGAGATGGATATAAATTCCAGGGGAGATTAGACTTTGTGAAAATGGATTAGTCCTACTGATGGTTTGTAACTGTCTTGTAAAGATGAACCGGCGAAGCTTCGTTGAAATCCTTCCCTCGTTCGTCCTTAGTAAATACTATTACTGCATTTTCATGCATTTCTGGTAAACATCAATCATATTAAAAGCATACATGCGTTTCTGGTAAACATCAATCATATTCAAAGGCGTACATACATTCAAACACAACCAATGGACGTTTCGCTTATGTAAATAGGGTAAAAGTGAATCTGGATTCAAAAGATGGAATTTATTTATATCAAAAGTGACCCATACACGGGTAAGTTTGTACAAGGAGACATAAACCCTAGTAAGAGAATTTTGTCATGAAGTTTTACAAAAAGAATCAGCTATGTGGGAAATAATCCTATTGAGTTTCAATTCTACTATTGCCACTCAAGTATCTCATCTTCTTGCTGTTGAGACGGAAACGATTGGATTGAGCTTTATCTGTTTGAGCTTGAGTAAGTAGTACAACTGGTTGCAGTTTCATGAGTGATCCAAACGAGACATAGTCATACGCTTTAATCCCTAACTTTTGCCTGGATTGCCCTTTCAGGTTTTCAATCCACCGGGATACCCTTTTTTGCCCAAGCCGCCTTTTCAGGTTTTCGACTTGCCAGGTGTACATCTTTTTATATATATATCCCTAATTTTTGCCCAAACCCTTTTGGTTTGCCGGGATGCCCTTATTTTTGCCTAGGCCTGTCAACCTAGCGGGTCTCTTTTTATGCGTAGTATTTTTTAACTATGTCTGCGTTTACAGGTTGTGGGAAGTCTTCACCATCCATTGTAGTCAGTATCATGGCACCTCCTGAGAACACTGTCTTGACTACAAATGGTCCCTCATATGTTGGAGTCCACTTGCCCCTAGGATCACCCTGTGGTAATATGATACGCTTGATTACCAAGTCACCAGCCTGATATACCTTTGGCTTAACCTTCTTGTTAAAAGCTTTGATCATCCGTTTCTGGTACATCTGGCCATGACAAACTGCTGCTAACCTTTTCTCATCAATCAAATTTATCTGGTCAAGTCGAGTCTGAATCCACTCATCTTCATCCAAGCCTGCATCCTTCATAATTCTCAAGGAGGGGATCTGAACTTCAATAGGCAGAACTGCTTCCATACCATAGACTAAGGAGAATGGGGTTGCCCCTGTTGAAGTACGTATTGTAGTACGATAACCATGCAGAGCAAATGGTAACATCTCGTGCCAATCCTTGTAAGTAACAGTCATCTTCTGTACAATCTTCTTAATGTTCTTATTAGCAGCTTCAACTGCCCCATTCATCTTTGGACGATACGGAGAAGAGTTGTGATGCTTAATCTTGAACTGCGTACAGAGATCAGTAATCATAGTGTTGTTCAGATTAGAGCCATTGTCAGTGATAATCCTTTCAGGGATACCATACCTACATATGAGATTATTCTTAATGAACCGAGCCACCACATTCTTAGTCACAGATGCAAATGAAGCTGCATCTACCCACTTCGTGAAGTAATCAATAGCAACCAGGATGAAACGATGCCCATTAGAAGCAGTAGGCTTGATCTCACCAATCATATCAATGCCCCACATGGCAAAGGGCCAAGGAGCAGTCAACACATTCAATGGAGATGGAGGTACATGTACTTTATCAGCATAGATTTGACATTTGTGACATGTTCTGGAGTGTTGATAGCAATCAGCTTCCATGGTAGACCAATAGTAACCTGCTCTCAAAATCTTCTTTGCCATGGTATGACCACTAGAATGAGTGCCAAAGGTCCCATCATGCATCTCTTCCATAATTTCTGTAGCTTCCTTCTTATCCACACAACGAAGCATAGTTGAATCATGATTACGCTTATACAGAATGCCATTACTCAGAAAGAACTTAGCAGAAAACCTTCTCAGGAACTTCCTATCTTTGACAGATGCCCCTTCAGGGAACTCCTGAGCTTCAAGATAGTTTTTCACTTCATAGAACCAAGGCTTCTCCTCTGCCCCTTCAGTGTCAATCTCATTGCAGTATGCAGGCTTCTCAAATCTATCAATGGTAATCTTGGGAGCTTCATCATCCCAGCTTATCTCAAACATAGATGCCATGGTGGCCAATGCGTCTGCCAACTGATTCTCTCTTCGTGGAATATGTCCAAAAGTAATCTCTTTGAAATGTGGGATCAAAGACAACACATGTTCTCTGTAAGGAATGAGATTATCATGCTTTGTATCCCAATCTCCTTTAATCTGACTTACTACCAGAGCTGAATCTCCATACACCTCAAGGAACTGAATCTTCATATCAATAGCAACTTGCATACCCATGATACATGCCTCATACTCAGCCATATTATTGGTACAATAGAAACAAAGTCTGGCAGTAATCGGGGTATGACAACCTTCAGGGGAACTAATCACAACACCAACACCATTACCATGTGCATTGGAGGCACCATCAAAAACCATAGTCCATCGAGATCCTTGTTCAGGTCCGTCATATTGTCCAGGTTCTTTGGTAACAGACATAATGTCTTCATCAGGGAACTCAAAATTCATTGACTGGTAATCACCTACTGCTTGATGAGCCAAATGATCAGCAACAACACTCCCCTTAATGGCCTTCTGAGTAGTATACTGTATATCATATTCCGTCAAGATCATTTGCCATCTTGCAATTCTTCCGGAGAGAGCAGGTTTCTCAAATATGTACTTGATTGGATCCATCTTCGCAATCAACAAGGTAGTATGGGTCAACATATACTGTCTTAGTCGGCGAGCAGCCCATGCCAAAGCGCAGCAAGTTTTCTCGAGCAGTGAGTATCTTGTTTCACAGTCGGTAAACTTTTTGCTAAGGTAGTATATTGCCTGCTCTTTTCGACCAGACTCCTCATGTTGCCCCAATACACACCCCATTGAGTTGTCTAATACTGTTAAATACATAATCAAGGGTCTTCCATCAACTGGTGGCATTAAAATTGGAGGTTCTAGCAAATATCTCTTGATTTCATCAAAGGCAGTCTGGCACTCATCATTCCATTCCATCACCTGATCTTTCTTCAACAACTTGAAGATTGGCTCACAGATGGTAGTTAATTGGGAAATAAATCTTGCAATGTAGTTCAATCGTCCCAAGAAACCTCTAACCTCCTTCTCAGTACGGGGAGCTGGCATCTCTCGTATAGCTTTCACTTTTGCAGGATCCACTTCAATACCTTTTCCACTGACAATGAAACCCAGGAGCTTTCCAGATCTAACTCCAAAAGTACACTTGTTTGGATTTAATCTCAACCTGTATTTCTTCAACCTCTCAAACAACTTGTGCAGATGATCAAGATGTTGTTCTTCATTCTGAGACCTGGCTATCATATCATCCACATATACCTCTATCTCATGATGAATCATATCATGAAACAAAGCCACCATAGCACGCTGATATGTTGCCCCTGCATTCTTCAAACCAAATGGCATTACCTTATAGCAAAAGGTGCCCCACTGTGTCACAAATGTAGTCTTCTCCATATCTTCAGGTGCCATCTTGATTTGATTGTAACCAGAGAAACCATCCATAAAAGAGAATACCTTATGCTGAGCAGTGTTGTCTACCAGAATATCAATATGAGGAAGTGGAAAGTCATCTTTAGGGCTAGCCTTGTTCAGATCTCTGTAGTCTACACACATACGTACCTTACCATCTTTCTTAGGAACTGGTACCACATTTGCAACCCACTGAGGATAAGAAGTTACGGCCAAGAACCCTGCATTGAATTGTTTCATTACCTCTGCTTTGATCTTTTCTGACATTTCAGGACGCATACGACGAACCTTCTGCTTCTTTGGACGACAATCTTCTTTCACTGGCAAACGGTGAACCACAATGTCTGTATCCAACCCTGGCATATCTTCATAAGACCAAGCAAAGATCTCCACATAGTCACGTAGCATCTGAATCAACCTGCTCTTGACACTGTCCTCTAAATCAGCCCCTATCTGGACCTCTTTTCTGTTTTCTTCAGTTCCCAGATTCACAACTTCGACTGGCTCTTCATGTGGCTGTATAGCTTTCTCTTCTTGTTGTAACAACCTAGCAAGCCCTACAGGTATTTCACAATCGTCCTCGTTTCCGTCTTCAGTTTGATAGATCGGATTCTCGAAATTATAATTGGCAATAGTAGAACTGTTATCAACTGGATCCAGAGTGGATGAGGATCTGCATTTTAGTGACGTGGGTGTGTGTAAGAACACATAGCTGATAAAGCAAAAATAAAAGAAAAAGAAAGACAAGGAACACAATATTTACGAAAACGAAACGTCCACTGATTTTATGGAATGAAGTATGCAAATGAAATGACAACCCGTAACAAGCACGCCATTGTGCCCCGGGTAAGGCACATGGCTTGAAAGTTTTAATTGTTCCAGAAATTACAAATTTAAAAACATAACACAGTAATAGTATTTACTCCTGACTAAAGGAGATAGGGATAACATCTTCAGCTTTCCAATTATTGAGTCCAGCACCCACAGTAGGAAAAATCCATGCCTCCAAGTTGTAGTCTTCATCTTGATCTCCCACAGCATTGATAACCCCTTGATTGGTGATACGAACAGCACGAGCACGACGAACAGCCTTCTGGGACTCTGCAGTGAAACCCAAACCAAACTTGTCAGACTTGTATGGAATATCAGGAAGCTGACCCCAAATAGTACAACCACCTTCTTCCACCACAGCTTTTGCATCATTGAGGGAGGCCATTGCCATTGTTGGAGGGTTTCTGATGACTACAGGAACCTTCTTCACAGCAGGAGGAGTCACACAATCCTTAACAGCCCAGGGAACCACTTCAAATGACTGACATGGAGTTTCAATGTATTCACCTTCTACTTCCAGATACTTGAAAGTGTTTACATGGCTGACAAAGTATTCTTCCTCTCCAAAGACAGTAACAACTTTTCCATTCACCGGATATCTCAACTTTTGATGTAATGTGGAGGTCACAGCACCTGCCCCATGGATCCAGGGACGACCAAGCAGACATGAGTACGAAGGACGAATATCCATCACATAGAATGTAGCAGTAAACACCTGAGAGCCAACCTTGATTGGAAGATCAATTTCCCCATGCACTACTCTTCTAGAACCATCAAAAGCCTTTACCACAATATTACTGGGCTTCAATACCGTGTCTTCAGGACTCAGCTTGTTCAGGACTTCCTTAGGCAACACATTCAGAGAGGAACCATTGTCTATCAGCACATGAGACAGGGTAGTGCCCCTGCATTCAATTGAAATATGCAAGGCCCTGTTATGATCCCTCTTGGCAGGGGTCAAGTCAGCATCAGAAAATCCTAACCTGTTGTCATAGGTCAGGTGAGCAACACAATTCTCAAACTGGTCCACAGAAATTGCACTGGGTACATGAGCCATCTTTAGAAACTTGATCAATGACTTGGCATGAGCCTCAGAACATAATAACAGGGAGAGCATAGAAATCTTTGAGGGAGTATGCCCCAGCTGATCAACAATATCATAATCACTCTTGCGAATGATTTTCAATACTTCTTCCATCTGCTTAGAGAGGTCATCAGCAGCTGGCACATCAGTAGATACAGGCTCAATAACAGGACCCTTGCCCCGAGCATCAGTGGTGGAAGTAACAGCAGGAGTAACTGCACTCTTAGAAGCAACTGGAGGAGAGAAGACTCTTCCACTACGAGTGATCTTGCTAGATCCAGCAATATTATCAATGTCAACAGGCATATCAGGTAAAGGCTCCTGCTTGACACCATGGATGTAAACATCAGACCCATAGTGCCAAGGCACAGCTTTGTCAGATGTATAAGGAATAGGACCAGGAGTGGTAATGATCAGAGGAGCTACTCTGGCTTCAGCAACAACTTTCACAGGACCTTCAGCAATAATCTTGATTGGGCCCTGATGAGTGATTTTAATGGGACCCTTTGAAGTGATTCTTAGTGGTACTTTGTCAACCATGTCAACCTCTTCAATCTTCTTACCCTGAGTCAGATGATCCACCATACTTTCTACAGGTGCTGGTCTCCTTTCAAACACTATAGTATATTTATCCATGAGACGTTGAATCCCATCTCTCAAAATGAAGCAACTATCCGGCTTATAGGTACAATATAGACAATCTTCATGACAACCTGGAAAGATCCCAGCTTGTACTAACCTCTTTTTGATAACAGACAATGGTGTGCTCAACTCCATAACTGAATAGACATGCAGATCTTCATCAATATCTTCATCAATGGCGTTGACAGTCTTCTCGTGATTTGGCATTGGAGCTGTAATCACATTTGGAGTACCTGGTGGATCAAACTCAATTTCTCCAGCATCAATCATATCCTGAATTTTGTTCTTCAAGACCCAGCAGTTATTAGTATCATGTCCTGGACAGTTTGAATGATATGCACATCGTGCATTGGGATTGTACTTGGGAGAGGTAACATTGGGATTCTGAGGAGCCTCCCTCAGGGTAATAAGTTCAGCCTTCAACAAGTGTTGCAATGCCTGAGCCATTGACATGTTGATCTTCGTGAACTGTCTTCTAGCCCTCTGTTGGTTGCCTTGAGGCTGCTCTGTTGTTGCAGGAGTTGGATTTGAAATATGAACTGCACTAACAGACTGATGCCTTCTGTTACGATCAGGCTGACCATACACAGCATTAGATTCTTTCTTCCCAGTGGGAGGCTTCTTTGCAGCACCTGATGAAGAAGTGCCCACTTGGATCTTACCACTCTTGATACCATTCTCTACTCGCTCTCCTGTCATGATCAACTCAGTGAAGCCAGATGATGAGCTTCCAATGAGATGACTGTAAAACGGACCATTCAGCGTACACATGAACATATCAACCAACTCCCTATCAGTCAAAGGGGGTTGAACTCTTCCAGCTAAGTCTCTCCACTTCTGAGCATACTCCTTAAAGCTTTCTTTGGCACCCATAGACATGCTTTGAAGCTGCATGCGAGTGGGGGCTAAGTCAGCATTGTATTGATACTGCTTGTAGAAAGCTTCAGCAAGGTCATTCCAATCTCTGATGTTGACACTCTCCAACTGATAATACCACTCTAGCTGAGCTCCAGATAAACTCTCTTAAAAGAAATGGATCCACAACTTTTTATCAGCAGTGTGGGGTTGCATTATTCTGACATAAGACCTCAGATGCAATTTGGGACAAGAGACCCCATCATAGACAACAAATGTAGGAACTTTGAACCCAATGGGTATGACCACCCCAGATATCAAGCTCAAATCCTCAAAATCCAGCCCAGATGATTTCTGTAATTCCATAGCATCCATTCTATCCACCAGCCTCTTGAATTTGTCTTCGTTAGGCTCATGGTAGTAGTTAGCCTCAGAATCAGAGTCCCCCATAGTGTTGTGGAGACTGCCTCTCTCCTGCTCAGATTCTTCAGATTCATAGTCTTCAACATGTTCCTTGGTCTTGACAGGACCTTTGAACCTTCTTCCCATGTTGAGCAACCCAGCAGACCTTCTAGCCTTCTTAGTCTTCTTGGCCAGCAGTGTCTTCAATTCATCCTGCCCCTTGGATAGGTTCAGGATCAGCTCTTGGAACTGTGCATTCTGTGCCTGGAGATCCTTAACTGATTGTTCAAGAGCCATTGCTGAAATAAACAGCGAGAAGATGAGAAACCTGTGCACAATTATAAACCTGTGATGCAATGATATGGGAATGCATATGCAATGTTTTCAAGGACCGCAGGATTTAAATTTGCTTAAACAAACAAGAAAGTAACTTTTTATTAGTAATAACTTGTTTTGCCTTTTAGGCTTACAAAAAATGAAAACGAAATAAGTACAAAAGATGGGGTTTTAAGTCTCCCATGGACGTTTCCTCTTTGTGTTGAGGTATGAGTTGAGGTTTCGTTCCTCATGAAGTAGCTTTGTTAGCTCTAGGATCCTTGCTTGGCTTGCTTTGTAATGAGCCTCGAAAGTATCCCTTTGCTCTTTCAGTTGGATCCATGATCTCTGCAAGTCTTCCATATCAGTAGGCATGTCTGGGTGAAGGATGGTATAAGCTGTGTCTCCTTCAGCAACAGGTTCCATGGTAACTGGTAGGACGGCAGGATATGGCATCATGAGTGTCTGAGCACGAGATCGTACCCATCTGAGATAAGCCTCCATTGGAATAGTGTACTTAGGCTCCAGTGTCTTGCTGTCAATCCTGTTTACCTTTCCCCAAGCTCGGATGAATCTCTGACGGTAACCCTGAAGATCGTTGTCGTAATCAAACACAATGCCCTGAATCAACATGTCATGTGGACCATCGCTCCGGGCGTAACCAAACTGTCGTAAAGCTAGAGATGGGTTGTAGGTGATGCCTCCTCTTATGCCTAGAAGTGGCACATTAGGAAACTCCCCACAACGGTCAATGATGGTGACATTCTCCATAGATCTGGAGCACCAATGGATGTCTGAGTGAGAAAGTGACATGATCCTCTTGGACCATCTGAACCCTTGCTCATTCTTGATTACTGAGCGAGGAAGGTGAGAAATAAACCACCTAGAAAGTAAAGGTATTGTTGCACCCTAAAATTTGCCCAACCTTATTCACTTGGTTTATGTTTCAATGTCATTAGCATTTGCATATAGAGTCATGTACATAGGTTACTCATCGGCATAGCATAAGCATAGCAAGTCATACAACAGGGGGACCAATCATTATTCTCATCTCTAGAGGCCTATCAAGAGGTTATTATCCTGATTCAATCTCATTCAAGTCATCAGAAAAGAATTTGAAAGCTATCAAGTCAATGGGTCAAGCAGTTAATATATCTCCTGGCTGAGGGTATCTGGGGATCATCAAGGAAAGTATGAGCTGTGAATTGAAGGCACGGGGAGTATCTAGACATCTTGGAGGACTTAGAAAGTCATTTGGAGAAGGAGACAAGTCATTGGTGTGATCACAAGTATTGCAGTTGAAGACAGTCAACTAGGGTTTCATCTGGGTCAACCCTGGGTCAACTCTAGGTCAATTGACTGATTGAAAGGCATTAAGGGCTATTGGAGAGATGTGGGGTTCATAATTTGACATGGAGAATAAAGATATGTTGTTATGCTAAGAATAAATCAAGAGAAATCAAGGAGAAGAGGAGGTTCTAAATTAGGGTTTCTAGGTAAAATTCCCTGGTTTAAGTCAAACTTCCAAGCAAAATAAGTCAAAATGCAAGCTTCAAATGGATCCTTGGCCAACATGAAACTTGTAGAGGATCTCAAGAACTTTAATTTGAGTGGTGGAAGACATCAAGGAGATTTCTAGAACTCAAGTTATAGCTCTTGCAAGTTAGGGGTCACCAGATGGCACTGAAATTTGTCTGTGCAAGTTGACTGTCTTCTGACAAACTTTTGGCCCTCAAGGATAATTCAAATGGACTTTGAACAAGCAATAGAGGTGTTCCTCATTGTCTCCCCTTTCCAAAAAGGTATGGTATGCCTTCATATGATTTAGGGAACTCTACTTATGGCTTGTGCAAGACAGGGGTATTTTGGTAATTTGGTGATTACAGGTCATTCATAGCATATGCTTAAAACTCATACAAGGAAGCTTCAAATGGAAAACTTCTCAACATCAAAGTTGCTCAAAATGGGATTTTAAGGCTAGATAAGATGTTGTGAGAGTTTGAAAATGCATGGAGCATGGATATTTTAAAATGGTCAAAATGGCTTGTAAATGGCTTATAAGTTGAAAAAGTTGGAATTGAATTTTGGTTTGAGAGATCTACAAATCCAAAATGGGGCATATGATAGATGATTTTGATTGGAAACATCATTTTGAGAACAATGGTTTAGCCACATTTTTGAGTTTAGGCTTAAAAATTGGAGTTTCTTTGTAAATTTGTTATTTGCACTTTAAGGCATCAAAAGGAAAGATGAGAAAATGCTACATAAAGGTTTGTGTTGTACCCCAAATTTTGACCCCTTAGATTCTCATTATCATTTTTAGAAGCATGATCATGCATTATCTAACCCTAAATCAAGCGCAAGTTTATTATTGTCAAGTTACAGATGAATCAGGGTTTTCGCACCGACAGATTCAAAGAAATCAAGGAATGATCAACCAATGATTTGGGCCAATTCAATCATGTAATGAAATCAAAGACAATATCAAAGTCAAATGGGAAGTCAATTTGAAGAAATCGTTTCAGAATCAAGAACAGTGCAGTCAGGAGGCCCCGATTAGGGTTTTTAACCAGTGGAAAGTCAACTGTGGTTTGACTTTGATGTTGGGAAAGGTTTTAATGGTGGGAGTGAGGTCCATGAAGTTAATATAGGCTATTAAAGACTATTCAAGAAGTGTCAAAGTCCCAGGATGTCCAGAATATCAACAGGCGACTCGATCGGCACCGATCGATCGTACGGTTGACCGAAAAGTCAACTCCTCAAATTTTGAGAATTGGAATCCAAGTTGTGAATCAAAGTTGTTCCTTATGTCATAATGGACTTGCATATCAATTTTCATGATCATTGGATCAAGAATGAGAGAGTAATCGAGAAATCAGGAAATTAGGGTTTTGAAAGGGGCTAAACCGTATCTCCTTAACCACACATCCAATTGAGTTGGTTCTAGGCTCATTTGAAAGCTCTTGACAAGTCCTACAAAAGTTCCATACTAGTCCACAACCAGAAAATGCATACTTTTTGAGATATAAGCAAAAACATTCCTAGAAGGGAAAATAACTTAGAAAATTTCTAAGTTATTTTCACCTTAAAAGCTAAAATCAGCCAACTTCAAGGGGGTTTTTCACCTAGTTTCAAATAGAATCAAGATTTCTGGCCAACATGAAAGTTTTAGTACTATGTGAGGGCTTTCTAAATTGTACAAGAACATCTCAAGGTGAGTTATGAGCTGAGAGATACATATGTTCAAAGTTGGTATTTTGTCATGCTAGTCCCACATTGACCAATATTGCAAAAACACCTCTATCACTCAAGTGGGCCAATTCTAACTTGTCAAACTCATACTATCTGATATATTGAACATCTCAAGCAAGTTGAAGCAAAGAAATTGCATGGAGATAGCATAGAATTAAAGATTGGAAGTTCATTGCCTAAGTTGTCATTTTTGACTTTTCCAAGCATGAGGTGGAAAGTGATTCTGCTCCAGCCACTCTACCAAGCATCTAGGCTGCAATTTATCAGTAGAAACATCATTTAAACTTGCCCATTGGGTTAAGGAGACAGCCAAAGATCAGAAAAAGCAAGGCAAGTTGGCAAGTGGTTGAAAATATCAAGTTTGCTTCATGGTTAAGCAAGACTTCCTAGCAAGCACCTCAATCATTTTCTCTATAAAAGGAGGGCTCCCTCACCTCATTTGGAGGAGATCTTATCTGATAGAAACCACAAATAACCTCTGTCATCACAATTCCATGATCTTGCTCCAATTTCTCAAAAATCACAAAGTTCACCAAAACACTCAAAAATGGCCTTGAAGTGAAATCTCTACCACATCAAGTTCTACATGTTCCAGCACCCAAACTATCATCCATACACTTTATAAATAACATATATAATGTGTACAAACCATTGAACCACCAAAAATCACAAGAAATCAAAAAGTCAACCTTTCACTTGGCTTACTTTGACCAAAGTCCATAAAAAACACCAAACTGAGTTTCAAGCTTTTTCTTGAGGTTGTGACCACTTGAACACCTCATAAATAACATATCTCAACTGTCCAAACACTCACCAGTCACTAGAAGTTCATATCTTTTCATTTGGCATTGAAAGTGTGTTATTGCTTAAAGTGGAAGAAAACTCAAAAGCCAACAATTGAAGCAAGGAGCCTCTGGTCTTTCTCAACAATTTTGGCTTGCTTAACAGATCTTCAACAGGTATGTATGCACATCTATCACCTCTTGCAATATCTTTCCATGACTTATGCCTTTTGAGTGCTTTTGTGAAATTTTTGAGTTATGAATGTATGCTTATTGTCATGATGATTGTTAGTGTTTGGTAAGTACTTTGTCTTGGTCATACCAACATACTATGTGTCATGTTTGTTGCATTTAAATGAGGGAGGCCAATACCATAAAGTGGCTATCATAAAGGGTTTGTTGCCAAGTCTGCTATGTGCTAGTTTTAATTGACAGGCTGTTGGATTTATGGTGATGATGTTGTCATAAACATGAAAATAAAAAACCAATACTGCTGTACCGTTGTTGGTCTGTTGTAACATGACAAAATCATTGCAATTTATAGAAGGAGCATGTTTGATCTTCAAGAAAATGAAATCCATAGCAGGATTCTGTTTCAATTTGTGAGAAGAACTAGTGCTGTTGGTCTGAATTTGCTGTTACCACATTCAATTTGCTTTCTGTTTTGGCTTTTATTAACAGCATCTACACTTTGTTACATTGATATGAACTGTTTTGCTGCTAGTATAGTTGTGCTTGTTGTACTGAAATAATTGGGGCTGGAGGGTTATTTTCATTTCAAAACCTGTTGGTACTTGATGTGTGTTCTTATATTCTTGCTCTATCATGCCTAGAGTTTACCAATAAGCTGCTTGTTTTTCTTGCTCTTTTGATAGACATTGACTTATCGTGCTGTTAACATTTTCCTTTTGCACCACAACATCATTTTCAACACAAACCCCCCTTTTTCATGATTGCTTGTTTAAAATCCCCAAATCTGATGTCTTGCATATGTGTATGTTCCCAGAATTGATTTCTTTTGAAACAAAACCACAGTAGCATGTCAGTATGCAAATGTTTATTGTTGACACACACACACATCAACATCACATCAATTTTATGTTCATCATGCTGCTATGTTTGTTATTTCATAAATCTGTTGGTATGCTAGCTCACTCATTCCGTCATTCCCAAAAAGATTTGAGCTAATTAAAATTGGTTTGCTTGCTGAAATACTAAAGTTGTTAGGTTCAAATGTTGGTATTTATTTTGTTGTACCTGAGATCTTGAGTATGTTAAGGTACGGTTCTGTTCCATATCTGTTGATGCTGTTTGGTTTTGGTCTTTTGTACTTGAAGCATGTCATTTGATACTCGGTGTGTGGACTTAAGTACTATGTTTTGTTCATACTGTGTTCATGTCGTTCAAACTGTCACTCTTCCTTAATGCTATTGCTCCCATAAAATTAAAAAACCTGATGTTAGTTGTTTCTTTGTTTGCCTGGCTGTAGCTTGGTTTGTGCATGGCATGAAAAACTGTTTGCAATTCATGAAAAATATAACAATGATATTTCAGGCAACAGGTCTTGTGTAAACCTACAGATTGGAATTATCACTTGTGTTTTAAAAAGAGTTGGTTCACATTTGCCTCAAATTCTGTTTTGGAATGATCCTGTCATAGCAGTAGAAAACTTGTTTTAGCACAAAACGCCACAATCCTGATTTCAGCCTTCAAACATGTTCATGTGTGTAGTTGAAAGCATGCTTATGTATGCTGTTTTGATGTATGTAGCATAGCACACAAATCCACATATTTTCATAACATTCATCAAAATCACAAGTCATACACCCTACCACTTTTGCATAAACTGATTTCTTGCTAAAATACCACTTTGTACACACCACAATGACCATTTGAAACTGGTTGGTATGATCATCTCACTCTGAGAACCATTGCATCAAAGACTCACTTCTTCATGTGCACACCAAAATACACAAACCACACACTTGGTCACTTTTGACATAAAGCATGAAAACTTGTTTTTCTTCTTTCCAACATGATTCTATGATCATCCACAACATGTTTATGCATTCACATTGTTGATTTAAGCATTGCATCAAAATATCACATGTAAACACAAAATGACACAAAAACACACAAGTCACCAAAAGACCCATTTTGCACCAAATCTTGTTTTTTCTTAAACTCACTCCACATACACCTTATATGGTTCATGTATAATGTGTTGAAACATTAATTTGATGAAAGAAAGCCATGTATCAAATTTCATATCTTCATGTGCATCATTATGTGGATAACTTGCATATGCATGGTCAATTCTCATGACAGGTAGTTTCCTTGGAATTTCAATGTTTAGATCATCTCATTATCATCCACATGTGCTTTACAAATGATTAAATTGTTTAAATTTGCTTTGGAACTTCATCTGTGCATCATCATGCATGATTGTTCATCATTTTGCAAAATGTCTCATTCTCACATGTCAATTTGGAAATGCTTGTGTATTCTTGCTATCTCATTGTTTCTACAGCTTCATATGACCATATGTGTTGTGTTTGAATGAACCAAAACATTGAAAACAACCTGCACAATGATTTGTTTCACATCATGCTTCACGCACACATAATACACACAAATTGCAATTTGAATGCTACACTTTCATATGTTTGTTCCAGATCTGATGTTTTCACCTACACACACTAGATATCACATGTTTAAGATGTCTTGATGGTTGGTACAGCTCCTGAACACCCCAAACTCCAAAATCACTTTGTTATGCATGTGTGTTCTTATGTGTTTTTGCAAACTGAACATGACTTTCATCTATCTGAAACTCCTGGCCATAAACCTGTTCCAGTCTGTTTATATATCATATTTTGGATGTGTATGTGGATTTACTTGGCTTTGAACATGTTTGTATCAAGGTGTCCATGTCATTTTGCAAATCAAAAGCACATAAACACACCAGCTATCGTTTTTTTCACAGGAAAATGAATCTCAGAAAACTAACATCACCATCCTCTTCCTCTCATTTTTCTACCCAATTTACATATAAAATTTGTCTCGATCCGATGAGCGGTTAGTGAGATACGGTATAAAACGTATTTGGTTTCGATTATGTTTCCATGCATTCAAAACACACACACACACACCAGTCAGCGTTTTTTTCACTAGGTGAACAATTTGGAAAAACTAACATCACCATCCTCTTCCTCTCATTTTTCTACCCAAGATCCATATAAAATTTGCCTCGATCCGATGAGCGGTTAGTGAGATACGGTATAAAACGTATTTGGTGTTGATTATGTATTTTGCCCAGCCATGATTCAAAACGAGCCTTGTATACATATTGTTTCCATTTGATTAATGGATGTAACAGCCGCCCCAGCGGTAAGAACATGCGCGCAATTATACCTTTCACCATCATGACCAGGGTTCGATCCGGGTGGAGGTCGAACCCTTTTATTATTTTTCCTATTTTTGTACATAAACTTCAAAAATTCGTAACTCTCTCATTTTTTATCGTTTTTCACCCGTTCTTTTTTCATTGTGTTTATTTTAATGTGTACTTTCATGTCATAATTTTATTTTCCATGTTTGATTATTTTTTCACCACGTTTTATGGTGCGCAATCCGCGCGTCAACGGTACTAACCCTATTTGGTTGCAGATGAAATTTAGAAGGTTTCCTCTTGTGTTTTCTCAGGAAAATTGATTGTTATCATATCTATATATGTTTGTCAACATGTTAGAATTTTTACCTTGAATTATTTTTATATTTATCTCATCTGTCTGTTAACGGTATTCCAGGTGCGAACTGTCGTCACGGTTCTCGTACCAAAACAATTGCTCTGATTGTCATCATTGCTTTCCATATTTAATCTTTGTATTTAGTTGTCACCATGAATGTTTGAATGATGTTTGTATTTTATTTTATCCCTAAGCGACGGAGCTCGTTAGCTTTCGTCCAGTTGCCGACAATACTGTTCCTCCAAAGGAAGGTCTGTCCACTTGACTGTCAATGTCTTGGACCAAAATCTCTGCTATCCTTTGACTTTGTTAAGTCACCTTAACCCTAGACTAGAAGCCTTTAGACTTTGCTTGAAGTCTAAGAAACCCACCCATACTAGGAGTGTTCTTCAACTAGAACCCTAGGAAAGAGTTCGTCAACTCTGTGTAAGAATCATCGTCATGATTTCTTACTTCCCCCTTTTACAATTTAGTTTAGGGAGTTTTGTCAAACTCCACACAAACATCGTCATGTTTGTTCCCCTTTGAACTTTGATCGTCATCAAGTGTTCTTTTCCCTTGTGAGGTGAACTACGATTGCTCTGATTCTATCCTAGTCAGGATACGTAGGCAGAAGGTGCGATACCTTTGCGAGCAAACTTAGAAAACCACTTAGGCCTTTTTATTTATTTTATCTCAATTCCCAATCCTTAAACCATAGTGCACAATTCACAAACTTAGCAATTAATTAAACAAAAGGTTCCTGTAGAGTACTACAGATATTTAGGGTGCTAATACCTTCCCTAGATATAACCAACCCCCGAATCCCCGAATCTCTTAAAAGCGTTGTTGTCACATCGCGCAAAAGGTTCTTTCTTTCTTTAGACCTATCCTTTGGATAAATTAAAGACCGGTTGTAAAAGAAATAAGGTTCAAGTTAATTAATAGCTTGATATCAAATTTTCACCGCAACAGAAATGGCGACTTCACTGGGGAAAGAATGCTTTTGTTTTGAGGGTTTAGCCTATTTTGTTTAAATACTTGCTATTTGTGAATATTTGTAAATATGTGCATATTTGTTATGTTTGGTTCTTGGGAATTTCAAGTGGTGAGACAACACTATACCCGTGCTCAAGCGTACTTATGATAGGAAGGTGGTATATTCAAGAAGGCTTATAGGGAGTTGATTCCCGACTAAGCTAACTTGAGAAAACCACCGCTCAATGGAGGTCCTTTTTGAGGGTCAGTGTTGTTGATCGAGTATTCGTGAAAACAATGCTGCTTTCTATAAGGGACCCATGCCATTGAGGACCTTTAGATCACTTATTACCCCACTTGGCCTTATTAGGATGTAGTGCGATGACTATGAGGGAGTATTTCCAAATAGTTGATACGCGATACTACACTCGGACGAGACTCTCTTGAGAATATTATCGACCACCGAGTTATTTGGGAAATTGATAATATCCGAAAGATGGGTTGAGGACTTTGGGAACTCTTTAGAACCTTGTTCTACAGTGGTGAAAAAACTCTAGTACACTCCTTTTGGGAAGGGTAGACCTTGGCCCCACGCTCGAATTTCCCCAAACCTTTGTCTGTTTATCTATGTGTATATGTGAATATGTGTTTACCTGTGTTTGTTGCATTCATGCATCCATAAGCATCATATCATGAAAGTTTCATGGAACTCAGACTTTTTTTTGTTTGTAAACATCAAGAGGTTATTATGGACATTAAAAGGAAGAGAACTCTTGTAAGAAGTACTGACATTAATGAAAAGTTTTTGGTATATCTTGATGTTTGTAAATATTTCAAGTTCCATGAAACTTTTTGCCTTGCATGAGCGTGTCCTCGCATTCACATTTTCATTTCTCAGCCTGAAGTCTTATCCTCTTCTTTGTGAGAGAGAGAGAGAATATTCTGGACCAATGGCAACAATGAATGAACTGTTGAAAGAACAAGAAACCTTGAAGGAGGAAATCAAGATCCTCAAAGGGCAGATGAATTGGGTTTTGGAAACTTTGCAGAGTTTGATGAAAAGTGAGGGAGTTTCTCATCCTATTACACCCAGAGAGGTTATCAGTCCGTCACTTCCAGTGACTCTTCCAGCTCAAGGACCTCCTAAGTTTCAACGGTCAGGCCGTAGTCAACCAGCATTTGGGCCTACGCCAAAACCTCATCAGGTGGTCACCAAAAGAATATCTCAGCACCCATTGGCTGCTTCCCCTCAAGGTTCCCAAAGCCAGAGCATGAATAAGAAAGATCCTGTCAAAAAGAACAAGGCATGCTACAGGTCAGTTCCTGTGCCGCTAAGTAAGCTGTACCCGCTACTAATTCAGAATTCATTGGTGACTCCACGAGCTTTTAACCCTGTGCCAGGGCCATGGCATAATGCAAACTTGACTTGTGAGTTCCATAAAGGGGCTGAAGGACATGAACTAGAAAATTGTTTGGCATTAGGACATGTTGTACAAGAGCTGATTATTGACAAAGATCTGATCCTTGAAGAAGATCACCCAGAGGTTGAATGCAAGTACCATACTGGGACAGTGGGGCATCTGGTGGAAGAGTGCAAAGCTTTCGGGTTAAAAGTGCAAAGCTTGTTAGAGCTATTAGAACTTCAAGAAGATAAACCAAGTACCAGTGGCTCAGCTCTTGAAGCAAGTGGCAAAGGACCTACAAAGCCCCTCATAATACTATACCACAAAGAGCAAGTGGTTGTGGAAGGTGTTTCTCTGCATCAAGCTTGAAATTTGTTTTGTTAAACAGTGTAATTCCCTAAGGCTGGCAGCTCGTAAACTGTTTCAGCATTGTGTTGTGGTTTCTTTGCATTTGTGTTTGCTTGCAAGTTGGTTGTTCATTTTAAATTGGCATATTAATGAAATGTTTATGCATCTTTTGATTAAATCCATTCGTTTCACTCTTTGTCTTTCATTGTGATAAGAAAACAAAAACAAAAAAAAATGAAAAAACGAAAATGCAAGAATTTCTTTTCTTTACCAAATTTCTGTTTGAAGCAAAGATTGGGGAGGATGATGAAAACTATATTCATAACTGCTGTTGATATGCTTTCAATTTGACTTTACCAATGATGTAAGGCATTGTTTCAATCCCTAAACACTGGAGAAATAAGGAAGATAATCCCTCGTTAAAACCCTTCGAGCCTAGAAGTAGGAGTTTTCTTTCTTCACAGAAACAAAACCTTAAATCTCAAACCTGGGGCGGGTAGTTCTCAGTTAACTTGGAGATATGTGCATACATGACACTTTTCATATAGAGTTGATGCACTCAGGTTTTCCTTCGTACACAATAAACAAGTGTCAAAGATGCTTTTCAGCATGAAACACGATGATGGTTCACTGTAAGCCATTAATCAAGGTAGTCACCTTCTTTCTCAACGAAAAAAAAAAGAAAAAAAAAGAAAATTGAAAGGCCCGCTAAGTCGAAACCTGTGAAGGGGACTTAGGCAAAATTGGGCATCCCGCTGACTGCGTATTCAAAAGAAAACAGTTCAGGCAAAAGTCAGGGATAATAAAAAGAGGAAAACCTTAAAGCTTTCACTTTCAAAATCCTCAAAATAGAAAAAGACAACCCAATAATGTAAGGGAGTTGTGACTACATTAGGTTTGTAAACCATCACTAACTACCATCAATTCAATTCTTAAAAAACGGGTAAAAACCTGAATGAATAGTTTGAGTTAACTGAACATAGGAGTGGAGTTCATCACGGAGAATGGGTGGGACAAATAACTTTGAGCCTTTATCCTTTGTTTCATGAACCGTGAACCGAGCCACGTTACAACCCTTAAAAGACCTAATTGAGGTAAGATTGTTTTGAAAGCATATTACAGCAAGGTTGGATAACCTGACTCCTAATGATCTTTGTTAATTGTGTGTGTTCATCACTTTATCCATCATTTGTAAATGACTGAATCATTTTCACTTCGATCACTTGACCACTCCACCGTGTGTGTTCCATCAAAAGATGTTTCCAAAAGATTGCATGAATTTTACATTAAGAATTGCCAATTTTTTAAATGAACGACATTGCGTGCAAGACAATCCAAACGTCAAAGGAAGCCCAACAAACGCTGTCAGCTAGGGAATGGGATTCGATAAAGGAAGCTCAGCCTGGGGCAACTAATTTGAAGGATTGGTCAATCATTTGTAACACCGTTAATCCAAGCCAATCAAGGAAATTTGAAATGGGGCAGAACTCTTCAGTTAATCAGGGGCAGTCAAGTCAAGATTAGAACTCTCGAAAACAGTAAATCAGAAGCCATCAAGTCGGGATTAGATTAATCCCTCCAAGACAGTTTAACTGGGGAAGTTACGTCGAGATTTGTGAATCTCTCTAAGAGTTTGAAAATATTGAATGCATCTTGGACGACAATTATTCTATAAAATCCTCTTAGTGATTTCTTCTTGCAGACCATGTGTTCTGGGGCACATTGTTTGAGATCTTAAAATGAATTGTTGTCAAGGCCAGCTACTCCAGGTTCGCCAGCAAAACCAACCAGGTCAAGGCCATATGAATCTCTTAATCAACAGTTTAGTCTGAGGCAAATTTGGTACAGTTACCAGCTAGCAGGGGCAAATTTGTTCCCCAATCATTACTTCCACAGTCTGAGGACTTTGTTGTGCAAATACAGTCAAACTGGGGAAATCACGTCGAGATTGGTAAATCCCTCTAAAGGTTTGAAGTCATTGAAGCATCTTTATGACGATTCTTTTGTAAAAGCATCCTTCTGACGTCTTCTCACAAAATGCATAATTTAGGGCAGAAAGGATTTGAAGACTATTCGTCGTAAGAGCCTCTGCTCGCTTGAAGAGGATTATCACCATCATGAGGCATAAATGTTTTGTTCTCATAGGTACCTTTTGTCAAAATTCTTCGGTTAAGTTGTTACTTCCGTTGATATGGGAATCTCTCGGTGTGATCTTCCTTTAGCAAAGAATTCAAACTCACGATGGCAGTCCAAGTGAAGTCATGATGTTTTGGCCTAAGAAGATTACTCTCTCAGAGAAGGTGGTAACCTTGAAAGTAGAATGGATATTCTTCCTGACCATCCCTTCGATGCCTAACTTTGGTGAAGTTGTTTGAGTCTCCGTGTCGAGATGTTCATTTCATCTCCAGTTTTGTCTGTTTTGTCAGCATAAACAAAAGCATAGCATAAACATGATCATGGCATAAGCATATGCATAACATCTGCGCATTTGTGCTATCTCTGGTTGTTACCTATTTTGTTGGGTGTCCCTCCTTAGTGACTGGGCGTTTTGTCTCTTTCCCATAGAGTTGTCAGCCTTTAGGCATAAAACGTCCACCCTTTGTCAATTCCCTACAGAGTTAATCCTCGTGGATGATGGTTGCTTCAGTTATCTTTTTCCAGGATTGGATAAGAGGTGTCCCCATTCGAGTTCATTTCTCAGTGGTTGGAGTCTTGTTTGACAGTTTCTTTCTAGTTCTATTCTAGATTGAACTTTGGTCCATGTCGGTCGCCAAACCTACCTGGACGTGCATTTATTTTGCACTATCTATCAAGAAGAGCATTTTTAGATAAGTGGCAGTCTCTTCAGAGAAGCTTATCTTTCTTCAGCGATAAGTGGCAGTCTCTTCAGAGAAGCTTATCTTTCTTCAGCGATAAGTGGCAGTCTCTTCAGAGAAGCTTATCTTTCTTCAGTGATAAGTGGCAGTCTCTTCAGAGAAGCTTATCTTTCTTCAGCGATAAGTGGCAGTCTCTTCAGAGAAGCTTATCTTTCTTCAGCGATAAGTGGCAGTCTCTTCAGAGAAGCTTATCTTTCTTCAAACGATAAGTGGCAGTCTCTCCAGAGAAGCTTATCTTTCTTCAGCGATAAGTGGCAGTCTCTTCAGAGAAGCTTATCTTTCTTCAGCGATAAGTGGCAGTCTCTTCAGAGAAGCTTATCTTTCTTCAAGCGATAAGTGGCAGTCTCTTCAGAGAAGCTTATCTTTCTTCAAACGATAAATGGCAGTCTCTTCAGAGAAGCTTATCTTTCTTCAGCGATAAGTGGCAGTCTCTTCAGAGAAGCTTATCTTTCTTCAGCGATAAGTGACCGTCTCTTCAGAGAAGCTTATCTTTCTTCAAACGATAAGTGGCAGTCTCTTCAGAGAAGCTTATCATTTTTTTTGAAAGCATTAGATTCAAATAAACTTGAAAAGACTAACAAAAAATGTTTAACTCACAGAAAAGATTCGAGGAAAATCATACTTCCCCGAAACCTCGGAATAGAAGAAACTTTGATACACCATCCTCCCCGGTGAAGTATAGGTAAATTTGAGCTATTTTGGCCATGTATGGTTATCAAGATTGAAGATTATCCCTCAGGATTTCTTGTGATGATATGAAAGTTCTTCCCCCAGCAAAGTGTTTCTGGACGTCAGAATTCACCTCAGCAAAATCTACCAACAGGCTTTATTCCCCAGTAGGTCTTCGGGTTTATTTCCCAAGTATACGTACACCCCTCATCATGGGATCAGTGTGATTCGTTTGTTCCCCGAGTCGGTGACATCTATCAACCCCCGCGAAGTCTAAGTTATTACTCACTTCGTTTCCAAGTATAAGTCCAGTCGTAACTGGCATTTTGTTCAAACCAATTGTTGTTGATATTCATTTGGTCGTCACCATCCATGCCCTTTTAAAGCCCAGTCGTCACTGGCATTGTCTAAATCCAATCGTCATTGGTGTCTCGATTAGTTGTCACTAACAAATCCACGTATAAGTCCAGTCGTCACTGGCACTAAATAAAAGTCCAATTGTCATTGGCGCCTCTTAGTCTAAGTTGTTACCAACCTTTCCCCGGGAAATCCAGTCGTCACTGGTATTGTTTCAGTTATTATTGGTATCTTGTTAGTTGCCACTAACTCTCCCCATGAAGTCCAGTCGTCACTGGCACTGCCTAAATCCAATCGTCATTGGTATCTTGAGGTTTTTACCAAATTTTTCCTTCGAAACCCAGTCGTAACTGGTATCATCGTCTAGAATCCAATCGTTACTTGGAGTCTATTTCAGTTTGGTTGTCACCAATCTCCAGATAGAAGATCTGGTGATCCCTAGCATTTTTGTACAACCAATTGTCATTGGTATTCCCCAGTATGGTCGTCACCATCTTCATTAAAAATCCAGTCGTAACTGGCATTGTTTAAAACCAATCGTTATTGGAACCCTGATTTGGTCGTCACCAATCACCATTAAAAGACCAGTCGTCACTGGCATCGCTTGGAATTCTGGTCATTACCAATTCCCCAGGAAGTCTATTAATTACCAGCATTGTGTGAACTACTTGCAGAAACTGAGGATGTATCCCCAGTGATCCATGTTCCCAATCAAGTCTCGGAGATCTAGTCGTCACTAGTATCCTCCATGTGTGATTAGTCTTATTTCTAGTCCATTCCTGAAGATCCCGTTTGAACTCTTCGCTATAGGAAGTTCTTCATCTGATCATCCCCAGTGAGATTGTATCCAGTCTTTCGCTTCCCCGGTGAAGTCTGCTTCTCTTTTCCCGACGAAATTAATTTTCCATTTCCCTAGTAAAAGTATATCCTTTTCCCCAGTAGAAGTCAATTCTTCTCCCCGGTGGAGTACCTCTGTTCCAATAAGATTGTCATCTTTATTGGATTTGTCTCTTCCCCATGTGAAGTTTTCCTTCTTACGCTAGCAGTCATGTCTGAACTGTTAATTTAGTTTTTCAGTACGAGTCCCCAGTATCGAGTCCGTGTATTTATCATTATTTGTTTTACTGTTTCTTTTATTATCGTTGCGCCTATGTTGTTTGCATTCAAGCATCATAAAGCATCATTTAGAGTGCATGGCATATCATAACTTGTCCTTTAGCATGGCATCGGATCTAAGGGACAAAATTTTCGGTTATCTATATTTAAATACCTTTCACTGCGATTTAACGAAGATTGTCATCTCTCGTTCCCCATCTAGTAAAGATATTTAAATAGGGGCAACTGTTGTACCCCAAATTTTGACCCCTTAGATTCTCATTATCATTTTTAGAAGCATGATCATGCATTATCTAACCCTAAATCAAGCGCAAGTTTATTATTGTCAAGTTACAGATGAATCAGGGTTTTCGCACCGACAGATTCAAAGAAATCAAGGAATGATCAACCAATGATTTGGGCCAATTCAATCATGTAATGAAATCAAAGACAATATCAAAGTCAAATGGGAAGTCAATTTGAAGAAATCGTTTCAGAATCAAGAACAGTGCAGTCAGGAGGCCCCGATTAGGGTTTTTAACCAGTGGAAAGTCAACTGTGGTTTGACTTTGATGTTGGGAAAGGTTTTAATGGTGGGAGTGAGGTCCATGAAGTTAATATAGGCTACTAAAGACTATTCAAGAAGTGTCAAAGTCCCAGGATGTCCAGAATATCAACAGGCGACTCGATCGGCACCGATCGATCGTACGGTTGACCGAAAAGTCAACTCCTCAAATTTTGAGAATTGGAATCCAAGTTGTGAATCAAAGTTGTTCCTTATGTCATAATGGACTTGCATATCAATTTTCATGATCATTGGATCAAGAATGAGAGAGTAATCGAGAAATCAGGAAATTAGGGTTTTGAAAGGGGCTAAACCGTATCTCCTTAACCACACATCCAATTGAGTTGGTTCTAGGCTCATTTGAAAGCTCTTGACAAGTCCTACAAAAGTCCCATACTAGTCCACAACCAGAAAATGCATACTTTTTGAGATATAAGCAAAAACATTCCTAGAAGGGAAAATAACTTAGAAAATTTCTAAGTTATTTTCACCTTAAAAGCTAAAATCAGCCAACTTCAAGGGGGTTTTTCACCTAGTTTCAAATAGAATCAAGATTTCTGGCCAACATGAAAGTTTTAGTACTATGTGAGGGCTTTCTAAATTGTACAAGAACATCTCAAGGTGAGTTATGAGCTGAGAGATACATATGTTCAAAGTTGGTATTTTGTCATGCTAGTCCCACATTGACCAATATTGCAAAAACACCTCTATCACTCAAGTGGGCCAATTCTAACTTGTCAAACTCATACTATCTGATATATTGAACATCTCAAGCAAGTTGAAGCAAAGAAATTGCATGGAGATAGCATAGAATTAAAGATTGGAAGTTCATTGCCTAAGTTGTCATTTTTGACTTTTCCAAGCATGAGGTGGAAAGTGATTCTGCTCCAGCCACTCTACCAAGCATCTAGGCTGCAATTTATCAGTAGAAACATCATTTAAACTTGCCCATTGGGTTAAGGAGACAGCCAAAGATCAGAAAAAGCAAGGCAAGTTGGCAAGTGGTTGAAAATATCAAGTTTGCTTCATGGTTAAGCAAGACTTCCTAGCAAGCACCTCAATCATTTTCTCTATAAAAGGAGGGCTCCCTCACCTCATTTGGAGGAGATCTTATCTGATAGAAACCACAAATAACCTCTGTCATCACAATTCCATGATCTTGCTCCAATTTCTCAAAAATCACAAAGTTCACCAAAACACTCAAAAATGGCCTTGAAGTGAAATCTCTACCACATCAAGTTCTACATGTTCCAGCACCCAAACTATCATCCATACACTTTATAAATAACATATATAATGTGTACAAACCATTGAACCACCAAAAATCACAAGAAATCAAAAAGTCAACCTTTCACTTGGCTTACTTTGACCAAAGTCCATAAAAAACACCAAACTGAGTTTCAAGCTTTTTCTTGAGGTTGTGACCACTTGAACACCTCATAAATAACATATCTCAACTGTCCAAACACTCACCAGTCACTAGAAGTTCATATCTTTTCATTTGGCATTGAAAGTGTGTTATTGCTTAAAGTGGAAGAAAACTCAAAAGCCAACAATTGAAGCAAGGAGCCTCTGGTCTTTCTCAACAATTTTGGCTTGCTTAACAGATCTTCAACAGGTATGTATGCACATCTATCACCTCTTGCAATATCTTTCCATGACTTATGCCTTTTGAGTGCTTTTGTGAAATTTTTGAGTTATGAATGTATGCTTATTGTCATGATGATTGTTAGTGTTTGGTAAGTACTTTGTCTTGGTCATACCAACATACTATGTGTCATGTTTGTTGCATTTAAATGAGGGAGGCCAATACCATAAAGTGGCTATCATAAAGGGTTTGTTGCCAAGTCTGCTATGTGCTAGTTTTAATTGACAGGCTGTTGGATTTATGGTGATGATGTTGTCATAAACATGAAAATAAAAAACCAATACTGCTGTACCGTTGTTGGTCTGTTGTAACATGACAAAATCATTGCAATTTATAGAAGGAGCATGTTTGATCTTCAAGAAAATGAAATCCATAGCAGGATTCTGTTTCAATTTGTGAGAAGAACTAGTGTTGTTGGTCTGAATTTGCTGTTACCACATTCAATTTGCTTTCTGTTTTGGCTTTTATTAACAGCATCTACACTTTGTTACATTGATATGAACTGTTTTGCTGCTAGTATAGTTGTGCTTGTTGTACTGAAATAATTGGGGCTGGAGGGTTATTTTCATTTCAAAACCTGTTGGTACTTGATGTGTGTTCTTATATTCTTGCTCTATCATGCCTAGAGTTTACCAATAAGCTGCTTGTTTTTCTTGCTCTTTTGATAGACATTGACTTATCGTGCTGTTAACATTTTCCTTTTGCACCACAACATCATTTTCAACACAAACCCCCCTTTTTCATGATTGCTTGTTTAAAATCCCCAAATCTGATGTCTTGCATATGTGTATGTTCCCAGAATTGATTTCTTTTGAAACAAAACCACAGTAGCATGTCAGTATGCAAATGTTTATTGTTGACACACACACATCAACATCACATCAATTTTATGTTCATCATGCTGCTATGTTTGTTATTTCATAAATCTGTTGGTATGCTAGCTCACTCATTCCGTCATTCCCAAAAAGATTTGAGCTAATTAAAATTGGTTTGCTTGCTGAAATACTAAAGTTGTTAGGTTCAAATGTTGGTATTTATTTTGTTGTACCTGAGATCTTGAGTATGTTAAGGTACGGTTCTGTTCCATATCTGTTGATGCTGTTTGGTTTTGGTCTTTTGTACTTGAAGCATGTCATTTGATACTCGGTGTGTGGACTTAAGTACTATGTTTTGTTCATACTGTGTTCATGTCGTTCAAACTGTCACTCTTCCTTAATGCTATTGCTCCCATAAAATTAAAAAACCTGATGTTAGTTGTTTCTTTGTTTGCCTGGCTGTAGCTTGGTTTGTGCATGGCATGAAAAACTGTTTGCAATTCATGAAAAATATAACAATGATATTTCAGGCAACAGGTCTTGTGTAAACCTACAGATTGGAATTATCACTTGTGTTTTAAAAAGAGTTGGTTCACATTTGCCTCAAATTCTGTTTTGGAATGATCCTGTCATAGCAGTAGAAAACTTGTTTTAGCACAAAACGCCACAATCCTGATTTCAGCCTTCAAACATGTTCATGTGTGTAGTTGAAAGCATGCTTATGTATGCTGTTTTGATGTATGTAGCATAGCACACAAATCCACATATTTTCATAACATTCATCAAAATCACAAGTCATACACCCTACCACTTTTGCATAAACTGATTTCTTGCTAAAATACCACTTTGTACACACCACAATGACCATTTGAAACTGGTTGGTATGATCATCTCACTCTGAGAACCATTGCATCAAAGACTCACTTCTTCATGTGCACACCAAAATACACAAACCACACACTTGGTCACTTTTGACATAAAGCATGAAAACTTGTTTTTCTTCTTTCCAACATGATTCTATGATCATCCACAACATGTTTATGCATTCACATTGTTGATTTAAGCATTGCATCAAAATATCACATGTAAACACAAAATGACACAAAAACACACAAGTCACCAAAAGACCCATTTTGCACCAAATCTTGTTTTTTCTTAAACTCACTCCACATACACCTTATATGGTTCATGTATAATGTGTTGAAACCTTAATTTGATGAAAGAAAGCCATGTATCAAATTTCATATCTTCATGTGCATCATTATGTGGATAACTTGCATATGCATGGTCAATTCTCATGACAGGTAGTTTCCTTGGAATTTCAATGTTTAGATCATCTCATTATCATCCACATGTGCTGTACAAATGATTAAATTGTTTAAATTTGCTTTGGAACTTCATCTGTGCATCATCATGCATGATTGTTCATCATTTTGCAAAATGTCTCATTCTCACATGTCAATTTGGAAATGCTTGTGTATTCTTGCTATCTCATTGTTTCTACAGCTTCATATGACCATATGTGTTGTGTTTGAATGAACCAAAACATTGAAAACAACCTGCACAATGATTTGTTTCACATCATGCTTCACGCACACATAATACACACAAATTGCAATTTGAATGCTACACTTTCATATGTTTGTTCCAGATCTGATGTTTTCACCTACACACACTAGATATCACATGTTTAAGATGTCTTGATGGTTGGTACAGCTCCTGAACACCCCAAACTCCAAAATCACTTTGTTATGCATGTGTGTTCTTATGTGTTTTTGCAAACTGAACATGACTTTCATCTATCTGAAACTCCTGGCCATAAACCTGTTCCAGTCTGTTTATATATCATATTTTGGATGTGTATGTGGATTTACTTGGCTTTGAACATGTTTGTATCAAGGTGTCCATGTCATTTTGCAAATCAAAAGCACATAAACACACCAGCTATCGTTTTTTTCACAGGAAAATGAATCTCAGAAAACTAACATCACCATCCTCTTCCTCTCATTTTTCTACCCAATTTACATATAAAATTTGTCTCGATCCGATGAGCGGTTAGTGAGATACGGTATAAAACGTATTTGGTTTCGATTATGTTTCCATGCATTCAAAACACACACACACACCAGTCAGCGTTTTTTTCACTAGGTGAACAATTTGGAAAAACTAACATCACCATCCTCTTCCTCTCATTTTTCTACCCAAGATCCATATAAAATTTGCCTCGATCCGATGAGCGGTTAGTGAGATACGGTATAAAACGTATTTGGTGTTGATTATGTATTTTGCCCAGCCATGATTCAAAACGAGCCTTGTATACATATTGTTTCCATTTGATTAATGGATGTAACAGCCGCCCCAGCGGTAAGAACATGCGCGCAATTATACCTTTCACCATCATGACCAGGGTTCGATCCGGGTGGAGGTCGAACCCTTTTATTATTTTTCCTATTTTTGTACATAAACTTCAAAAATTCGTAACTCTCTCATTTTTTATCGTTTTTCACCCGTTCTTTTTTCATTGTGTTTATTTTAATGTGTACTTTCATGTCATAATTTTATTTTCCATGTTTGATTATTTTTTCACCACGTTTTATGGTGCGCAATCCGCGCGTCAACGGTACTAACCCTATTTGGTTGCAGATGAAATTTAGAAGGTTTCCTCTTGTGTTTTCTCAGGAAAATTGATTGTTATCATATCTATATATGTTTGTCAACATGTTAGAATTTTTACCTTGAATTATTTTTATATTTATCTCATCTGTCTGTTAACGGTATTCCAGGTGCGAACTGTCGTCACGGTTCTCGTACCAAAACAATTGCTCTGATTGTCATCATTGCTTTCCATATTTAATCTTTGTATTTAGTTGTCACCATGAATGTTTGAATGATGTTTGTATTTTATTTTATCCCTAAGCGACGGAGCTCGTTAGCTTTCGTCCAGTTGCCGACAATACTGTTCCTCCAAAGGAAGGTCTGTCCACTTGACTGTCAATGTCTTGGACCAAAATCTCTGCTATCCTTTGACTTTGTTAAGTCACCTTAACCCTAGACTAGAAGCCTTTAGACTTTGCTTGAAGTCTAAGAAACCCACCCATACTAGGAGTGTTCTTCAACTAGAACCCTAGGAAAGAGTTCGTCAACTCTGTGTAAGAATCATCGTCATGATTTCTTACTTCCCCCTTTTACAATTTAGTTTAGGGAGTTTTGTCAAACTCCACACAAACATCGTCATGTTTGTTCCCCTTTGAACTTTGATCGTCATCAAGTGTTCTTTTCCCTTGTGAGGTGAACTACGATTGCTCTGATTCTATCCTAGTCAGGATACGTAGGCAGAAGGTGCGATACCTTTGCGAGCAAACTTAGAAAACCACTTAGGCCTTTTTATTTATTTTATCTCAATTCCCAATCCTTAAACCATAGTGCACAATTCACAAACTTAGCAATTAATTAAACAAAAGGTTCCTGTAGAGTACTACAGATATTTAGGGTGCTAATACCTTCCCTAGATATAACCAACCCCCGAATCCCCGAATCTCTTAAAAGCGTTGTTGTCACATCGCGCAAAAGGTTCTTTCTTTCTTTAGACCTATCCTTTGGATAAATTAAAGACCGGTTGTAAAAGAAATAAGGTTCAAGTTAATTAATAGCTTGATATCAAATTTTCACCGCAACAGTTTGTAAGACCTTATTTTCATGTCATAATACCATATGAGGAGAATTTAAGTAAGATTGCATGGTTTATCATGAGATGGCATGAGATTCACTCAAGATGACAAATTCAAAATCTCATTACGTGATACATTCTAGAAACTTCATGGAAGGTTCTACAAACTTCCACACATTTCTATTCTCATCTATATAAGCCCTAGAGTGACTCCATGCATTGGTTGGTGATTCTAAAAGCTTGCATGCTACACTTTGATTCCTTCACTCCAAAATTGCATTTTCATTCCAAACTCCATTAAAACACCATCAATCACTACAATTCTGATCATCATCATCATCTATAATCAACATTGAGCATTTGGCAAAGGAAAGGCTCAAGAATTCGTGGCTGGATTATGAGATCTCCAACTTCACTCCAACTTGCATGAAGAGTTGAATAGGTTGATTCAAGAAGATAGAACAAGAACTACTGCAACCAGAGGCTTCAACATTCATCAAAGACCATACAAAGCAATTGGCAAGGTCTGAATTGGAGGAGAACCATCATCACCATCATCACTTGCAAGGTATGCATTTTCTCATGAAACTCTCTATTTATCCATAGTTCAAGCATGTTGTTAGGAGAAATCTAATAGAGACCAATTAGGGATGTTGTATGATGAGTTTAAGGGCTGTTTGTGAGGTTTGCTTCCATGGTGTCAATTCTTTAATGATCAAGAACTCACGATTTAGTGTACTATAATCTTAGGTATTAGGCTTAGGATAATCCCCATAAGATGTAGTACATGATAGGTTAATATGAGACCATTTGATTACCATGCAAACTAAGGTGCGAAAATGGTGACCACCCCTTGTAGCCTTCGTATTTCTTTCTTGAGGGAGAGTTAGAGAATTCTAGTACCATGGCTGTGTAGAGGGAGAAGAGTAGATGAGTTTTCATCTTTGGATCGTGAAAAATGGTGGAGAAATGAGAGAGTTAGAGAGGGTGGAAGTTGCTTGCATGAGTTCTTTTTTTTTAGAAACCCTAAGTGTCCAAGGTAGAAGAGATAATCTCTACCATTGATTCATGTTGGGATATTTGACTTTGTCCCTCAATCCAGCGGCCTAGATTTTATTAAACTTCAAAAATTCATAACTAAATGGAAAATGCATATTTTTAACTCATTCTTTTTTTAATATTTTCCTTAACATGTCTAGAAAATTAAAAAAATATAAAAATTGCATTTTATATTTTTTTCGCATTTTTTCCATATTTTACAAATAAATGCATATTTTGAAGGTTTTATTTCATACATGATCTTGTAGATTTTTGTTCTTACACTTAGAAATAGATTTTTTTCCCATTCTTTTTTGTGGTGATTAATATTGAATTGTAGTATTCCCAGAATTTATTACTAGATTTTTTTAGAATAAAATTTGATTAGTTTAGATAATTGAACTTAGGATATTTTAATTAGGGTTAAGTAGTATACTTGAACTTCAACATTTCATTTTTGAAAATTCATAACAAATTAGAAATTGCATATTTTTAATTCATTCTTTTTGCATCATTTTCTTTAAAAGAGTCTAGAAAATTATAAAAAATAAAAATTGCATTTTATTTTTTATTTGATATTTTCCCCATATTTTCTAAATAAATAGCATTTTAAATAGTTTCATTTCATGCATGATTTTGTTAATTTTTGTTCTATTAGATGCTTTAATATTTTTTGTCCATTCTTTTAGGTTGTTTAGTTTAGACATTGAACTTGTAGATACAATTTAGTTCTCATTTTTAGAAATTAAATTTAGGTGCTTAGTGTAGGTGTGAACAACATGAACAAACTAGGGTTTTAGGTGATGACTTAGGAGAATCAATTCATTTCCCTTAGGACTTAGGGTTTGATTAGTTTAGTTATGGGACTATAGGGGCTATGGGTAGTTATTAGATCCCTTAGAAAAGTCAGGATTCCCCTACTGCTATTACTGTATTGTATATATCTGATTGACTGGTGTGGTATGCCCTCTGGGGTTTATTGCTTGTTTGTGTGGGTATTGGGATTGTCTGGGGACTTGGGAGAGCTGAAGACTTGAGGAGATGAAAGCCATTGAAGATCCAGAGATTGAAGATCAACTTCCAGAGTTGAAGAGAAGATTCTTGCTAGCAGATGCTGAGGAGACTAGGGTTTAGGAGCTAGGCAGAGCTTTAGGTTAGAAAGTTTGTTTCTCAAACATGGATTGCCTTGTCTGCATCCATTCTTCTCTGTGATTCAGAGTCTCTCTAAGACACTCACCCCCTTCCTTTGGAAGGCTTGGTGATAGTGTCTAAGAGATAGAACTCTTGAGAGAAAATGTCTTTTGTGTTAGAAGCAGTCTGTTCACCACCCTTGGTAGTCAACTGATTGCTTAACACCCAATTCACTCTTGTGACTGATCCCTCATCCCGGAGGTTTGAGCTTGAAGAAAAGCCATTGCAGATAGAAGACTGATGATCAAAGCCCTTGCCTGAAGGTCATGAAGATGGAGATTGATGCTTGTTGAAGACTGTAGCTGATTGGAGATTACTTGAAGCCAGATGTTGACTCAGAGCTGCTGATGCTGTTTCTTTTGCTGTTGTATTTCATTGCTGATGTATTGTTTGGATTTCCTGGTTGTATTGTTTGCTGTTTACCCTGTTGGGTTGAAAGTGAAGCCTGTTCACTTTCGCCTATTGTTTTCTAGGTTCGAGGTTGAGTGGGACTCCCTTGCCTCGCTTGTACTGTTGCATCCATGCATTTTACTGTTTTACTGTATATATCTGATATTGCTTTTGTTTCTGCCTATCCCGTAGGATCTCTGTTTCTCTCTGCGTAAGAGAGGAGCATGATAGACACTAGGTCTTAACCCATGCATGATAACATTAGGTTAGTTTGTTTCCCTTCGCAACCGTAGGTTAGAGTTCTGTCTCTTTCTTTCTCAAAACAAACAGAAAAACACATAAAGATTGCAAACACAATAAAAGACACTTCTCCCGTAAAAGAAGGTGAACTCATCAAAGCGTCATTTTTGTCCGCTTGGACCGCTAATCAGAAAACCTTTTTCAGAAGGAATAAAATCAATCAAGACAGACTTGTGTCGTACGTGGCCCGAACTACGTTTGCTCTGATCTTTCATGCCGTGTGAAAGTACGTAGGCATAGGATGCGATATCCTAGCGAGCAACCTTCCCCTCCTTTCCCGTAGGTAGGCGAACTACGTTGACTCTGATTTCTCGTTCCAGGCGGGAATACGTAGGCATAAAGTGCGATACTTTGCCGAGTCATTTTTATTTTTTATTTTTCATTTTATTTTCTTTTAACCCCTGACCTGTAGTTAGATAGAATAACAATCCATACCCGAAAACAAGCGTGGATCCCGTCGAGTACGACGGACGTGAGGGGTGTTAATACCTTCCCCTTGCGTAACCGACTCCCGAATCCAGGTTTTGGTTGCGATGACCATACCTTTCCCGTGTTGTGCGAGGTTTACTCTGAGCGTTTCCTTTCCCTCCCGTGGGATAAATAACGCACGGTGGCGACTCTTCTGTTCAGCCGGCGCCGATTTTCGCAGTAGCGACAGCTGGCGACTCTGCTGGGGATACAACGTCCCCTGGCTGCTAAGGACTGCGATGGTTCTTATGCATTTGGGATCCAACGTCCCTTGAGAGAGTCAATCCTAACGCTTGTTTTCCCGTCGAGGATTTTGTATGGAGTTATTTTTCTAACCTTGTATTTTCAGCTTTATATATTGATTATTGTTGTTGTATCTGGGGTGTGACGGGTGTTCTGATATTGAGAGATAAGCCGGACCTGGGCTTGAGTGCACCTAGAATTAGAGTAGAAATTAGTGGGCGCCCGCTTGCTTTGCTTGCTTCGGTGTCCCATGAAATCTACACTCAGACGAGGTTCCTCTGGTTGGCCTCCTGCCCCTTCCTTTGGTTGGCGTGGGTTGCTGGTTAGTTGGATTGTCGACTCTGGGGACCGATCATTTGGAAGTTGGCTAAGTGAGGCCTCTTCAGGAATTGATGATGCCACTCCTTCTGGGAATCATATCATCAACCCTGAAAGTCTGTGACGCCGACGACCGCATAGGATGCCGTACCTTGTGCCAGTTATAGGGCCACCCACCTGTGAGGGGATTCAGGGTTATGCAGGTAACTAGACCTTCAGA
Organism: Lathyrus sativus; assembly: GCA_963859935.3. Taxonomy (NCBI): domain Eukaryota; kingdom Viridiplantae; phylum Streptophyta; class Magnoliopsida; order Fabales; family Fabaceae; genus Lathyrus; species Lathyrus sativus. Next base: position 886,344,013 of record OZ012735.1, on the reverse strand, counting down.
CCACCGGTTTGTTGATCAGGATCTTGGATATTTATGGAGGGTTCTAAGGTCTGTCAGAGACCAGTTGGTGTGTTCCGAGGTCTGTCAGAGACTATTTGGAGATGTGTTCTGAGGTCTGTCAGAGACCAGTGGGGGATATGATTTGAGGTCTGCCAGAGACCATTCAGGTTATGATTATGGGGTCTATCAGAGACCAGTATTGGAGCTTTGTTTGAGGTATATCTGAGACCAGGGCTTGAGGACTTCTGGATGGTCTATCTGAGACCTTTCTTGATTGGGTTCAGGCTATTCAGCTACAGCTTTGGTCCCTGTTGCATGTTACTTGCATTGCATCACTGCATATCCATTACCATTTGCATTTCACTAACGTGTGTCTGTGCTGCAGGCGCATTTGCATTTCCCTAGTTCTAGTACCCAGACTTCTGAGTGTTTGATCATGACTAGCTTAAGGAGAACGGTTGCTTACAAATTGCCTACGCTTGATATTGTTCCTCTACTTGGGTTGATCTCTCTTGCTGATGAGGGTGTTCGTAGGAGCTTCCGGATGAGCTATGGTAGACTACTGAGATTGGTGTGCAAACCTACAGAGGTAGAGTTAGATGGGCTGTATGCTTTGATGCAATTCTACGACCCTGCTTTGAGGTGCTTTACGTTCTCTGACTTTATTATGGGACCAACCCTGGAGGAATACGCTGAGTATGTTGAGCTGCCCGTGCAGAACCAGGTTCCATTCATTCATTATGACGCCAAGCCCAAGCCGGAGGATTTGGCAAAAGCCTTGCATATTGATGCTTCTGAACTTGTGACTACTGTTTCCCGTGGAGTTCCAGGCTTCTCACTCCAATTCTTAGTTGGTAAAGCCCAAGAGTATGCCAAGAGCGGGTGCTGGGTTGCTTTCAATGTTGTGTTGGCCTTGTGCATTTATGGCATAGTACTGTTCCCCAATATACCGGATTTTGTGGACTTCGACGCCTTCTACTTGTTTGCCGCTGGTAATCCTGTACCTACCTTACTCGGAGATCTCTACCACTCACTGCATTACAAGAATGAGAAGGGAAGAGGGAAGAATGTTCATCTGTGTGTACCCTTGTTGAGTAGGTGGTTTGAGAGTCACCTTCCTAAGAGAAGATCTGTTGCAGAGACTACAGTCCCAGCTGGTTGGCCAGAGCGCCTGATGAGGCTATCGTCGGAAGATATGGAGTGGTTTGATCGAGACCTGTTGGGATCTGAGCTCATCTTCAGTTGTTCTGGGTACCCTAATGTGCCGTGGATAGGAAGAAAAGGGTGTATCAAGTACAACCCTTCTCTATTCATTCGCCAGTTCGGATATGCACTGAAGAATCCACCTCAGGAGGAAGAAGTACAGGAATCTCTGTACTTCACAGGTGATTTGAAGGGAGAATTGCTAGCTGAGTTGCAACACGCCTGGACACATATTAACCGCAAGGGGAAACCACTGTTAGGTAAGAACGATTGCCAGGCCTATGCACCTTACAGGGTTTGGATCCAGGAAAGAGCAAGTCAGTTATTAATTCCATTTCCAGATGTACCAATCCTTGTTCCTATTCCGGTAGCGGAGCCAACTACTGTTTCTAGGGAAGTCTATGAGCAAATTGTGAGAGAAAAAGAAGCCTTGATGAAGATCAACGAAGGGTTAGAGCAAGAGCTAGCTCAAGTACGCAGTGAGAAAAACAAGGCCGTATATGCTTTCCAACAACAGATCGAGCTGTTAAACAGGTTAGGGGCTGAGTTGACCGAGGAAAAGAAAAAGCGCGAACGTCTGGGGCAAGAGTTCAGAAGCTCCCATGACGTGCTGGAAGCCAAAAAGAAAGCGCTTGACGCGACACATCGAGAAATCTCCTCTTGCAACAAGACTTGGAATGCTACACTCACCAACAATAAGAAGAGGGAAGATAAGCTGAGGCAGCAAACCTCCGACCTCGAAGAGAAGCTGAAGTCTAGCATCAAGGAGTGTGAGGAGGAAGTGATGACCCGGTATAGTGTCCAGAATGCACTGAACAAGGCAATCAAATGCAGAGATGAAGTTGTGTCCCAAAAGCGAAAACTAGAAGATTGCTTCGGAGAAGCGACATGGGAAGAAACTGCTGGAGACGTGTGTCGTGTTCTTAAGAGAAGAAACCAGCTGGTTGAAGGACTGCTCACCCGACCAGGTCACCCAGAGACCAAGAAGTTGATAGAAGAGTACCGGGCTTTTGAGAGCATTTGATTATTTCCCGTATTCGCCTGTATGCTTTATTTGCATAGTGCTGACCATCACAAGGATTGTTGGAGGAGGTCATGCCTTCTCGTTGTACTCAGTGATATTGTACTCTGGGCTTATTGATTTTCCCTGCAATATATGAGGCTTTCTATGATTCAGCTCCGATATTCCTATTGTCAACACTGTCACTGCACTGGCACCTTCACACTAGAACTGGGGGAATGAATCACCCTAATGCACAGGCACACACATTGCATTGCATTCATATTCATATTGCATTACAGGTAATTATTAAACTGTAGCTCATCTCCTGTATCTCTCAGGTCCCCCAGGATTATCGACCGAAGAATTCCCTGGCATTCAACTAGGAGCAGCAGCAAGGAAGTCATGAGTCAGGATCCGACTGAGATGCAAGAGGTGCACGACAACATAATGCGGCTCATACAGGTAATGGAAGCCATGGCCGAGAGTCAGAAACAGTTGCAGAACATGGTGCAGCCTCTGATTGCGCGGGCTGATGATAGGGCTGCCGACTTTGCTCAGCTAGAGAATCAAGGTTTTCTCCCAGGCAGCATATGCCAACTTGTGGGGGTAGCCATCAAACAGGTTCAAGCAGAATTAACGGATGTTCGAGGCCAGCTGGGGCAGTTCACGAAAGATATGCAAGAGTTGCACTCGAATCAAGAGACGCTAGAAGAAGAGAACTGCCGACTGAAGGCACAGATAGGGTTGATGGCTGAAGTATTAAGGAACGTACTCAGGAGAGAAGGAGGGCAAATGTCGGAAGACGCGGCTGGCTTATCTGTTCCTCAGGGGTCTGAAGAACTATTACCCACGCAGGATAGGCTTAAGAGACCCTCTCCACGGTTCGAAGCTCAAGAGTCTCCTCGTCAGCAGTCGCAATTGATTTTGCAGGATAACTCAAGGAGGTGTGGTAAGAGAATGAGGTTTTCTAACAGAGTATTTGATAAGATCCCTGTGGATTATGATCAGCTGGTGCAACTCTTGTTCCAACTTCAACTGGCTGAGCCCCGCATTTTGGTTCCACTGACAGGGCAGCCACCACCAGACTATGACCTGAACGCCCATTGTGCCTTCCACTCCGGAGCACCGGGGCATAACATTGCAAACTGCAAAGCTTTTAAGCATAAGATTCAAGATTTGCTGGATGAGAAAATAATTGAGTTTGTACCGGGGGGCATAAAAGTTGCAGGGACTGATATTCCCATTTCTCCGCCAGAGGTTGCAGATGAATCGAGGTATATCCCAGAGCCACTGGAAGCTAAGTCTCCATGTCCACAACAGTTGCCGATGCCAGGGTTGAACTTAAGGATGATAACGCGTGAGCCCAAGGAATCGCCTGAGCAAAGCCAGCAGCATACAAGATGCCAGTATACGACCCAACAAAGAATTCGGGGAAAGAAGCCGAGGAGGGTGTTTGAGAAGCCTCCCTCAACGTACGCAGATTTGTTACAGACACTACTAAGATTGAACTTGGTGGAGAAAAGAACTCTGGCGCCAATAACCGGCACTCTGCCGGATGGCTATGATGCGAGCAGGCACTGTGAATTCCACTCCGAGGCTCCCGGACATGATATTGAAGGTTGCCACGCGTTCAAGCATAATGTCCAAGATTTAATCGACAGCAGGGTCGTTAATTTCTCTGACATGGGTCCCAAGGCGGTGCAAGGCCATCGACAAGCGAAAACCGGGGTGATGAAAAAGTTTCCCAGATTTGATCGGGCCGGTGAAAGAAGATCGAGACAGCAGTAGACTACCCCTGATGATAGCTTCTGAGGATGGTTGACTCGCCAATAAGTCAGAGTGCGGGAAGTCCAGTTCCGAGACGCCGACATTTTTCATGTTATCTTGTTCATGTCCTCACATTTGTAGTTTCTTTTCTGTGTAATTGCAAATTTCGCTCTTAAAACTTGTTGTTTTTCAATTGATATTAATAAACGAAATGAATATGCATGTTTTGAATTAATCCAGTCGTGTTCACTCTTTGTTTTTCTTTAATGCATAATGCTTGTTTTAGCAGGAATCTGGGGAGGATGACGAAAACAGATGACGAATAATATTCCGATCGTATGCTTTTGGATAAAGAACCTGTTGATGAGATACAGGCATTGTTTCAATCCATAAACACCGGAGATATAAGGAAGATAATCCCTTGATAACCCCTTTGAGCCAGTAGTAGGAGTTTCTTTTGAAAATGAAAAAAAACCTAAATCTCAACCCGGGGCAGGGTAGGCGTCAGTTAGTTCGGCCAAGCGTTCGAATCGTGAAAGGAGTGTCCGGTTGAGGATAAATCACACTTGTATAAGTCGTGCCTAAAGAACCGCAATGGTTAAACCGTGCCGACAAAGAGTGAAACAGTCACATTACCCCACAAGAAGTCAGACAAACCAGTGTCACACGACTTGTTCAAAAAAAAAAAGAGAACGAAAAGCAAAAAGAATCAAAAGCCCGCTAAGTCGAAACTTGAAAACAAGCGACTTAAGCAAAAATAGGGCATCCCGCTGGACTGGAAAATCAAAAGAATCTCAAAAGATACTCAGTCCAGGCAAAAGTTAGGGAATGAAAAAGAAAAAAAACAAAACAAAAGACGGAAAGGATTGTCAAAGAAAAAGAAAAATCCTCGAAAGGGACAAAAGTCGTGTGATTCTGGGTACCCAAAGACGAAAAGCAAATGACTGTCACTCAAAAACAAAAAATGTGTGGTATCCTGAACCATCACTCCTATCATGCCACCTCTAATAGGTGAACGCTGAGGTCGGATTAGCTGAACATAGGATTGGAGAACATCACGAAGAATGGGTGGGTCGAAATAAATTTTGAGCCTATATCTTTCCTTGTTAACCGTGAACCTGACCACGTTACAACCCGAAAAAGTCCTAATTGAAACAGGTTTTGGTCAAGAGCATACGTCAGTAAAGATCTCGTCAATTCTGACTCCTAAAAGGGTTCCTCTTACCAGCTTTCATATTGACATCTTGATAATTGATTCATTACATGTCACAAATTTTTTTTCAGTGAACAGACTTGGACTTTGAAACTGTCATATGCATTGCGTTTAGTATATCTTTTATGCAGAACAACTTGTGTTACTTGCGAGTAAGCGCATGCCGACAGGAAAGATTCCTACAGTGGAAGGTATGACCGGGATAAAATGCAGAAATGCCCAAATGTTTCGTGAACTGGGGCAAGCTATACTGATTAATTCAGGTAGAGTCAGTCATCCTAGAATCAGTAAATCTGGGGCAGTCAGGTCAAGATGTGGCAAATCTCTCATAGCTATGGGCAGTACTCCACGACTCAGTCGATCAGAGACAAAAGGTTGTTGCAAGACCGGGGCAGGTCACCCTAGAAACACGAAAGTTATGTTCTTGAAACACCCCTTCGAGGTCCGAAATGTAGAAGCCGTCCATGTCTGGTTGTCAAGATACAAGGACTGTAGGGTCCATTCCAAAATGGTTGCAGATTCAGGGGCAAGCTATACAAAATACAGACTGGGGGCACGTTAGTATCCCCGAAGCGGAGTTCTCTCTTTTCAGCAAGTGTTCTTTCCTCCCAGTGGAACTCGAAGATCAAGACTCTCCCCAGCAGAGTTGGTGGTGGGTCCTGTCATTTATTTTGTCAGGGATACTGTGTAATATCAGTTCACTCTCCAGCAGAAATCCAATCGTACTGTGCACATCTGCTATTCCCCAGCAGAGTTATATTCCCCAGCAGGATGCTACTTCAACAAGGTGTTTGGTTTAAGTTCCTAATTTCCCAGCTGAGTCGACTTCACTCTTACAGCATTTATTTTGCTGGAATAATTCTGTAGCACCTGGCTATCCCCAGCGGAGTTGGCATTATCTTCAGCATTTATTTTGCTGAAGCGGTTCCTGTATCCCAGCAGGTGGGGAGAGCACTTGCTCAAATGAACTACCAAACACTCAAGATCTCGGCATGAGATATTCAATGATAATGTCAGTTTCGGCAGTATTCTCCCACAGAGTTACCAGGATAAGTCTCTCTTTATTCCCAAGCAGAGTTATTTGTCATCAAAAGGTTTCATGAACCAGAATTTCAGAAGTGGCCTCCGGGCATCAGAACAGGCATCTGGTAGTTTGGTTTCCAGATATCCCCAGTAGAGTCCGCCTCAAAGTCGCTGTCACGTCAGTGCTAAGAAGTTTGTGGGTCGGGACCAATGAAGAAGTGAGTCCTGACGTGGACAAGTTGTATTTCCCCAGCGGGTCGAAGGTGCCTGAGTCCTGACATGGACAAATCAAGACGAAACATGGGTCCTGACGTGGAACGAAGTTGTTTCCTTACGTGGAAAGATTGAGTCCTTACGTGGACATATCAAGCCAGAGTCCTTACATGGACAGATTGATAACATATTCATTACGTGGAAAAAGATCATATTCCTTACGTGGAAAGATTGGAGTCCTTACGTGGACAGATTAAGATTGTGTTCCTAACGTGGAAAGATGGAGATTCCTTACGTGGAAAGATTTGAGTCCTCACGCGGACATATCAAGATTGATTCCTTACGTGGAAAGATTAGAGTCCTTACGCGGACATATCAAGAGGAGATTCCTAACGTGGAAAGAAGGTAGATTCCTTACGTGGAAAGTTTAGTCCTGACGTGGACAGATTCAGATCAAGATCAGTCCTTACGTGGAAAGATTGGAGTCCTTACGTGGACAGATTAAGAAGGTGTTCCTGACGTGGAAAGGTGGGTCCCAACGTGGACGATGTTCTCCTTACGTGGAAAGACAATGTTTCCTTACGTGGAAAGAAGATGGTTTCCTTACGTGGAAAGACGAATTTATTCCTTACGTGGAAAGAAGTTGGTATTCCTTACGTGGAAAGATTGAGTCCTTACGCGGACATATCGAGATGGATTCCTTACGGGGAGACAAGTGCATTCCTAACGTGGAAGAGTTTAGTCCTGACGCGGACAGATCCAGACGAAGTCTTATTCCTTACGTGGAAAAATGGTGATTCCTTACGTGGAAAAGAGATTGATTCCTTACGTGGAAAGTTTAGTCCTGACGCGGACAGATGGAAAAGAAGTTGATTCCTGACGTGGAAAGAGAAGGTGTTTCCTTACGTGGAAAAGTTTAGTCCTGACGTGGACAGATCAAGGTTTGATTCCTAACGTGGAAAGATCAGAGTCCTTACGTGGACATATCAAGAGCATTCCTTACGTGGAAGAAAAATGGTTTCCTTACGTGGAAAGACGAGTTTATTCCTTACGTGGAAAGATTGAGTCCTCACGCGGACATATCAAGATTGATTCCTGACGTGGAAAGAAAGAGATTATTCCTGACGTGGAAGAGTTTAGTCCTGACGCGGACAGATCAAAGAAGTTATTCCTAACGTGGAAGAAGAAGATAGATTCCTTACGTGGAAAGTTTAGTCCTGACGTGGACGGAAAGAAGAAACGGTATTCCTTACGTGGAAAGAAGAAGCATTCCTAACGTGGAAAGAAAGATTGATATGGTATTCCTCACGTGGAAAGATTGGGGTTCCTGACGTGGAAAATTTGTGATTCCTAACGTGGAAAAAGAAAAAGTCCTTACATGGACAAAGCAAAAGAAGACGTATTCCTTACGTGGAAGAGTTTGACAAAGCAGAGAAAAGTCACCCCTGACGGGGAAAAGCGATGTATTCCTTACGTGGAAAGGTGAGTCCTAACGTGGACAGTAATATTCCTAACGTGGAACGGTTATTCCTTACGTGGAAAGGTGAGTCCTAACGTGGACGGTGGTATTCCTAACGTGGAAGAGTTTATTCCTAACGTGGACGATTTATCACTGACGAGAAGGCAGACGAGCCGTCCCCAGCAAAGTTGTTGAAGTTTTTTCCGAGTTGACAGCAGATAGAGTCCTGACGTGGACAAGCAAAGGACGAAGTTTCCGATAATTCAATCTTTTTCAGGATGATGAGAAGAACCCCCAGCACGGTCGCACGAGATCAGTGGGTTGCCGTAACAGTTAAATTCAGCTGATGAATGTCGTTCCCCAAGCAGTGGCGCAGTTTATTTCTGCGGTTGGCAAATTTCTGGGTTCCTAGTATTCAACTGTCTCGTACCGCGAATGTCTGAAGGCTCCGGGCTCTTCACCCAATCGGGTCCAAGCCGCTTGAATAGGGGCAACTGTTGCACCCTAAAATTTGCCCAACCTTATTCACTTGGTTTATGTTTCAATGTCATTAGCATTTGCATATAGAGTCATGTACATAGGTTACTCATCGGCATAGCATAAGCATAGCAAGTCATACAACAGGGGGACCAATCATTATTCTCATCTCTAGAGGCCTATCAAGAGGTTATTATCCTGATTCAATCTCATTCAAGTCATCAGAAAAGAATTTGAAAGCTATCAAGTCAATGGGTCAAGCAGTTAATCTATCTCCTGGCTGAGGGTATCTGGGGATCATCAAGGAAAGTATGAGCTGTGAATTGAAGGCACGGGGAGTATCTAGACATCTTGGAGGACTTAGAAAGTCATTTGGAGAAGGAGACAAGTCATTGGTGTGATCACAAGTATTGCAGTTGAAGACAGTCAACTAGGGTTTCATCTGGGTCAACCCTGGGTCAACTCTAGGTCAATTGACTGATTGAAAGGCATTAAGGGCTATTGGAGAGATGTGGGGTTCATAATTTGACATGGAGAATAAAGATATGTTGTTATGCTAAGAATAAATCAAGAGAAATCAAGGAGAAGAGGAGGTTCTAAATTAGGGTTTCTAGGTAAAATTCCCTGGTTTAAGTCAAACTTCCAAGCAAAATAAGTCAAAATGCAAGCTTCAAATGGATCCTTGGCCAACATGAAACTTGTAGAGGATCTCAAGAACTTTAATTTGAGTGGTGGAAGACATCAAGGAGATTTCTAGAACTCAAGTTATAGCTCTTGCAAGTTAGGGGTCACCAGATGGCACTGAAATTTGTCTGTGCAAGTTGACTGTCTTCTGACAAACTTTTGGCCCTCAAGGATAATTCAAATGGACTTTGAACAAGCAATAGAGGTGTTCCTCATTGTCTCCCCTTTCCAAAAAGGTATGGTATGCCTTCATATGATTTAGGGAACTCTACTTATGGCTTGTGCAAGACAGGGGTATTTTGGTAATTTGGTGATTACAGGTCATTCATAGCATATGCTTAAAACTCATACAAGGAAGCTTCAAATGGAAAACTTCTCAACATCAAAGTTGCTCAAAATGGGATTTTAAGGCTAGATAAGATGTTGTGAGAGTTTGAAAATGCATGGAGCATGGATATTTTAAAATGGTCAAAATGGCTTGTAAATGGCTTATAAGTTGAAAAAGTTGGAATTGAATTTTGGTTTGAGAGATCTACAAATCCAAAATGGGGCATATGATAGATGATTTTGATTGGAAACATCATTTTGAGAACAATGGTTTAGCCACATTTTTGAGTTTAGGCTTAAAAATTGGAGTTTCTTTGTAAATTTGTTATTTGCACTTTAAGGCATCAAAAGGAAAGATGAGAAAATGCTACATAAAGGTTTGTAAGACCTTATTTTCATGTCATAATACCATATGAGGAGAATTTAAGTAAGATTGCATGGTTTATCATGAGATGGCATGAGATTCACTCAAGATGACAAATTCAAAATCTCATTACGTGATACATTCTAGAAACTTCATGGAAGGTTCTACAAACTTCCACACATTTCTATTCTCATCTATATAAGCCCTAGAGTGACTCCATGCATTGGTTGGTGATTCTAAAAGCTTGCATGCTACACTTTGATTCCTTCACTCCAAAATTGCATTTTCATTCCAAACTCCATTAAAACACCATCAATCACTACAATTCTGATCATCATCATCATCTATAATCAACATTGAGCATTTGGCAAAGGAAAGGCTCAAGAATTCGTGGCTGGATTATGAGATCTCCAACTTCACTCCAACTTGCATGAAGAGTTGAATAGGTTGATTCAAGAAGATAGAACAAGAACTACTGCAACCAGAGGCTTCAACATTCATCAAAGACCATACAAAGCAATTGGCAAGGTCTGAATTGGAGGAGAACCATCATCACCATCATCACTTGCAAGGTATGCATTTTCTCATGAAACTCTCTATTTATCCATAGTTCAAGCATGTTGTTAGGAGAAATCTAATAGAGACCAATTAGGGATGTTGTATGATGAGTTTAAGGGCTGTTTGTGAGGTTTGCTTCCATGGTGTCAATTCTTTAATGATCAAGAACTCACGATTTAGTGTACTATAATCTTAGGTATTAGGCTTAGGATAATCCCCATAAGATGTAGTACATGATAGGTTAATATGAGACCATTTGATTACCATGCAAACTAAGGTGCGAAAATGGTGACCACCCCTTGTAGCCTTCGTATTTCTTTCTTGAGGGAGAGTTAGAGAATTCTAGTACCATGGCTGTGTAGAGGGAGAAGAGTAGATGAGTTTTCATCTTTGGATCGTGAAAAATGGTGGAGAAATGAGAGAGTTAGAGAGGGTGGAAGTTGCTTGCATGAGTTCTTTTTTTTTAGAAACCCTAAGTGTCCAAGGTAGAAGAGATAATCTCTACCATTGATTCATGTTGGGATATTTGACTTTGTCCCTCAATCCAGCGGCCTAGATTTTATTAAACTTCAAAAATTCATAACTAAATGGAAAATGCATATTTTTAACTCATTCTTTTTTTAATATTTTCCTTAACATGTCTAGAAAATTAAAAAAATATAAAAATTGCATTTTATATTTTTTTCGCATTTTTTCCATATTTTACAAATAAATGCATATTTTGAAGGTTTTATTTCATACATGATCTTGTAGATTTTTGTTCTTACACTTAGAAATAGATTTTTTTCCCATTCTTTTTTGTGGTGATTAATATTGAATTGTAGTATTCCCAGAATTTATTACTAGATTTTTTTAGAATAAAATTTGATTAGTTTAGATAATTGAACTTAGGATATTTTAATTAGGGTTAAGTAGTATACTTGAACTTCAACATTTCATTTTTGAAAATTCATAACAAATTAGAAATTGCATATTTTTAATTCATTCTTTTTGCATCATTTTCTTTAAAAGAGTCTAGAAAATTATAAAAAATAAAAATTGCATTTTATTTTTTATTTGATATTTTCCCCATATTTTCTAAATAAATAGCATTTTAAATAGTTTCATTTCATGCATGATTTTGTTAATTTTTGTTCTATTAGATGCTTTAATATTTTTTGTCCATTCTTTTAGGTTGTTTAGTTTAGACATTGAACTTGTAGATACAATTTAGTTCTCATTTTTAGAAATTAAATTTAGGTGCTTAGTGTAGGTGTGAACAACATGAACAAACTAGGGTTTTAGGTGATGACTTAGGAGAATCAATTCATTTCCCTTAGGACTTAGGGTTTGATTAGTTTAGTTATGGGACTATAGGGGCTATGGGTAGTTATTAGATCCCTTAGAAAAGTCAGGATTCCCCTACTGCTATTACTGTATTGTATATATCTGATTGACTGGTGTGGTATGCCCTCTGGGGTTTATTGCTTGTTTGTGTGGGTATTGGAATTGTCTGGGGACTTGGGAGAGCTGAAGACTTGAGGAGATGAAAGCCATTGAAGATCCAGAGATTGAAGATCAACTTCCAGAGTTGAAGAGAAGATTCTTGCTAGCAGATGCTGAGGAGACTAGGGTTTAGGAGCTAGGCAGAGCTTTAGGTTAGAAAGTTTGTTTCTCAAACATGGATTGCCTTGTCTGCATCCATTCTTCTCTGTGATTCAGAGTCTCTCTAAGACACTCACCCCCTTCCTTTGGAAGGCTTGGTGATAGTGTCTAAGAGATAGAACTCTTGAGAGAAAATGTCTTTTGTGTTAGAAGCAGTCTGTTCACCACCCTTGGTAGTCAACTGATTGCTTAACACCCAATTCACTCTTGTGACTGATCCCTCATCCCGGAGGTTTGAGCTTGAAGAAAAGCCATTGCAGATAGAAGACTGATGATCAAAGCCCTTGCCTGAAGGTCATGAAGATGGAGATTGATGCTTGTTGAAGACTGTAGCTGATTGGAGATTACTTGAAGCCAGATGTTGACTCAGAGCTGCTGATGCTGTTTCTTTTGCTGTTGTATTTCATTGCTGATGTATTGTTTGGATTTCCTGGTTGTATTGTTTGCTGTTTACCCTGTTGGGTTGAAAGTGAAGCCTGTTCACTTTCGCCTATTGTTTTCTAGGTTCGAGGTTGAGTGGGACTCCCTTGCCTCGCTTGTACTGTTGCATCCATGCATTTTACTGTTTTACTGTATATATCTGATATTGCTTTTGTTTCTGCCTATCCCGTAGGATCTCTGTTTCTCTCTGCGTAAGAGAGGAGCATGATAGACACTAGGTCTTAACCCATGCATGATAACATTAGGTTAGTTTGTTTCCCTTCGCAACCGTAGGTTAGAGTTCTGTCTCTTTCTTTCTCAAAACAAACAGAAAAACACATAAAGATTGCAAACACAATAAAAGACACTTCTCCCGTAAAAGAAGGTGAACTCATCAAAGCGTCATTTTTGTCCGCTTGGACCGCTAATCAGAAAACCTTTTTCAGAAGGAATAAAATCAATCAAGACAGACTTGTGTCGTACGTGGCCCGAACTACGTTTGCTCTGATCTTTCATGCCGTGTGAAAGTACGTAGGCATAGGATGCGATATCCTAGCGAGCAACCTTCCCCTCCTTTCCCGTAGGTAGGCGAACTACGTTGACTCTGATTTCTCGTTCCAGGCGGGAATACGTAGGCATAAAGTGCGATACTTTGCCGAGTCATTTTTATTTTTTATTTTTCATTTTATTTTCTTTTAACCCCTGACCTGTAGTTAGATAGAATAACAATCCATACCCGAAAACAAGCGTGGATCCCGTCGAGTACGACGGACGTGAGGGGTGTTAATACCTTCCCCTTGCGTAACCGACTCCCGAATCCAGGTTTTGGTTGCGATGACCATACCTTTCCCGTGTTGTGCGAGGTTTACTCTGAGCGTTTCCTTTCCCTCCCGTGGGATAAATAACGCACGGTGGCGACTCTTCTGTTCAGCCGGCGCCGATTTTCGCAGTAGCGACAGGTATGCAGCACATCAAAGTTCCTCTTGCCCTTGTAGTACGGGTGTGAAGAGAATGTAGGATGTCTCCAAGTAAGGTAGGCACTGGATTGTGACTCAGGAATATGTTGATGGCATGAACGTCTATGAACTGATCAGGATTGGGGAACAACACTAAGCCATAAATCAATAAGGCTAAGATCTCCTCAACAGCATCGTAGCTCATAGCCTTCAAGAACATTTGAGCTTTATCCACTAATACCTTGGCAAGAATACCTTTAACTCCACTTCTCGTCTCTAGAACAATGTCAGACTTCTTCAGATGTAGAGCTGCAGCAATAACTTCTGGTTTAAGCTCCTTCTCTAAGCCTGTGAATGGCTTCTGATCAAGAACAGGTATACCCAGAAGTTTAGAGAACTCCTCCATGGTTGGAACCAGCTGATAATCAGGAAATGTAAAGCAATGGTGCTTAGGGTCAAAGAACTGAAACAGCACACTCATCATGTCTTCACTGAACCCTGAAGTAACTAGATCCAATAAGTGACCATGTCTCTTGTTGAACTGGGAATGATCAGGCACTAGGGAAACCAACTCCTTGAGCTTAGCAGGTATCCCTACAAAGTTGATCCTGATGGTGTTTCTACGAGCAGAAGCCATGACCTGCAACAAAGAACAAAGATAAATCCTTTGGTCCTTGAAATGGTTAGGGAAAATGATATGCTTATGATGCATGATGATGTCATGATGTCATGCTCAATCACAAACATGTGGCACACACAAACAAGTCACACCATAGCCCTAGGTTTAAAGGCTTGCATGAGGTTCAAAGGCGAGTACCCTCCCCTGAAGTTAGATGGTTCATCCTGTCCTACAAAAGTAACCAGGTTCTAAGGGATCTCAATATCATTGATCCTTCACAAGGGTGGTTGTTCAGAAGGCAACTTACTTGCCAACCAAAACCCTCCAAGTTTAAGATCTCAATGAGCGTAGTATCGAGTGTCAACCAACTTCAGTCTGCACCAAAGCCGGTTACCTCACTACTTTCTAAAGGCCAAGATGAGTTAACTAGGGTTCTAAAAGTCAGTTAGTGCATTGACAACATATGGCAGCCTCAATATTATCCTCAACTTGACTTAAGGAATATAAGCACCAACCAAGAAGTCGCACTAACTATGGCCACCAGATCAACCGTATCGATATACGTCGTACAGTTTCCTTGGTCTATTGCCATTTACCTAAGGTACACTAGATCCGGGTTAGGACCTTTCACACATAAGAGCACCCCAACAATATAATAATAAAGCAAACAAGGCAAACAATTTAAAGTGATCTTAATTCCTAAGGGTACCCCTCTTAAATAGATCCCCAGCAGAGTCGCCAGTTCTGTAACACGGTGGGAGAACTGACTTTAAACAATGTTGCGGATAGCAAGAGTCGCCACCGACTTTTATTTTATCCATAAGGAAAGGTTATAAAAGAACAGGAAAGACCTTAGAGAATATTTTGGGTCCGGGGGGTAGGTTATGAAAAGGGAAGGTGTTAGCACCCTTTTCATCCATGGTTATCCATGGGCTCTTAGGTACTTAAGCTCACTTTTGAATTGTTTTGAAAGTGTAGTGTGTGAATAGCAAAAAATTTCAGAATAGTTTAATAATAATCCGTGTATGGATGTGAAAAAAACTTGTTTGAAAATTTTGTTGGAAATTCGTTTAAGTGTGAAAAAGTTTTGAAGTGAGCAAGTATCTAGGAGTAGCCTACCCTAATGTTTTAAGGTCTTTCTTATTCTTTATCCTTTCCTTAGTAAGACTATCCCTACTATAATGGAGTAGGTAGTCCTTACTTTGGATGTTAAGGGACATGTGAGGGACAATTGGATTTTTGAAGGCCATTGTGGGGTGTAATAAGCAAACTGGAGGGACTATCATCATTTTTCGAAAGGGACTCGATTCGTAAAGGCAACCATAAGGGACTTTGATGATTTTCTTTTTGAGGGACTTGCTTTATACACCCCACTTAACCAATATTCATAGGCAACTTGAGGGATATCCTTAGGAAGTGAGACGGCGATTAAAATCGACTTACGTGTGTGAAATGTTTAATTTAATTATCTTATATTAAGATGATCTAATTTATTTTTTTAAATATCATACATATTAGCACTCCCTAATTACTAACCATAATGATAATAATAATTAAACAACTTTACATCCAAGAAACAATTACAAAATAATAAGCAAAATAATTAAATAGCAAAGATAAATAAAATATAAATAAGCAATAATAAATAATAAAGGGGGTTAATTTTAAGTTTACTCGGCAAGACATCGCATCTTGTGCCTACGTATCCTTACGGGAGTGGAATCAGAGTAATCGTAGTTCCCCTCAATAGGGAGGTTAGAAACTTCTTGACTGTGGTCAAGGTCTCAAGGGGAATAAACGCATCTTAAGGACACGCTTACGTGGAGTGTAGAAACTCCAAATCTCTACGTTGAAATGTTAAGTTGTAATTAGGGTTAAATTAGGGATTCCACGGCGGGAAACCCTAAAATGAGCGCGGCGGCTCTTTGACCTAATGCTAAGGGTAAAATTGTAATTTTGCCTGCGGCGAGGCATTTGTGAAAATTAGGGTTTGTAGTTTGTAGTTTTGAGGATTTGAAATTGAATGTGTGAAGTTTTACGGACTATTGGCGCGGCGGCCAAACAGTTAGACCTAACCTTCGGATGTGTGCAATGTGACAGAAATAATAGTAAACGCGTGAGATAATTGAATCATGCAAACAGAGAGATAATGTCATAATTTAAACCATGCAAGCAGAAATTTAAAGGCAGAATTTAAAGAGCGATTGTTAAGTTCGCGAGGTTACATGAGAGGAGCAGATACAATATGATAATGAAATTTGAATTGAACAAAAATAAAATAAATAACGGTTCTAGTTATTATTTAAAAAAAAAAGATTTTAGTTATTATTTTAAATTTATCTAAAAAAAAAAGTTTTTCTTAAAAATAATAGGTTTTCATATTAATTTGGAAAAGATGTTAATGTTATTTATTTTAAAAAACAGATTTTTATATTATAACAAATTTTAATAAATTAATGATAACAATAATAATAATAATGGTAATAATAATGATAATAATGATAATAATAATAAATAATGATAATAATAATAATAATAATAATAATAATAATAATAATAATAATAATAATAATAATAATAAAGCAATAATGAATTTTAAATGTGCCAAATAACCCAACAATGTTGCTAACGCAGAAATGCGCTCATCGCAACCAGATCTAAATCGGACGAAACAAAATTTATCGCAAAGAAAAAGAAATTAAGCAAAAAATAGTATTATTGCTCACACAAAAATGCGATCATCGCAACCAGATCGAACTAACACAAATGTCACGCGTCATGCACACAAATGTGCAAACATCGTATCGACATAATTCGATCAAAAATCTTATATATATAAACTCTAACAATTTAAAAATTATATATATATAAACGTAACAGTAATAGATAAAGAAAAAGAAATAACGGTAATAGATGAAGAAAAAGAAATAACGGTAAAAGATGAAGAAAAAGAAACAACAGTAATAGATGAAGGAAAAGAAATAACGGTAAACGATGAAGAAAAAGAAATAATGGTAAAAGATGAAGAAAAAGAAATAACGGTAAAAGATGAAGAAAAAGAAACAACAGTAATAGATGAAGGAAAAGAAATAACGGTAAACGATGAAGAAAAAGAAACAATAGTAATGGATGAAGAAGAAAACTAAATAACGGCAAACGGCACTCACTCCTCTTAGGTTTTTTTCATTCTCCCCTCTTTTTTTTCAACAAGGCAACACATGTATATATAGGGAACAAATTAGGGTTAACACCAAATTGTCAATAATGTCCCTAAAGCCCATTTTAAAGCCCAAACTAAATAATTAGTTAAGAAAAAATAAAATTTAAATAATTTAAAATAATTAAAATAAACTTAAAATAAAAACTAATAATCCTATTGATTCCTAAAATAAAAAATATTATAAAAAGAACAAAATTTTTTTCAATATTTTTTATTTTATGATTTTTTGGATATTTTTATGAATAATTTAGAAAAAAGTGAAAAAAATAATATTTTAAAAAATGATTTAATTAAAATACGAAAATAATAATTAAATAATAATAAAAAACTATTTTTGTTATTTTTTTAATGAAAGATAGAAAAATTTAGAGTAAAAATAATAAAAAACAAAAAAAATGACAAAGGTGAGATTTGAACTCTCAACCTCTCACACTCATAACTCCTTACACATGTCCTCCTGCCAATTGTGCCATTTTTACTTTTTAGAAAAAAAATGCATGCCATATGATATTTACCTGCAAAAAGTCAAACGACTACACAAATTTGTTAGTAATTGATTAAATGCAATGAAATGCGACGACAAATCTTAGGGCAAAATTTGGGGTATTACAGTTATTATGATAATATTTCTCACCCAACCTCTCTTTGATGTTGGCAAAAAAAAAATCATGAAGTTTGACTTTGGTTTGACCACAGTTGACCTCAGTTTGACCTTTTAACTGCATTGACTGCTTTTGACTTATCTGATCATCTGACTGAGCAAACTTTTGAGAAAAGTCTTGAAACTTGACATGGGAGTTCTTATACACATATAAGATGTTATGAAGCTCACTTGAAGTCTTGGAAGTCCATTTAGCCTGATTAAAGTCAAAACCCTAGTTTTGGATGCACTGCTTAGGAGGTGCATTGTCTGAGGGAATTGTCAACTCTTCTGACCAATTGTGAATTTTGTGAACCTTGTGAACCTTCTTGGAACACAAAGTCTTGTATTGTGAGGGCAAATTTTGGGGTGCAACACATCCTTACGAAGAAGAAGCGGTATACGGATTAAGAAACTATCATGGTGGATGCTAGTTGTAGTGCAATTATTCAACGGACTCTCCCGAGGAAAGAAAGTGATCCGGGACGAGTCACTTTGCCTATTACAATTGGAAATACTTATGTTGGCAAGGGGTTGATTGATTTGGGCTCTAGTATCAATTTGGTACCTTTATCTATTGTGAAGCGATTGGGATATATGGAGTTGAAATCTACTCAAATGACATTGCAACTTGCCGACAAATCTACCACTCGCCCTCACGGTGTAGCCAAAGATGTGTTGGTAAATGTTGATAATTTTTTGTTCCCAATTGACTTTGTAGTTATTGATATGGAAGAAGATTAAGACTCTTCCTTGATTCTTGGTCGACCTTTTATGAAGATTGTGCGCATGGTGATTGATATGGATGATGGTCTAATGAAAGTTAGAGTTCTTGATGAGGAGATTTGTTTCAATCTTTTTGAAGCCATGAAGCTTTCAAAGGACAAAACCAATTGTTTTAGAATTGATGCAACGGAAGTGGCAACTGAAGAAGTCAAGGAGTTATTGCAAGTTCCCACACTATTACAACAAGTTCTTACCAATGCTCTTTCAAAAGTCAATGAAGAAGAAGAACGAGAAATTGAAAAGTGTTTGCGGGAACTTGAAGAATTAGAGGAAATTCCACCTTTGAAAGAAAGGGTGGAAATTCTAAAAAAAGAGAACAATGAGGAAGGCAAACTTGAGTTGAAGTTGTTACCATCTCATCTTAAGTATGTTTTCCTTGATGAAGAGAAAAACAAGTTGGTGATCATAAGCTCGGATTTGACCATGGATGAAGAAAGAAAATTAGTTGTTGTTTTTAAGAAAAATCAAGAGGCAATGGGTTGGAATCTTTCCAACTTGAAAGGTATAAGTCCTTCCTATTGTATGCATTGAATATTTATGGAGGAAGATTTCAAGTCGGTAGCTCAACCACAAAGAAGATTGAATCCTACTATGAAAGAAGTGGTGAGGAAAGAAGTTGTCAAAATGTTGGATGCCATTATGATTTATCCTATTTCCGATAGTCCGTGGGTTAGTCCAGTTCAACTGGTGCCGAAGAAATGTGGAACGATGATTGCCCGCATTGAGAAGAATGAGTTGATTCCAACAAAAACTGTAACGGGATAGAGAATGTGTATCGACTACCGTAGGCTCAATCAAGCTACAAGAAAAGATCACTTTCCTCTTCCTTTCATGGGTCAAATGCTCGAGAGACTTTCCGGTCAAGAATATTATTTCTTTCTGGATGGATACTTCGAGTATAATCAAATCATTGTCAACCTGGAGGATCATGAAAAAACGGCTTTCACTTGTCCTTTCAGAATCTTTTCTTATAGGAGGATGTTGTTTGGTTTGTGTAATGCACCGGTGACTTTTCAAAGTTGTATGCAAGCTATATACTCGGACTTGATTGAGAAGACGATTGAGGTGTTTATGGATGATTTCTCAGTTTTTGGGCCGTCCTTTGATCTTTGCTTGAAAAATCTTGATGTTATCTTGGAGAGGTGTGTGGGTACTGATCTGGTGCTTAATTGGGAGAAATGCAACTTCATGGTTATGGAAGGAATTGTGCTTGGGAACAAAGTTTCTTCAAAGGGACATGAAGTTGACAAGGCTAAAGTGGAAGTGATTGAAAATTTACCGCCACCTCTGAATGTGAAGGGAATTCGAAGTTTTCTGGGTCATGCAGGATTCTACGGAAGATTCATCAAAGACTTCGCGAAGATAGCAAAACCATTGAGCAACCTGCTCAATAAAGATACGTATTTTTCTTTTTGATGATTCTTGTATGACAGCTTTTGGTTCTTTGAAACAAAGCCTAATGTCGCACCCTAATTTTTGACCTTAAGATGCCACCTCTTTTTGCGCATTTTTCTATTATTTGACTTTATTTTAATATTTATGTTTTTGCGACTATTATTAATAATATTATATTTATTTCTATCATATTTATTATTATCATGTTATCTATTTTATTTACTAACATTACTTTCACTCTTGAGCTATTATTGGACCATTACACCGAAGACATCTTTGGATGCGCTTTCCGTTTACATCTCGATCAGGATTTGGTATCTTATAAGTCAAGGTTGTTAGTTATCTTTCTATCAAAATCATCAATTGAAAGCGAAGAAGAGTTTGGATTTAAGGCATGAAGACCGTTCATTTGGGCTTTAAATTCGACATCTGCAATTTAATCAAGTGGTGCTATGGGATATGGTGTCAAGACCCTAGTTTTCTGGTATTTTGGTTCTTACCCTTTGCAGATCCAACTTGGATATCAATGTGTTTACAAGCCCACGGGAGACAGAAAACATTTGGAGATAAAGGTGGCAGGATTCACAATCCAAAATATTAATGAACAAAACAAGACAACTCTACTGCTATTAAGTAGAACATGTTATGGGATTGATAAAATCCATAACAATGCTTCGGGTTCCAGCTCTGTCAAAATACCAGTGGGATTTAAATAGATCAATTAACAGCTCATTTCAAATCAAATTACAAAACGAGTTCAGGACAATTACAAGACAAGTTCATGGTCATCACGAGACAAATTCATAGTTATCAAGACTCAATTACTACAACAGTAGAAATGATATGCCACAACAGAAGTTCAACACACCTCTAACCACTCAAATTAAAATGATGCCAGATGCTACTTCAGTACATGACTCTCATGCTACGAGTGTACCTTTATCTATTTATTCCATTAGACTCTCATGTCAGTTGGTATCTCAAGGTGGTTGTTGATATGAATATCATTATTTCTTCTATTACAACTGCTACTTGTTGTGGAGATGGAAAAATCGGGGTATCTGCAGTTTAATATGAAGAATTTGGCTGAGTCACTAAAAGCACTAGGTAACAAGGAAATGCAATCCAAGAAATACAGTGATGCAGTTGAGTTGTATAATTGTGCAATTGCGATAAATGAAAAGAATGTTGTTCACTAAAAGCACTAGGGCAGCTGCTTATACACAAATTAACAAATACTGAGGTAATTGAAGATTGTCTTAAATCTATCGAGATTGATCCGTACTACAGTAAGGCATACAGTCGTCTGGGATTAGCTTATTATGCACAAAGAAAATACAGAGATGCTATTGATAAAGGGTTTCAAAAAGCCTTGCAATTGGACCCAAATAATGAGACTGTTAAGGAAAATCTAAGGGTAGCTGCAAGAGCAACATCATGCAGATCACAATCAGAATTCGAGATCGTCTCAAGAATTCCAAAACCATTCTGCAAGGGGTTCAACAAGCCATGCAGCTCCACCTCCATTTGCCTCAATGCAATTTAACCCCAACAATCTGGCAAGCATGTTCATGTCGGCCACAAATGCGCATCAGGGCTCACATTCTCAGGAAAGTCGAGGTGCCAATTGAAGGTTCAGTCTGTGATAAAACGCAATCAAAGCATTCGACCATCAGTTTTGGAATAAAATCCCGATGTTGCAACGGTCTCAAGTTTCTTCAGTGCAGACGTGTTATCAAACCCAGCAGCAACATTCTTCACATGAGCAGCAACTGTTGCAACTTTATCATAACGGAGGTCGTCAGCCGCCGGTATCTTCACTTGCATTACAATACAAGGGGGGGCTCCCACTTCCATATTGCATTCCTGTCCTGACATCTTGATTTGGAAAAAACTCCATGGTTAGCCTATCAACACAAATCAGACAAACATACAGCCAATTAATGACATAAAAGCATATTAAGTCACTATCAAAACAGGGCAATTCAAAGAAAACTAAGATGAGTTTGCTTCAAGATACAAAACCAACAGCCAAAGATAGCAAGCATGAAAGACAAAGCAGAGGTTAATTAAAAGACCGTAAACGTCAAGATTCTCAAAGCAAACCCAACACATTCGAATCACAAAGGGAGAATCTCAGTATATAAGACTGGAGAACAACAACCGAGCCTTTAGCTACCTCTCGAACCAGCACTCTAACACAATCCAGGCCTCGAATTTTCTCCAACTACTTGGCAGCAACAAATTTCTGTTTCTCAATAGCGCCAAGCTCATCTTTGATCATCAAAACAGAACCTCCTCCCTATCACAGCAACAGCCCATGACCTGCTCGAGAAAATAGGGAAAATAAACATCAAAATGAGGTTTAAAATAGGGCGTTCAGAGAAACTAATTTGAGTTGGCTTCAAGAACATAGCACCATCATCATTAGCCTTTTATTACAATCAAGCACGTTCAGAACTCCGCTCTCTCATAGACATTGAAGATGATACAGACATGACCACATCACTAGTGAGCTTGCTTGCCAGCATGGTTGATGTACCGCTCTGCTGGAGACCTATGTGAAGAAAATCCATCATCATAAGCACGCTTGCAGTCTGGAGACACTGCCCATAGGAAGTATTGACAGACATATTGGTACAACTTCCAAACATCATTACCTAGCAAATCCTCTGAAGGGAGTCACACCTGCGTCTGGTGTTGCTGAAGATTGAAATTACATACAAAAGAAATGTTCAGAAAGTGTAAGGTACTTAAATTAAGAACACAAACAGACAGGTAATATATTACCTCAGGTCAAAAATCTGATTATATCCAGCCGACAAACCCTCAAATTTCAACAACAAGCTCAAGGTGTATTCTACCCCAACGGTAGTATGCCAAATGCGGGGTCACCTCGAAAATGAGCAATCATTATATACTCAAAGTACAAGTCCTGCCTGGAATGGTCAAGTTGTGCAGCTGCAGCAGCCACCTTCATCCGCTCATGGTGCACAAAGCGGTGGATCATTCCCACCTCCTCTTTGGGAAACTCAGCCTGCAAACAACAGTAGTCCAGTAGCAGACAGTCAATACCCACGGCCAATGCTAACCCTATCTCTACATTCAATAACCAAGTTCAACTAACCGGATGAGGTTGCAGCTCCTTATATGGGAACGTTTCCACCTCGAATGCAAAATGGTCATGTGGCTTCAATGTTTCCCAACAGATGTTTGGTGAGCAATTCCCAGGATATGGTTATGGTCAGCAGCAAGACTCATCAGAATATTTGCTGAGTGACTTGTCAAACTCGAAAAGCTTCCCGAAGAGGGATTTGGAGGAGAACATAGCTATCCCAAACCAGCCTCAATACAGAATCAGTTCCAACAACATGTCTGAAGGTCGTTTTAGGAGTGCTCAATAATCTTCTCATCTGATCAACACGGTTCACCATCCTAGCACCAAAAAGCAGTGTTAGAAGCTTGTCAACTTGAGACATAAAAACAAGAACATCAGGAAACGATGAAGCTCTGGGCTGCTAATTTCTCCCTTGGCCCAAGACAAGTCACTATCCATACCTGCCAAATCACCAATCCAGAGTTTAGTAAACCATCAAGGAATATACCGGATTAAAGAGAAAAGATCCAACTCAATGACAGCTAGCAAATTTTCAGAACTTTGAATCTAGACATCCAAGCATTAAACGTGATTGGCAAAATCACATAGAAGAGATTTTCTCATTAACAGGCAGTTACAAATCAGACAAAAAGGGAAAGATTTCAAATTTTGTCTAAACTAAAACGGAAAGTTCCAACACATCAATCATGGCATTTTAATCCGAGTTTTAAACAAGAGATTTTGTTTGAAGCCTATATAAGAGAAGGTTTGAGAAGAAGAAGAGGAGGGGGAGGAATCCACGAAAAATTTCATAAAAAAATCCACAAACAAGTTCAGCACGAAAATCCCCAAATCACAACAGATCCACATAAACCCTAAAACATAGAAATCAAGAGGATCGAGGGAACTTATCTCATTCCTTCGCCAGCTTATCGCTCGCTTCCATCGCTGCCGGTCACCTTTCCCTTAGAGCTCGACGAATCGCCAACTCCATTTAGGTGGCTTCGTCGTTTCATTAACTATTAACCCTTGCTTTTTCTATTGTTTTTTTCGCAGGTTTATAGGTGAAGAAAGGAGATGAAGGCGAAGAACGCGAGAAGACGAAAGTGAGACAGAAAGAACGCGATCAAAGATGGAGAGGGAGATGACGAAGAGGGAACCGGCGATTTGGGGGGATCGATTCAGGAATTAGGGTTGCCAATTGTAATTTTGTTGTATTGTAAATCATATGTGCACACACACACGATATTATCATGCACTCTCACACACATAACCACCTCACACCACGTGATCCATCACACACACACCCTATCGGGACCTCACTGTATATCCTCATATCATACGTCTCACTGAATCTAATAATCCTCAGCTAACCTAATCATTAACCCCTAATTCTACCGTTAAACCACTTGTCTTTTTATTTAAACCTAATTATCACTCCTTTAAACTAATTAATTAACTATTGATCTTTTCTCTAATCATTTTTTTAACTAAAACCTTTTTAATTAATTACTCTTTTAATTTAGTCAACTTATTAATTTATCTTATCTCATCAACTTAACCTTTTTTTAAAATTATAATTTGTTCACATTTCTTAAACAAAACTTTTATTTTGGAAATTAGATTTTTATATGTATAATAACACAACTTTTTATTTTTTTGTTGACTTCGTTTTTTAAATTAACCAAAACTCATTTCATATTAATCAATTTATTTTGTTCTAGTTACTAATAATCTTTTATCTAAATTAACCTTTATTAATAAAAATTAATAAACCCTTTATTTAAAACAACCGTTTTTTTATATATCATAATAATAACCAAACGTACTTTTGTTAAGAAAAATAAATAATGGTAATCAAATTATAATTCACAATCAAAATCAATGTAATTTTCTTACAAACTAATTCACCCTTAAATTAACATTTGCTAAAATCAACATCATCAATTAATCTAAATTTTTCCTCAAATTAATCATTAAAATCAACTCACTAAACTAATTCAACTCCTCCCTTGAAACCAATCTTGACTAAAATGAACCAACATCGTAAACAATCATACACGCTTGCACCACATTCACTCTCACACACTTCAGCGCTTTCATGCGTATGTGTATGTTTACTTATTCGCCCTTATTATTTCCGCAATTTACCTTCAGCAATTTACATTATCGTCACTTACATTTTCCGCATCGCATCCGTCCAAAGGAAAAACCTACACATAATTCAACAATTGTGTGTAGTGCACATCATTTGCATCATTCTCCCCTACGATCCTTAATCTCATTCAAGTTGATCAATTAAGATAGATCCTACCCCATAGGAAGGACCGTTCTCTATCTTCTACAACATAGAAACAAACAATACAACTCAAAACATACAATATTCAAACACATTAGAGAAAGATGTCAAATCATCTTAAGCGAGATAGAATCTCCACCCAACATCAATACAGTCAATACCGTAGGAACTTTGCCTTAAGAGAGATAAAGGCGTACCTCGTCGATCCCTATCCGAGTACCTGAACCCTTCTCTTAAGACGATGCAAAGACTACATTCCTACAATTTGTGGCGGTTAAATTTCCCTTAAAATGACAACTCACCTTTTCTCCTAAAATCAATCAATCAACTACCCTAAACCCGTAGGAACTTTGACCACAGTCAAAGAACTCCTCATACCCTTTAGGGGAACTACAAATACTCTGATTCCACTCCCGTAAGGATATGTAGGAATAAGATGCGATATCTTATCGAGTATGCTTAGAAATAAACCCCTAGGTCTTTAAACTTTAAGCAGATAAATACATAGCAATAAACAAACATAAAACAAGAGGTTCCTCTAGAGTACTATAGAAACTTAGGATGCTAGCACCTTCCCTAAGTTTAACCAACCCCCGAACCTATAACTCTCTAAAACCTTGCATTTGCATTGCATTGTGAGAATTTCGATCTTTATCCCTTCCTTTGGACAAATCAAAGTTCGGTTGCAAAATGAATTAAAGATTCAAACTAATCGATAGTTTGGTATCCAATTTTCACCGCGACAGAAATGGCGACTTCACTAGGGACCCTACAGTAAGGTTTCCCTATCTTATTTCTACTTCTTTATTGCTTTGTATTTGTTATTTGTATAATTGTTTACTTGTTTTCTTATTACCTTTGGGTTGATACCTTTGAGTGGTGAGACAAAGTCCTACACCCGGACTTGAGTGAACTTAAGATAGGATAGTGATATGTTCAAAGAGGCTTATAGGGGGTAGAATCCCGACCAAGCTGACTTGAAAATCACGCTCAATTGAGGCCCTCTCGAAAGATGTATTATTGAACGAGTCCTTAATCGTGAAAACATGCACTATATTCGATGTTGGAGCCTATGATATTGAGGACCGTAGTTACCTTAACCCCGCTTTGGCCTTTATTAGGATGTAGTGCGGGACTATGAGGGGGTACCCCCGAAATAGTGCTACGCGATGCTACACTCAAAAGAAGTTCTCTTGAGAATATTATTAACCACCGAGTACTTGGGAAGTTGATAATATCCGAAAGATGGGCTAATGACTTTGGGACCCTTATTAGAACCTTGTTCTGCAGGTACAATCAACCATTAGTCTGTGTCCTTTGGGAATGGGTATACCCTTTGACTCCATACTCGTTGCAAACTTAGGGTCCCCCTTGCTTGTTTATCTTTGTGTCCTTATGTCATTACCTGTGTTTGTTGCATTCATATAGCATCATATTGCATTGGTTTCATGGAATCCCGAGTTTATTTATAAACATTATAGAAACCAATAAGGATTACAAAAGAAAATTTTTTGAAATATTCTTTTAAGAGTCTTAACCTGGATGACCTAAGGAAGTAGGAGCTCAGATCGAAGAATCAAGAATACTCCAAATACAAAGGGCTTCCCTTTATTATTGAGGATCAAATGAAAGACTTTCATCAATGTCGAAGGTTCGAGCAAACAAAGTTTTCCTTCCTTATTTTCCAACAAGAGATAGAGGATTTATTTTCCTCTATTACTCCTTACAAGACGATTATGGACGACTCATATTCAAAGAGATCCAAGTGGAGGAACAAATCAACAAGCACGATGAAGGACTTCCTTAGGACTTTATTGGCTTTTATTTAGCTATTAGGTCAGGACTCTTATAAGAATATTTATTTGTAATAAAAAAAAGTAATAAACAAGTTTTCTCTGGAATTCAGTAATATTTATAAATACTTGAGTTCCATGAAACCTTTCATTTTTGCATTCTTGCATTCGCATTTCATCAGCATAGCATCCTTTGCATTCTGGGGGGTCTCACTCTTGCTTCATCTTCACAGACAAGCTGAATCACCGATACAGCACTTGAGCTAATCAACGCCGAAAGATGGACCAACTTGAACAGGAAAACAGAGTACTCCGTGACGAGGTTGCAACTCTGAAGGAAAATTTGGAAAGGTTGAATGGTATAGTTGAAGCTCTGCCTAACCAGTCTGCACTCAACAATCAAGAAGTTCAAGGAACCGTTATCTCCGAAGTAGTACCAACACCGATCCTAGTGGTGTCTACTATTGCTGAAGTGACCTACAGTATGCCGCCAGGCTTCCCGTGGGGGATGCTTCCTTATTTCACTCCGGTCGGTTATCGTCCACCTGTCCCCGAGGTCCCTGCTGTGACCACCGTTCAAGTTATTCCTGTAATTACTGCTTTCATAACTACCACACCTCCACATGTGAATATTACTCCACATATCCTAGACGAGCCAATTTTCCATAGGGTACCTAGCGAAACTGTAGGTTTGGAAGAAAGGATGGATGGTTTTCAAGACCAATTTTCCAAGATGCAGAAAGAATTAAGAGCCCTTCATGGAAAAGATTTGTTTGGAAAGAGTGCTTCTGACTTGTGCTTAGCTCCGAATGTCAAGGTTCCGCCAAAATTCAAAGTCCCTGATTTTGAGAAATACAAAGGGAATACTTGTCCTCAAAGTCATCTCATTATGTATGCCAGGAAAATGTCTGCACAAACTGACAATGATCGATTGCTCATTCATTATTTCCAAGACAGTCTAACAGGCGCTGCGCTCAGGTGGTATATGGGATTGGATAGTGCAAAGATTTGAACCTTCAATAATCTGGGTGGAGCCTTCATCAAGCAATACAAGTATAATGTGGATATGGCTCCTGACCGTGATCAATTAAGGGCTACGACCCAGAAAGATAAAGAGAATTTCAAGGAATACGTTCAGCGTTGGCGCGAGTTAGCCTCCCAAGTCATACCGCTATTAGAAGAAAAGGAAATGACCAAGATTTTTCTAAAGACTCTCGGTCCATTCTTTTATGAAAAAATGGTAGCAAGTGCACCCAGTGACTTCACCGAAATGGTTAATATGGGAATGCGTTTAGAAGAAGGTGTTCGCGAAGGAAGACTAGTCAAGGAAGGGAGTGCTCCCAATAATGCTAAGAGGTATGGGAGTGGTTTTATAAAAAAGAGAGAACATGAGGCAAGTGTTGTGCAGCAGGGGCGATCCAAGAGAGGATATCTGCCATCACATCAGGTTGCTGCGGTTCATCAGCCACAACATCAGCAAAATCAACCATTCAACGATCAGAGTCGCGTACACAAAAGAGCAGACTTCGATCCCATCCCGATGACATACACTGACTTGTTCCCATCTTTGATTCAAAAAGGTCACATCCATACGAGAGCTCCACCTAAGGTACCTAAGAAACTCCCATATTGGTACAAAGCTGACAAATTTTGCCTATACCATTAAGGTGCTCCAGGCCATGATACTTAGAACTGTTACGGTTTGAAGGCAGACGTTCAAAGGTTGGTTAAGGACGGAATTTTATCCTTTAAGGGTTCCATTCCTTATGTGCAAGGTAATCCCCCACCTCATCATGGTTCGTCCTCCGCGAACATGATCCAAGGTTATTCGGGAAGCTCATACCAATATAGTGCCTGAAAATGAATCCGAAGACGACACATCAGACAACTCTGCAAACTTTTCCATTCCATGTAAAGGCTGAATAAAATCCGGAGAAGGGCTCATCAGGGTGTTTTCTTTTCGTTTGCTCATGCATATTTCATTTCTTTGATTAAAAGCATGTTTGGCTTGTATGGCTTGTTTATCTTGAATAATTAATGCAATAAAATGTTTGTCTTGAAGAAATCCATTCGTTTCACTCGTAAAATATTTCTCACAATTTATAATGTCGACTATACCCAATTCTCTCACTGTGGTGAATAATTGGAGGGAGGATGATGAAGTAAAACGCATGATCTCTCGTAGTATGCTTTTGAATAAAAAAAAACCTACTAATGATGTAAGTCATTCCTGTTTCAGACCTCCTAAAACGCCAGAAATAGTCAACCTTTCTTTTAAACCTTGAGAAAAGATCTGTTTTTTTTTCTCTCCCAATCAAAACCTCGTTTTTAACCTGGGGCAGGGCATCATAAAATGAACATCTCTCAAAAATTTGGGTGGGAACCAAGATACTTTGACCCTTATCCTTTGTTTTACAAGTCATAAACTAAACCCATAAATATAACCCATAAAGTCCTAATTGAAGTAAGGTTTAGTCCGAAGCATACTCGATGAGATAACGTTTCCTGACTTCTATGAGCTATGCTCAATTTGACGTTGGCATTATAAATTTAAATTAATATCCTAACTAGTGATTTTGTCACAAGTTATCGCGATATCTATTTTCAAAACTTCAAGATAAACATATGTGTTGCATTAACAGTTTCAGAATTGACATTTCTGACTCGCTAAGTATGCTTAATATCTTAGAAAGATTATGTGAAGACGTCGCCGATTAAATTTGGAGACTTTGATGATCTGGGGCAAGTCATTTTCCAAGAGGTTTAATCCATACAAGTTTGACTTTATCTATAACACAAGTTTGAAGACTCAGTTATACCATTAATCAGGGGCAGTTACGTCGAGCTTCTACGAATCTCTCCAAGAGTTTGAAAACCGTGGGGGCATTTGGATGCCGTGTTTTCTGTAAAATCCTCCTGAGACGACTTTTCTCACGAACCGTGTGGCTTGGGGCACTCGAGAATCAAAGGTGTTTGTGACAATTCTGTAACGAATACTCTCAACACAAGAAAAATCCAGTTGGTGGCCTGAGAACACCCAGTGGGTTGACTAGCTTCACCTCTCCAGTAAAGCGGATGTTTGTTTCATCCCCGAGCGAAGTTTTAACTCCAACATATTCAACAGCTCTGGTCTCCTAAAGCGAGTCTACACTCTCCAAGCAATGTTGATCTGTGAAGATTTGGTTTGAGTGCCCGAAATGTTTTTCATCTCTTTTGTTAGCATACACATATCATATAGATAGATAGCATAGCATATGCATTTTTGCATTTTTTTTGTGTTTGCCTGTTCTATCGCTTTGGTTGTGGTTATCCCCAGGTGTTCGGGTGTGTCTTCTCCTTCAAGTAGTGTTGTCAGCCCCAGGCAGAAAAGTGCAATGCTTCTATTTCCCCATAGAGTTTGATCCTCGTGGAAGACGGTTGTTTTAGTTAAATCCCATTTGAGTTCACACCTCGATGGTTGGGTCTTGTTTGACAGCTTCTCTCCGGTTATTTCCCGAAGTGAACTTCGGTCCTTGACAATCACATTGTGGACACCTCCAACTTTCGAGTGTGAATTAAGTGTGCATTTATTTTGCACTCGGCTCCCCAAGAAGTTCTTTGTGAAGATAACTATTGAAGATGGATATTTTCTCCAACGGTATTATCAGATTTTCTCAACAATTTATATCTGGACTGCGACATTCTCTTTATTTGAGCAATTCGTTTTGACCAAGATTCCCTTCAAAACGACAAATGGCATTCTCCTCAAGACAATTTGTCCATCCCCAGCGGATTTATCAAGATTATCAAGTCATCAAAAGGCATCCCTCTAGAAATCTGTCAGAGAAACGCATCGAAGACATTAAAATATTTCTCTTTATTTGAGAACTTACACTACAAGGATACATATTTTATAACTACAACAAGATACTCCTCAGGAACGTATTTCTCGGCGAGTCTATCACACAAGCTTTAACTCCATCAAAGAGCATCTCTTCCAAGAAGTTCGATGAAGTTTACTACAACTAGTCTCTCTTTATTTGAGAGAACATATTTTGCTGATCAACAGGCTTACATCTCTTGAAGATCCCCGTTGAAGCTTTGTAATCTCTAGTACATATCATCTTGGGTTATTACCTCTGCTTAGGCTATCATACGTACGATAGTAGGTAACACGCCTTTCTTTTTGTGTTCACCTGCTCTTAGGCTATCATATGTTTGATAGTAGGTAACACGTATTGTTTTGGTCAGACACTTTTTCTTAGGCTGCCATATGTTTGATAGTAAGTGATCTCTCCTTCTTTGGGTTATTACCTCTGCTTAGGCTATCATACGTACGATAGTAGGTAACACGCCTTTCTTTTTGTGTTCACCTGCTCTTAGGCTATCATATGTTTGATAGTAGGTAACACGTATCGTTTTGGTCAGACACTTTTTCTTAGGCTGCCATATGTTTGGTAGTAAGTGATCTCTCCTTCTTTGGGTTATTACCTTTGCTTAGGCTATCATACATTTGATAGTAGGTAATATACCATCCTTTTTGGTCAGACACCTTTGCTTAGGCTGCCAAGATTGGTGGTAGGTCATCTTTCCTTTGGTGTTCACCTTTTCTTAGGCTATCATATGTTTGATAGTAGGTAACACATCTTATTGTGGTCAGACGCCTCGGCTTAGGCTACCATATGTTTGGTAGTAGGTGATCTCGACATCTTTTGGGTTATACCTCTGCTTAGGCTATCATATATTTGATAGTAGGTAATACACCTTTCTTTTAGTCAGACGCCTTTTCTTAGGCTGCCATATGTTTGGTAGTAGGTGATCTTTCCTTTTGTTCATTACCTTTTCTTAGGCTGCCATATGTTTGGTAGTAGGTGACCTGTCTTTTTGGTTATTACCTTTGCTTAGGCTATCATACATTTGATAGTAGGTAATACACCTTGTTTTGACTATTACCTCCGCTTAGGCTATCATACATTTGATAGTAGGTAATACACCTTGTTTTGACTATTACCTCCGCTTAGGCTATCATACATTTGATAGTAGGTAATATATCATCTTTTGGTCAAACACCTCGACATAGGCTATCATATGTTTGATAGTAAGTAACATGCGTTTCTTGCTCCAACCGAATATCTTTGTTTAGGCCGCCACACGCTGGTAGTGGGCTACCCTTCATTTTCCAGATCTCGTTTCACCGTCCAAGTTACTATACTCCTGGTGGTATTATTACATCTTATCTTCGTTTTGGAGAATCCGCAATGATGATTGTTGTCTCTTCTCGTGGTGTCTCGCGTCGTGAGGTTTGTTCCTCGTGTGTCGTGTCCAATTTATTCCCCTGTGACATCATTTCCCCACAGAAGCTCTGTCTAGCATTTTCATATCATTGAGTATCATTTTCATACGGTGGCCTCTTAGGGCCAAAAACTCGTGCAATGTTTGTATTTAAGTCCCTCCTATCTCGTCGAGACGGATATTTCAATCTCCATATCTCCGGATAGAAGTAACTTAAATAGGGGCATCTGTCGCACCCTAATTTTTGACCTTAAGATGCCACCTCTTTTTGCGCATTTTTCTATTATTTGACTTTATTTTAATATTTATGTTTTTGCGACTATTATTACTAATATTATATTTATTTCTATCATATTTATTATTATTATGTTATCTATTTTATTTACTAACATTACTTTCACTCTTGAGCTATTATTGGACCATTACACCGAAGACATCTTTGGATGTGCTTTCCGTTTACATCTCGATCAGGATTTGGTATCTTATAAGTCAAGGTTGTTAGTTATCTTTCTATCAAAATCATCAATTGAAAGCGAAGAAGAGTTTGGATTTAATGCATGAAGATCATTCATTTGGGCTTTAAATTCGACATCTGCAATTTAATCAAGTGGTGCTATGGGATATGGTGTCAAGACCCTGGTTTTCCGGTATTTTGGTTCTTACCCTTTGCAGATCCAACTTGGATATCAATATGTTTACAAGCCCACGGGATACATAAAACATTTGGAGATAAAGGTGGCAGGATTCACAATCCAAAATATTAATGAACAAAACAAGACAACTCTACTGCTATTAAGTAGAACATGTTATGGGATTGATAAAATCCACAACAATGCTTCGGGTTCCAGCTCTGTCAAATACCAGTGGGATTTAAATAGATCAATTAAAAGCTCATTTCAAATCAAATTACAAAACGAGTTCAGGACAATTACAAGACAAGTTCATGGTCATCACGAGACAAATTCATAGTTATCAAGACTCAATTACTACAACAGTAGAAATGCTATGCCACAGCAGAAGTTCAACACACCTCTAACCACTCAAATTAAAATGATGCCAGATGCTACTTCAGTACATGACTCTCATGCTACGAGTGTACCTTTATCTATTCATTCCATTAGATTCTCATGTCAGTTGGTATCTCAAGGTGGTTGTTGATATGAATATCATTATTTCTTCTATTACAACTGATACTTGTTGTGGAGATGGAAAAATCGGGGTATCTGCAGTTTAATATGAAGAATTTGGCTGAGTCACTAAAAGCACTAGGTAACAAGGAAATGCAATCCAAGAAATACAATGATGCAGTTGAGTTGTATAATTGTGCAATTGCGATAAATGAAAAGAATGTTGTTCACTAAAAGCACTAGGGCAGCTGCTTATACACAAATTAACAAATACTGAGGCAATTAAAGATTGTCTTAAATCTATCGAGATTGATCCGTACTACAGTAAGGCATACAGTCGTCTGGGATTAGCTTATTATGCACAAAGAAAATACAGAGATGCTATTGATAAAGGGTTTCAAAAAGCCTTGCAATTGGACCCAAATAATGAGACTGTTAAGGAAAATCTAAGGGTAGCTGCAAGAGCAACATCATGCAGATCACAATCAGAATTCGAGATCATCTCAAGAATTCCAAAACCATTCTGCAAGGGGTTCAACAAGCCATGCAGCTCCACCTCCATTTGCCTCAATGCAATTTAACCCCAACAATCTGGCAAGCATGTTCATGTCGGCCACAAATGCGCATCAGGGCTCACATTCTCAGGAAAGTCGAGGTGCCAATTGAAGGTTCAGTCTGTGATAAAACGCAATCAAAGCATTCGACCGTCAGTTTTGGAATAAAATCCCGATGCTGCAACGGTCTCAAGTTTCTTCAGTGCAGACGTGTTATCAAACCCAGCAGCAACATTCTTCACATGAGCAGCAACTGTTGCAACTTTATCATAACGGAGGTCGTCAGCCACCAGTATCTTCACTTGCATTACAATACAAGGGGGGGCTCCCACTTCCATGTTGCATTCCTGTCCTGACATCTTGATTTGGAAAAAACTCCATGGTTATCCTGTCAACACAAATCAGACAAACATACAGCCAATTAATGACATAAAAGCATATTAAGTCACTATCAAAACAGGGCAATTCAAAGAAAACTAAGATGAGTTTGCTTCAAGATACAAAACCAACAGCCAAAGATAGCAAGCATAAAAGACAAAGCAGAGGTTAATTAAAAGACCGTAAACGTCAAGATTCTCAAAGCAAACCCAACACATTTGAATCACAAAGGGAGAATCTCAGTACATAAGAGTGGAGAACAACAACCGAGCCTTTAGCTACCTCTTGAACCAACACTCTAACACAATCCAGGCCTCGAATTTTCTCCAACTACTTGGCAGCAACAAATTTCTGTTTCTCAATAGCGCCAAGCTCATCTTTGATCATCAAAACAGAACCTCCTCCCTATCACAGCAACAGCCCATGACCGGCTCGAGAAAATAGGGAAAATAAACATCAAAATGAGGTTTAAAACAGGGCGTTCAGAGAAACTAATTTGAGTTGGCTTCAAGAACATAGCACCATCATCATTAGCCTTTTATTACAATCGAGCACGTTCAGAACTCCGCTCTCTCATAGACATTGAAGATGATACAGACATGACCACATCACTAGTGAGCTTGCTTGCCAGCATGGTTGATGTACCGCTCTGCTGGAGACCTATGTGAAGAAAATCCATCATCATAAGCACGCTTGCAGTCTGGAGACACTGCCCATAGGAAGTATTGACAGACATATTGGTACAACTTCCAAACATCATTACCTAGCAAATCCTCTGAAGGGGGTCACACCTGCGTCTGGTGTTGCTGAAGATTGAAATTACATACAAAGGAAATGTTCAGAAAGTGTAAGGTACTTAAATTAAGAACATAAACAGACAGGTAATATATTACCTCAGGTCAAAACTCTGATTATACCCAGCCGACAAACCCTCAAATTTCAACAACAAGCTCAAGGTGTATTCTACCCCAACGGTAGTATGCCAAATGCGGGGTCACCTCGAAAATGAGCAATCACTATATACTCAAAGTACAAGTCCTGCCTGGAATGGTCAAGTTATGCAGCTACAGCAGCCACCTTCATCCGCTCATGGTGCACAAAGCGGTGGATCATTCCCACCTCCTCTTTCGGAAACTCAGTCTGCAAACAACAGTAGTCCAGTAGCAGACAGTCAATACCCACGGCCAATGCTAACCCTATCTCTACATTCAATAACCAAGTTCAACTAACCGGATGAGGTTGCAGCTCCTTATATGGGCACGTTTCCACCTCGAATGCAAAATGGTCATGTGGCTTCAATGTTTCCCAATAGATGTTTGGTGAGCAATTCCCAGGATATGGTTATGGTCAGCAGCAAGACTCATCAGAATATTTGCTGGGCGACTTGTCAAACTCGAAAAGCTTCCCGAAGAGGGATTTGGAGGAGAACATAGCAATCCCAAACCAGCCTCAATACAGAATCAGTTCCAACAACATGTCTGAAGGTCGTTTTAGGAGTGCTCAATAATCTTCTCATATGATCAACACGGTTCACCATCCTAGCACCAAAAAGCAGTGTTAGAAGCTTGTCAACTTGAGACAGAAAAACAAGAACATCAGGAAACGATGAAGCTCTGGGCTGCTAATTTCTCCCCTGGCGCAAGACAAGTCACTATCCATACCTGCCAAATCACCAATCCAGAGTTTAGTAAACCATCAAGGAATATACTGGATTGAAGAGAAAAGATCCAACTCAATGACAACTAGCAAATTTTCAGAACTTTGAATCTAAGCATCCAAGCATTAAACGTGATTGGCAAAATCACACAGAAGAGATTTTCTCATTAACAGGCAGTTACAAATCAGACAAAAAGGGAAAGATTTCAAATTTTGTCTAAACTAAAACGGAAAGTTCCAACACATCAATCATGGCATTTTAATCCGAGTTTTAAACAAGAGATTTCGTTTGAAGCCTATATAAGAGAAGGTTTGAGAAGAAGAAGAGGAGGGGGAGGAATCCACGAAAAATTTCATAAAAAAATCCACAAACAAGTTCAGCACGAAAATCCCCAAATCACAACAGATCCACATAAACCCTAAAACATAGAAATCAAGAGGATCGAGGGAAGTTATCTCATTCTTTCGCCAGCTTATCGCTCGCTTCCATCGCTGCCGGTCACCTTTCCCTTGGAGCTCGACGAATCGCCAACTCCATTTAGGTGGCTTCGTCGTTTCATTAACTATTAACCCTTGCTTTTTCTATTGTTTTT
Organism: Lathyrus sativus; assembly: GCA_963859935.3. NCBI lineage: Eukaryota > Viridiplantae > Streptophyta > Magnoliopsida > Fabales > Fabaceae > Lathyrus > Lathyrus sativus. Next base: position 886,307,274 of record OZ012735.1, on the reverse strand, counting down.
TTCGCAGGTTTATAGGTGAAGAAAGGAGATGAAGGCGAAGAACTCGAGAAGACGGAAGTGAGACAGAAAGAACGCGATCGAAGATGGAGAGGGAGATGACGAAGAGGGAACCGGCGATTTGGGGGGATCGATTCAGGAATTAGGGTTGCCAATTGTAATTTTGTTGTATTGTAAATCATATGTGCACACACACACGATATTATCATACACTCTCACACACATAACCACCTCACACCACGAGATCCATCACACACACACCCTATCAGGACCTCACAGTATACCCTCATATCATACATATCACTGAATCTAATAACCCTCAGCTAACCTAATCATTAACCCCTAATTCTACCGTTAAACCACTTGTCTTTTTATTTAAACCTAATTATCACTCCTTTAAACTAATTAATTAACTATTGATCTTTTCTCTAATCAGTTTTTTTTAACTAAAACCTTTTTAATTAATTACTCTTTTTATTTAGTCAACTTATTAATTTATCTTATCTCATCAACTTAACCTTTTTTTAAAATTATAATTTGTTCACATTTCTTAAACAAAACTTTTATTTTGGAAATTAGATTTTTATATGTATAATAACACAACTTTTTATTTTTTTGTTAACTTCGTTTTTTAAATTAACCAAAACTCATTTCATATTAATCAATTTATTTTGTTCTAGTTACTAATAATCTTTTATCTAAATTAACCTTTATTAATAAAAATTAATAAACCCTTTATTTAAAACAACCGTTTTTTTATATATCATAATAATAACCAAACGTACTTTTGTTAAGAAAAATAAATAATGATAATCAAATTATAATTCACAATAAAAATCAATGTAATTTTCTTACAAACTAATTCACCCTTAAATTAACATTTGCTAAAATCAACCTCATCAATTAACTAAATTTTTCCTCAAATTAATCATTAAAATCAACTCACTAAACTAATTCAACTCCTCCCTTGAAACCAATCTTGACTAAAATGAACCAACATCATAAACAATCGTACACGCTTGCACCACATTCACTCTCACACACTTCAGCGCTTTCATGCGTATGTGTATGTTTACTTATTCGCCCTTATTATTTCCGCAATTTACCTTCAGCAATTTACATTACCGTCACTTACATTTTCCGCATCGCATCCGTCCAAAGGAAAAACCTACACATAATTCAACAATTGTGTGTAGTGCACATCATTTGCATCATTCTCCCCTACGATCCTTAATCTCTTTCAAGTTGATCAATTAAGATAGATCCTACCCCATAGGAATGACCGTTCTCTATCTTCTACAACATAGAAACAAACAATATAACTCAAAACATACAATATTCAAACACATTAGAGAAAGATGTCAAATCATCTTAAGCGAGATAGAATCTCCACCCAACATCAATACAGTCAATATCGTAGGAACTTTGCCTTAAGAGAGATAAAGGCATACCTCGTCGATCCCTATCTGAGTTCCTGAACCCTTCTCTTAAGACGATGCAAAGACTACATTCCTACAATTTGTGGCGATTAAATCTCCCTTAAAATGACAACTCACCTTTTCTCCTAAAATCAATCAATCAACTACCCTAAACCCGTAGGAACTTTGACCACAGTCAAAGAACTCCTCATACCCTTTAGGGGAACTACAAATACTCTGATTCCACTCCCGTAAGGATATGTAGGCATAAGATGCGATATCTTATCGAGTATGCTTAGAAATAAACCCTTAGGTCTTTAAACTTTAAGCAGATAAACACATAGCAATAAACAAACATAAAACAAGAGGTTCCTCTAGAGTACTATAGAAACTTAGGATGCTAGCACCTTCCCTAAGTTTAACCAACCCCTGAACCTATAACTCTCTAAAACCTTGCATTTGCATTGCATTGTGGGAATTTCGATCTTTATCCCTTCCTTTGGACAAATCAAAGTTCGGTTGCAAAATGAATTAAAGATTCAAACTAATCGATAGTTTGGTATCCAATTTTCACTGCGACACCTAATAACTGTATCCATAATCGTCGCACCGAATTGGAAAAATGATTTTGAACTTATGTGTGACGCGAGCGATTATGCGGTTGGTGTAGTGTTAGGACAAAGAAAGACCAAAATTTTCCATGCGATACATTATGCAAGCAAGGTTCTTAACGATCCTCAAATTAATTATGCAACAATTGAAAAGGAATTGCTTGCTATATAGTGTATGCATTAGAAAAATTTAGGTCTTATTTGATTGGATCCAAAGTTTTGGTGTACACCGATCATGCGGCCATCAAGTACCTGCTTACCAAACCGGATTCTAAACAATGGTTAATTTGTTGGATTCTTTTACTTCAAGAATTTGATCTTGAAATTCGTGATGAAAAAGGTACGAGAATTTGGTAGCAGATCACTTGTCCCGACTTGTGAATGATGAAGTCACAAAACATGAAAAAGAGGTGAGGGAAGAATTCCCTAATGAAAAGTTGTATATGGTGAAGGTTAGACCTTGGTTCCTGACATGGCTAACCACAAAGCCACCGGATTAATGCTGGAAGGTCTAACTAGTCACCAGAGAAAAAACAATTTGTCTGACGCCAAGTACTTTGTATGGGATGAACCACATTTGTTCAAACTTGGTGTCGACAATGTTTTAAGGAGATGTGTTTCTGAGGAGGAAGCCAAAGACATCCTGTGGAATTGTCACAACTCTCCTAATGGAGGTCATTTTAACAACACAAGAACGGACGCTAAAGTCCTCCAATCGGGATTTTATTGGCCGTCCTTGTTTAAAGATGCGCATGCGCACACAAAAAGTTGTGACAAATGTCAGAGGATTGATGGGATAACACAACAAAATGAAATGTCACTGCAAAGCATGATAGAAGTCGAGGTTTTCGATTGTTGGGGCATTTATTTTGTTGGTCCATTCCCACCGTCATTTGGAAATGAGTACATTCTTGTTACGGTGGACTACGTCTCAAAATGGGTGGAAGCCATAGCTAGCGCTAAGGCAGACGGGAAAACCGTAATAAATTTTTTGAAAAAAAATATATTTTCTCGCTTTGGTACTCCGAGAGTGTTAATAAGTGAAGGAAGTTTGCACTTTTGTAACACTCAGTTAGAGAAAGCTTTGGAACAGTATGGTGTGCGGCACAAAGTTGCTATAGCATATCATCCTCAAGCTAACGAACAAGTAGAGGTATCAAACCGAGAAATTAAAAATATTTTGAAAAAAACTGTGTCTACCTCAAGGAAGGATTGGTCAAGCAAGCTTGACGATGCCTTGTGGGCCTATTGGACAGCTTTCAAAGCTCCGATTGGTCTCAGACCGTTTAAAATGGTCTACGGAAAAACTTTCACCTTCCGGTTGAATTGGAGCACAAAGCCTTTTGGGAATTGAAGTTGCTAAATTTTGATCATAACTTGAGTGACGACAAAAGAAAAAGCTATCTTTATGAGTTGGAAGAAATACGCCTTTAAGCTTATGAATCGAACAAAATCTACAAAGACCGAGTGAAGGGGTTTCATGACAAAAAGATTGTGACCAAGAAATTTGAGGTAGGGAAAATGGTGTTGCTATTCAATTCGAGGTTGAGGTTATTTCCCGGAAATTTAAAGTCCAAGTGGTCGGGTCCCTTTCGGATTCGCAACATTTTGAGTTACGGGGCAATTATTATTAAAGACAACAAAACCAACAAGAATTGGACTGTCAACGGCCAACGGTTGAAGATTTATTTAGGTGGTGATTTCGAGCGGGACACCACCTCTGTGCCTTTCTGCGATCCGTGATCGCAACGAACCGTCGAGCTCCAACGACATTAAACAAAGCGCTTGTTGAGAGGCACCCCAACATTGTAAGTATTTACTGTTTTTTGTATGGTGTAAATATTGTGCTTGATTGTGTGGTTCTTGCTGAAATTGATTTGGAGTTACATGTAAAAAAAACCAAAACTTGTCATGTTCGGTAGCACCTTCGCTAGGCGAAGACAGTAGCGAACATGTTCGCAGTGCGAACAGAGCGAAACATGTTGCTTTATTTTAATTCAGTGGGCCACTCAATTGGGCCCAAAACCGTTTTGCTAGTCTGAGGATTCTAGGTCATTCCACTTCACTCTCACTCTTGTTGTGCATCACTCTCAATCACATCACACTTGTGCATCTCTTCTTGCAAACCCTAATTGCTTCTCTCAGACCCAATCAATCTCTTCAATCAGGTATGTCCCTGTCTCTATTTTTCTTTGATTAAGTTGCTCTAATTTGCATGAGAACAGACCATGTGGATTGTAATGAATGAGAAGCAGAACTGTAGAATTTAGGGTTGCATGTTTGTGTAGAACTGTTCTTAACATGGCAAATCTTGTGGTTCATAAATTGTGATAGAAAAAAATTGGATTGTCTGAATTTTGGTTTGAAATAGTGGGAGAATTCAAAAACCCGCAGCCTTCGCTAGCACCTTCGCTAGGTGAACCTGGAGCGAGTATTCGCTAGGTCTTCGTACAGCGAAGCTTGCAGCGAACGTGATAGAATTTTATTTTTATGTTATGATTGTTGATCTGTTGTGTGGATGCTTTTGTTTCTCTTCTGTGTTGTGTTTGCAGATGGCGTCCAGGTCTATTTCGTCTAAAAAGATAAAGGTTGGAAACACCTCTCGTCCTCACCCTATCCAGTATGACACCGAGCGATTTGTGGGTCCGAAGCAAGCCGCCTGCTATGTGGCTTTAGAGAAACGAAAGATTCTGCCTGAAAAGAGGTTTCTTATTCATCCTGAGGGATCGTACAAGACTTTTTCCAGACTCGTCAATAGCAAAAAGTGGGACGTACTGGTGACTCCAACTGACAGTTATAACATCGAGGTGGTGTGGGAGTTTTATGTTAACGCACTTCCTAACGATGATGAGCCTTTTACATGGACCACACAGGTGGCAGAATGACCAGTGAGTTTTGATAGAGATTCCATTAATAGGATTCTTGGAAGACCTCTCAACTTGGGTGAGGATGAAATCGATGAGTACCACCGTGATTTGAGACTTCATAAGAACACTGATGTCATTTCCGAGGCCATATTGATGGAGGGCAAAACGGTAGAGTTGAACCCATCTGGGGTTTCAAGGAGGTATCACCGAGAGGACATGAAACCTCTACCTCAGTTGGTGTTGCTGCTGATTTTGACAAACATCAAGCCAAAATCCCACACGTTAACAGTGCCGATCCCAATGACACACTTGGTCCACTTTATTCTTACCAATGTGCAGATCGATGTGGCTAGGATAATTGCTGATGAGCTGAGGTCCGTAGTGGAGAGTGGCCTAAAAGCGGAGGCCCGAGTTAATTGCCACCTTGCTTTACCCAGTCTCACTATGGCCTTGTGTGTTCAGGCGAGGGTGAGATTTCCCTCCCGTAGACAGGTGACTATTCCAGCCACGATTGACGACAGGTACGTGGACAAGTATTGCCGACCCAAGGGATTCAAAGCAAGTTCAGCTGCAGCAGATACCAGGGCTACTGATGGACCTGGTGTTGCTTATTCACAGGGTTTTGATCCATTCCAGCAAGTTGTTTATAATTACAATTGGGATTGGATGGTGGCGACTCAACGCGCCATGGTGGATATACATGATTCTATGCAGGTACTTCAGCTACAATGTCGTGATCCCTCCGTGGAGCGCACTATGATGACGTGTGAGCAGTTCTTGCAGCACGCGAGCTGGCCTGAGGTCAGGCCTGTTTTTGGAGAGGGGGTGGGAGCCTCTGGTTCTTATGATGGTGGAACTGAGGTGGATGATGATGATGATGACGATGATGGTGATGATGATGATGATGATGATGCTGGTTCTGAGAGGGTGGAAGAGACCGAGTCCGATGAGGACTGATTCTTTTTGATATGTTGATCTTGTGAGCATGAACTCGAGCAACTTCCTTTGGTCGTCAAAGTGAAGTACTTTTGTGCTTGAATCATTGCTTTTGTTGTTTTTATTGTAATGTTATTTCAGATATTTGGCTCTTGTACTATTTTGGGGTGTTTTTTCCCCCATGCACATTTTATTAATGTTTAAGTAATGTTAAGTTTTTATGTTTAAAATATTTTGTTTCTTTTCAAGTGGTTGTTAATATTCTAGTTGTTGAGCTTTCTAAGGACTTCTAGGTTGGTTGCTCTCTGGAAAGAAGTATCCAATGAAGGTGCATTCGAGTTTGGATGGTGATGATAATAATTAAACAAGCGAATAATGTCAAGGTACATGGTTATCTTTGGTTAGAATTTTAAAATGCTTAAGGACTTTAATCTTGTTGTAAATGAATATTGTTCTTTTGGAAACATTGTTGAATGAATTTTTCACTAGGACTTAGAACCACAAATTTTGAGGAAACCTCAATTATACATTAAATGTTGGATTCTAATAAACTTTGTTGATTCATTTGATTCATGTTGTATCTTTTATTATTTTGAATTTGTGGAAGCAATTAGAAATGATCAAGGCACTTGTTTTTATCGAGCACAACCAATTCCAAATGAAACTTACCTGTGAACAGAGAGTATTCATGAACCCCTTGAGCCGAAACAGTGTGAATCTCGGCCTGAAATTGTGCGGGATTCCAAAAAAAAATTTCTTGAACCCTTGAATTTTGTGTTAATTGTTCTCTTTGCCTTAAAAGTCAAAAGCATTCACTTGAGGGTTGAGTAAAAGCTAAGTTGAGGAGAACGAAAAACAAGTATGGTAGGTTGCTACAACTCTTGAAAAATCAAGCAAGCATTGGAAAAAAAAATTTGTTGTTATGTGAATATGATTGTAAAAGAAAAAAAAGAATGCTTGCTTGGGAAAGAAAAAAAACGAATAAGTTGAGAACTAAGAGTTGGGAAGGTATTCAAATGAGAAACAAGTGGAAGGAAGTTGTGATGTGTAAATAACTTGTACAGTGAATGTCTCTTTTGCATCAGCAATTTCGTTTCAATGGCCTAAGATATGTCCCTTTTTTGTAAACCCGACCAAGCTACAACCAGAAAGACCTTAGTGATCTTCTTGCTTCCATCTTTTCATCTATAATTGTTAGATATTGTATGAATCGGATTGATTTTGGCATTGTTTGTTAGTTGAGTGAAATTGTCCCCGCAGTTGCAAACGCGTAATTTCTTCAACCCTTATTTGAAGAGGAGAGATAGGGTGATTCATTCAATATAACATTGTTGTTGATTGATATATGTTTCGCATTACTTTAAGACTTTAGTTCTTGTGTGTTGTTTTATTCTAACCATTTGGAACTTGTGTCTGGTTGCATTCCTTGTGTTTTGAGCCATTTAATCCAATTTCGGAGAAATATTTTTCTTAAGCAAATCCTCTTGTTTCATCAAGAGGCATACTTTGCTTGAGGGCAAGCAAAAATCTAGTTGGGTAGAGTTGTTAGATGCCCAACTTTGCTTATTTGATCTATCAAATGTGGACATCTTTCACTCATTTTTGTCAAGAAAGTGTTAAAAAACACTCTTGCTTTGGTTGTTTTGCAACATTATGTGAAAATATCTTGGTACCTTTGATTTGTGTGTTATTGTGCAGGAGTTAGGCATGAAAGAGTGGAAATTAAGACACAATAAAGATGACAAAGAAACCAAGACAGCATGCAAACAACAGCAAGTTTGCTAGGCGAACTTGCTAGCAAAGCTGCCACCAAAACATCATAAAGTTTGCTAGGCGAACTATGTAGCGAAGGCCAGGAATCCAAAACAGTAAGGAAAGGGCCATAAACTTGCTAGGCGAAGGAGGCAGCGAATAGCTCGCTAGGCTAAGTGTCAGCGAAGAGGTAGAAAACACTACAGACTTAAAGTAGTAAGGAAAAGGCCATAAACTCGCTAGGCGAATGAGGCAGCGAAGGCTTCGCTAGGTGAACAATTCTTCACACAGCAAAAAATTTGGGATTTCGGTTTGGGGAGATATCACAGGTCATAGGCACTTCAGGTGCCATTTTGGGTGTTCACTAGGCAAACAATTTGTTCGCACTGCAAATGTGACAGCTCAGCAGTCACTTCTATAAGTAGTTTGGGCTACTTTTTGTAAAAATATCAAATTGTTTTGTACTTGCTTTTGAGAGGATTTTTTGACCTAGAAAACTCATTCCTCCATTTCTCATCATCTCTTAGCAATATTTCACAAAAAGAAGGTGGATTCCCATCCAATCTCGATTATTCGACTCAGATGTTGATCAACCTTCTTCCGAAACTTGTTGCTCAAGCTATCATGGAAATGGTTGGCTAAATCCCTCTCTTGTCAAGGTTAGAAGTAGTTAGTTAAGATTTTATGTATTCCATTTGATCTTTTCTATGTGAACAAATGTTGTGATCAATATAGATGAAGTTATTTGCTACTCTTTGTACATTTATAGTTTGGAATGCTTTAGACATGAACTTTCCAAGTCTTGACCTAATATCTTCCTCTATCAACTATAAAAATTCTAGACATAGGTTTGAAAGTTGATATCTGCTTTGTATTGATCTTAATGCTTATTATTTCGATCATTACTTAAAGAGATCATTTAACGGTCGAAACAATAACAACCACGAAATCGATTTAGACATGAACATTTTTGCAAGGATACGCGGTTATGTTGGTTAAAACTTTGTTCACATATTTGATCGGGTGAATATGTTTAGGACGGACTAGCGAACCATAATCTTGACATGTTTTTATCAAACTTAGATCGAATTTTATTCCGCTTTCTTTCTTGCAAACTTTAGTTACAAAAATTGAAACCATTCTAAAAACCCTTTTTCTTAAGACATTGAACTGTTGAACGAAAAGCATTTATATTCTCTTCAATCCCTGTGGAGACGATAAAACACTACCCCAAAATACCATCTAACACTCATCCTGTATAATTTTGTTAGTCTCCTCAGAAAGAGAGTCAATTTGACATTAGTGAAGGAAAAGAAAAGGCTTTGGCTCCTCCACCACCTGCTTCTAATTTTAGAACTTATGTTGTTTAGGCCACTATTGTGCCTTCTAAGGCTATCGTAAACAAGGGTGAGGCCTCTATCGGAAAAAAAAAAAAGATTAAGGCCTAGAGGTGTCACCATATTTGAAGAAGAGAATACTGAAGACATTAGAGCACTGCTTTGGTACAGAATAAGATTGGGCGACCATCTTTATAAGCAACCTCATATTGCTACTTCGCTTCCTTGGCTTGAAGAGAAACATGTATCGTTCACTCTTCTATTTACTTCTATTTCTGTTTCTTATCCATTGTTGACTTAATTCATTTGGCATACTATGGGCACACCTTCAGAGAGCTATCATCCTCAATCGGTTGACCCGGATGAAATTATCAAATTTTCCAACCTCCCGACCGTCACTCCTTTATACCACCCTCAGTCTATCGACCCTTCTAATGATATGCAAGTGATGTTGACAATGATGGTGTTGTTATCCAAGAGGCACCATTTGGTGGGAAAATCTTGGAATTTGTCGTGGTGACCAACAATAATTCGACAATTATGCATACCCCCACCAATCAACAGATAAGGGTTATGTTTCCTGAGACCCTCATGAGAACTAGCCTTCCTGGGGGAAATTCTATGGATTCTCGTGTCGAGGATTCTCTGACGCTGCATGTCCTAGCCTTATGCAATCATTTGGGGAATCTCCCCTGGAAACATGCCCCCTGAACAGATTCATTCCTCCTCGACTCTTATGCCATGCTCTGTTAAAAGCGCTAGAAAAGTATGTGCTTCTACTCATAATACTTTCAAGGTTGCGGAAACAAAAGATCCAATTTAGTTCTTCAGGAGGATCGTCGAGAACCTAGAGGTCTTCTCTCCCAACTCGTCTGTTGGTCCAATAGACAAATACAAAGAATTGTTTAGGCATCTAAAATCTAAACTGGTTGGCATTGATTTCTTCCAATTTTTCAGAGATAATCCCCTCGTCTTGTTTGAAATTCAAGGGTGGTTGTTAAAGTTGAGCAAACCCGGTGTGACGGGCCTCATTGTTAACATTGTAATACATCTCGAACCCTTACTCGAGCATAAGGTACAATTCATAAGGAAAAAAAGAATAGAGTTGTAACCATATCACACTAAGAACGAGCGTTTTGCATGGTCACCGTTGTTTTTTTCAATTATCGCACTCTCTTTGTTAGGTTGGAGGAAAAAGTTAAAGCTAAGCATAAAATGGTCATTGTGGATGCCGACATCTTTTCATGGACTCAACAGATGAACTGGTTGTGGTTGAAGTTAGAAATGGTGCAACAAGAGAGGGACAAACTAGTAACCTCTGACTTGGATTATGTAGAAAAAGAACTGGACGAAGCTGTTTGTACTAGCTTGGAACGATTTAAGGTTGCTAAGAAATTAGAGGCTGAAGTAGAAAAATTGAAAGCCTTGGACCAATAGATCGATCGAATACTTGATCGTACCAAAGCCCGTTTTAAGGAGTTAATAGAAATTGTGAACTCTATAGTTTGAAATTCTGTTTGGTTTGGACTTGTAATATCTCTTCTCTTTTCCCTTTTTTTTGGCCTTGTATTATTTTCTGTATTTAGCATTTTTTTAACATTGCCATTTTGTCCAGATCAGTGATATTTTAAGTACTATTTTCCTTTTGTGATATTGGCTTCTTGAAGCATAAGCATATACTTTTTAAAAGTATTTCTCATTTATTTGCAGCGTTTGATTATCAGGGTTTAATTCCTCAATTTCGTATGCATTATTAGTTAAAACTTGATTAACTTTGAAAGGTCCTTCCCAATTGGGTGACCATTTTCCCAAAACTCTATCCTTCTTGTCGAGAGGAAGTAAAACCTTCCATACATAATCTCTAACAGAGAAAACTTTGGAATTAATCCTTTTGTTATAAGTTTTAGCTATTTTCTTCTTTTGTCTCATCAAGCCATCTAAAGTGAGTAACCTTTCTTCATCGAGTTCGAACAACTCATCCATTATCATACTCCAAAAATAGTCAGATGGGATTTTGTTTTGCCTTTGAATCCTTATAGATTGTAAAATATCTCTGTTGCTAAAACTGCATCATGGTCAAACATAAGTCAAAAAGTTGTAGTATTGGTGGCCTCTATGGGCGAAGCTCTACAAGCCCAAAGTGCTTGATTCAAATTTGTATGCCAACTTATTGGCTTTTTCCTGTGTGCTTTTTATCAAGCTTATGATAACTTTGTTCACAGCCTCTACTTGATTGTTAGCTTGTCCATAATAAGGGGTCGACATTAGGAATTTGATCCTCGTCTCTACGGTAAACTCTATTACCTTTCTGTCAATGAAGACTGAACCCTGGTTAGTTGTTATGGTTTTAGGAGTCCCATATCTACACATGATATGACTCTGTATGAAGTCAATCATTGTATCTTAGTCGACATTGGTTAGAGGCCCCGCCTCGACCCACTTTGTAAAGTAATCAATGCTCACAAGGACATATTTTATGGCTTTTAGAGGATGTTGGCTAAATCTCACCTATTAGGTTTAATGCCCATCCCCTGAATTGCCATGGATTGATGATCGAACGTAATTCACTGGCGGACACATGTTGTATTCCTCCATATTTTTGGCACTCTTGACATCCTCGAGCGAACTCAATGCAATTTTTCAACATGGTGGGCTAGTATACCCCCTGTTGACACAACAACCATTTCATTTTATGGCCTGCTTGGTGAGCACTACACAATTCATTGTGAGTGTCAGATTTTTCCAAGTAGGCTTCGCTCTCACTAATGCATTTGAGAAACAACTCTTGTAGAGTCTTTTTGAACAACTCGTTCCCAATAATGACGTAACTTAACGCCTTATATTTTGTTTTTCAATTTGTTGTTCCTGTTGGGTTTCTAATGAACTCTGCAATTTCCCTTTGCCAATCGCCATTTGCTATGTTGTCAATGGCAAAGTTTTAAAATTTTCACAAAATTTTGATAACTTCTCTGCCCCCAGCAATTTTGGTGTTGACAACTCTGATCAGATAATGCTAGTCAATACCAGCTTGTCTTTCACTTTAGTCAAGTTATTTAATTTTCTCTTCGCTACCTTGTAGCCTGAGGCAACTTGGGCCAAATCGTTGTCCTCTTGGTTTCGTATTCGTGATACATGTTCAATATCAACAATTTTGAATCGTTTAAGCATTTAATTTTCCTTGACAAAGTATATTAGCGGGTTATCTTTAATACATTTGTATTCCCTTGTTAACTATTTGATTACCAGCTCGGAGTCACCTTTGATCTCGATTTTGGTTGCCCCCAAGTATAATAGTACGGTAAGACTTGTAATCATGGCTTCGTATTCAGCCTCATTATTGGAACAATAGTCATTGATCTTGAGCTTATACTTAGTAGAAATTCCTTCTAGGCACATGATGAAGATTCCCCACGCCTGTTCCCTTGGAATGAGTGGAACCATCAAAGTACAATTTCTATGCTAGGAACTCGACATAGTTTTACGTTCTTTTTGTTGCTGCATGATCTACTACGAAATCAACAACAATTACGCCTTTCATATCCTTTGAACGTGCATAAGTTAAAGAGTATTCGATCAGGGCTAATGCTCATTTTCAACCTCTACTATGTAAAATTGGTTTTGACAGCATATGCTTAATTATTGTCGAATTATGAATAAACAAACACGTTTGAAGATTTTATATAATGCTTGAGTTTGGTACAAGAAAAGTATAACAACAAATACAATCTTTCTACCATATTGTATCTAGTCTCAACATCATTCATGATTTGACTTAAATAATATATGGCATTTTCAATGCCATCATCATCTACTTGGGCTAACATACTCCCAATTTTCGACTCATATGCAGCAATGTACAACTTTATGGCTTTGTTCTTCATGGGAGGTACCAACATTGGAGGCTTCGACATGTATCTCTTATTCTCATCGAAGGCTTGTTGATGTTCTGGTCCTCACCTGAAACCTTCTTCTTTCTTTAATCGTAATAGCAGTGAGAATGCTTTTGTCTTGCCACTTAGATTCGAAATGAATCTTCTTAGAAAGCTGATTTTTCCTAACAAGGAATGAAGTTGTTTTTTGTTGGTTAGAGACTTGGTATTTTGTATGGATTTTGTCTTGTTTGATTTTATCTCTATGCCCTTCTTGTGAACGACAAAGCCAAGAAAATCCCCTACATGAACACAAAAAGCACATTTTAAGTCCATGTTTCCTCATCCTTTCGAACTACTGTCAAAGATGGTCCAGGTGACCATCCTTAGATGAAGATTTGATAACAATGTTATCAATATACACGAGCATGAATGTTTCAATAAAGTCATGAAACATCAAGTTCATTACTATCTTGTAAGTAGCACCATCATTCTTCAGGCCAAAAGGCATCATTACTCATTCATATATGCCCAAGGCCCCGGACATTGAAACACCATCTTTGCTACGTCTTCCTCTATAATGAAAATATGGTTGTAACCAGAGTATCCATCGAGGAGACTTAGATATTTGAATCCATCCACATAATCGACCAATATCTCAGCCACTAGATTTGATATTCATCTTTAGGAGAAGCAGTATTAAGATCTCTGAAGTCTATATAGACTCTAAGGGTACCATTTTTCTTAATAACTAAAACAATATTAGCAAGCCATTCGACATACTGGGCAAGCTTGATGAACTTATTCTGAAGCAATCTTTTGATCTCAGCTTTGATCTTGGATATGATTTCATGAGAGAACATTTGTGGCGTCTGCTTCACTGGCTTCTTGTCATGTATGATCGGAAATTTTAGTTCAACTAGGTTGCGCCTGAGTCCAGGCATTTCATCATAGTCCCAGGAAAAATAACCTCTGAATTCTTTTAGCAACTTGATTACTCCTACTTTTAAGTGTGGGTCAATTTTGGCACTAATGTATGTCATCCTCTTCATCGTCCCATCTCCCAAGTCCATCTCTTCCAAGGGGTCCTGCGCTTTCATTTTCTTGGTCAAGATTGTTGGATCCTTCTTTAACCCTAAAGGCTCATCATCATAGATGCAATCTAGCCTCTAAATTTATGAAGTTGTTGTTTGGCCGGTAAAGCTAGATTGATCTGCCTAAGAGTTCTCAAAATTAATGGCTTCGACAACCAGTATTTATTGAGATTTGGCCTCTAAGGCCGCTAACATTATGTTTTCAGCCACATAAGCCAAAATTCGAGCCAAAGCGTGTGACCAATCATGATCTCCATCAAATTCAGACCATCAGTTATATCCTCTAACGATTTCGTATTTTCAAGTAAACATGTATTGATGGTGTAGGTTCAACGTGTAGTATACCTCACGCCCTTCAAATTTATATCCTCCTCTATTAGGTTTACATGGCGAAATGTTAGCCAATTTCCAAGAAAATTTGAGTCTGCCGATGTGATTGATATCAGCTCTGAAAAAACTTTGATCTGCTTTAATGGTCTTGAAGATTCCATCAGGCTTCCAAATGGTGATCCTCTGATGCATAAATAAGGGCACACATCCTACTCCATGCATGGAAGCAGTATTTCCTGTTGAAGTAGAGATTCTATCCCTGAGGATATTGACAGGCATGAAGCTTGACGAAGCTGAATGGGTCCAAGCAAGATTTGGCCAACTCAATCTCATTGATGAGAAATGTATGACGACCATTTCCATGGCCAACTATACTAAAAGTGGTTGAAGAGGGCATTGACAAGAAATTTGTTCCTCGACATATTGAAGCAGGAGATTTGGTATTGAGAAAGATTCTTCCAGTTCACACAGATCCAAGGGGCAAGTGAACGCCTAACTATGAAGGTCCATACATTGTGAAGAAGGTATTCTCTAGAGGAGCCTTGATACTCTCAACTATGGATGGGAAAGATTTTTCATCTCCCATGAACGCAAACATAATAAAAAAATACTACGCCTAAAAATGGACGCGCTAGACCACAAAAAGAATAGGTCCAAGCAAAAATGGACATTCCGGTAGGCCATAAAATGAAAAGGGCCTAGGCAAAAATTAAGGATAAATCAAAAGAAATTAAGAACCCTCTAAGTTGAAAAATCTTAGGGGAAACTTAGGCAAAAAAAAGGGTACCCTAGTATACTGAAAACTCGAAAGGACAGTCCAGGAAAAAGTTAGGGATTTAAAAGGCAAGAGACTACAGTCTGTGGAAAAAGTATGTGAATCTCTTTCCAAAATTGTGGAAACTCCGAAGGGGAAGAATAAATCCAATCACTTTCCTCAAGAAGTCGTGTACAGGGATCTCCGAGGGCATAAGGATTATAAAATAATTGGAACTCAATGGAAATTCGAGCTTTTCTCATTGCCATGGTATTTTTTCTCAATTTTCTCGACAATTATCTCTTTTAGGAATTGTTTCCTCATGTAAACCACCCATTTACGGGTTATTTTATCATCAATAAAAATTTCTTTCATCAAATGTGTTCCACATTTTAATTTTTTTGCTTGTTTGCAAAATGTGAATTTAGTTTTAATAAACGATGCATTGAAAACATTGGGTATAATAATAAAAGCATTAAAAGAAAAACATGAAGTTACTTTTCTTTTAAGGTACCCGAAGGATAACCACGGTTTCTAAATGACATACTCAGTGCGTGAAATACCATCCAATCACAAAGGTCACCTAGGCTTGGTCAAGTCAGAGGCAATCTAATCCAAGACAATCGGCAGCTTGCCTATCAGCTCAAAATCAGATTGAGATTCTAAGATGATCCAAAGGTCACTACACCATCTTCAAGGAATAAGTATGTAGGGAAGTCAAGCTTATTCCCTCCCTAAATCAGAAGTCCAACCTTGCTTGGCATATTCAAACCAGAGCCGAATCATTATTGACACCCAAAATAAACTTTTATCACTAACCAAAGTCCAATCATACTTGGCATAATCATTACCCGTGTGTCGCTACTGCGAAAATCGGCGCCGGCAATACAGAAGAGTCGCCACCGTGCGTTATTTATCCCAAAGGAGGGAAAGGAAACGCTCAGAGTAAACCTAACGCAAAGACGGGAAAAGGTATGGTCATCGCAACCAAACCTGGATTCGGGAGTCGGTTACGCAAGGGGAAGGTATTAGCACCCCTCACGTCCATCGTACTCGATGGGATCCACGCTTGTTTGTTTGGACGGATTACACTTCTATCTAAACTAAAGGATGAGGTCTGAAAAGGAAAAGAAAACATGACTCGGCAAAGCATCGCACTTTATGCCTACGTATTCCCGTCTGGAACGAGAAATCAGAGTCAACGTAGTTCGCCTAACTACGGGGGAAGATGGGTGAAGGTTGCTCGCTAGGATATCGCATCCTATGCCTACGTACTTCCACACAGCATGGAAGATCAGAGCAAACGTAGTTCGGGCTACGCGCGACACAAGCTGTTCAAGTGTCTTTTATAAAAAATATCACCTTAAACAAGGGTTTTCTTATTGCAAAAAGGTTGATGTTTGTTCAAATCTTTTGACGGAAGAAATGAATTGATCTCTGTTATAACCTTTATTAATGTTTTTCTGTTGTTTTGAAGAAAGAAGAGACGACACTCTAAAATCCTAGGGTTAAGAAGGGAATAAAATCTACCCTAATGTTATCATGCATGGGTTAAGACCTAATGTCTATCATGCTCCTCTCTTGCGCAGAGAGAAACAGAGATCCTAAGGGATAAACGGAAACAGAAACAATAGCAAATACAATAAAGCAGGAAAATGCATGGATGCAACAATACAAGCAAGGCAAGGGAGTCCCACTCAACCTCGAACCTAGAAAACAATAGGCAAAAGTGAATAGAATTCACTTTCAACCTAACAGGTTAAACAACAAGCAATACAGTCAGGGAAATTCAATCAATACAAAGAGAATTATCAACAGCAAAAGCTAAACAGCAAAGCAGTCTTCATTAGCAGGCTTTCAAGCAAGCATCAGTCTTCATCTCCAAGCAAGGTCTTTGTCTTTAATCTCCCAGTGGCTTTTCTTCAAGTCCTAATCTCTCAGCTAAGGAAACAATCCCAAGAATGAACTGGGTGTTAAGCAATTAGTTGACCACCAAAGGTGGCAAACAGACTGCTAACAACACATAGAAGATTTCTCTCAAGAGTTCTATCTCTTAGACACTATCACCAAGCCTTCCAAAGGAAAGGGGTGAGTGTCTTAGAGAGACTCTGCATCATAGAGAGGGATGGAGGCAATCAAGACCTTCCATGTTTGTGAATCAAGTTTTCTACTCTAGAGCTCTGCCTAACTCCTAGATCCTATAACCTTCAACAGCTGCCAGCAAGAGATACTCCTCATCACCTATGGAAGTTGGTCTTCAGTCTTTAATCCTCAAATGGGCTTTATCAGCATAGTCTTCAACTCAAACCCCAAGCCCCAAACAAGCCCAATACCCCACACAGTCAAATAATAACCCTAGAGAGGGCACACCATACAATCAAGCAAATACAAGCAATATACTAATAGTAATAGGGGAAGCCTAATATTTTCTAAGGGATCTATTATCTACCCATAACCCCTATAGTCCCATACCCCAAAATCAAACTAAAATTCCTAAATGAAATGATCTATCTCACCTATGTTCACTTAAAACCCTAATTTTAATCACTCTAATCTCACCTAATCAAATCATCCAAAAAATTAATCCTAAAATTATGAATTAAATCCTATGAGGAAGCTAAAGTCCTAAGTTAATCACCCTAAAAAGAATGGACCCTAAATCTAAGGGGAGCTAATTGAACTAAAATCAACAAAATTATGTATTAACCTAAACTCATTAAAAAGCTATTTAAAAGAAAAATGCACAAAAAATACTAAAACAAAATAAAATGCTATTTTTAATATTTGATAATTTTCTTAACAGAATTATGAAACCAGCACAAAAAGAAGCAATTAAAAATAATCTTTTTTCAATTTTATATGGATTTTACAAAATGAAGAAAATATAAAGGAATTAAAAATCACAAAAATGAAATAAATTGGGGAGGGGGTGTCACAAGTAACTGCGCTCAGTTGTATAGTCATTGGGCTCAGGAAGTGGGGTGGGAAAAGCAAGCGCAAGGCCCAAGCGCGTTCAGAAAATCATAAAGAAGAATTAAAACAAAAAAATAAAATCCAACGGTGCGAATAGCAGCAGAATCAAGTTCATTTTCACTTGGGCTTTGAGATAGGGGGTGGCATTAGCATTTTGATCCAGGCCCACGCATTTCAGTTGATGAAACACTGTGTTTCGTGGCTTTGGTCTATTCCTTCCGATTTTGATTTTGAATGGCAGCCGTTGGATCAATTTCTGAGTCAAAGTCTTAATTCTGATCCAACGCCTAAAACATCGTCACCTACCTCTCGCTAGGGTTTCAGGAAAAAACCACCCTCCATGCATTGATCTTATCCTCCTCTGTTCTCACTCTCCACTCAATGAAAGGTCACGATATAGAAACCAAAAATGGCCTACTCCTTCCCCTCTACAAGACCTTACCCTTGGCTTTCTCTAAAACTTCCCCAAAACTCAAACCCGATAGGTGTAAATCTTGGATACCACTCGCTTACACTGATATGCATGCTAAGGATTCTTGCTGAAACTTACACTATTGTGTTCTACACATTATGTGGAGTATCCTAAACATCTTAACTAAGATTAAAGCGCCCTAAACTGAGTGTTCTATGTCATTAAAGTTGCACTGCCCTAAGATCAAACCTCATCAATGGAGCCCTAAGTCTCTGAAAAGCATCTTCTACCTATCCCTAACAACTCTAGCCTAACAAATTCAGCTAACAAGGCATAATTAAGAGTGTAGAGATCAAATTGCATACCTGAATTTCTTGATGAACAAATGGAGAAATAGCTTGATTCAACACTTGCAATCTTTCACAAATGATCCTTAGATGATGCTCTTGTTTCTGTTTGCAAAAAGTTGGAAGATGAAGGCTTGTAGTATGAGATTCGAATCTGATATGGATTCTTGCAATTTCAAACCCTAGTTCTTCAATCTTCCATGAATAAGCTTCTGGAGCAGCTTTTATGCAATCAGCAAGATCAATGGATCATGAATGAAGAAGAAGAATCAATTGAATTGATGTTGAATATGGAGTTTCACTCTTTCTTACAATTGAAGCAACAATGAAATTCCCACTTTTCTCTCTCTCTTTTCACCAACCCCTTCCACCAATGATCCCAATTCATTATATAGATGATGATGGAAATGCCTAGAAGTTTCTGGAACAGTCTAGGAGAGTGTGGAATTTATCATGGCATGATATGATCCTTTATCTCATCTCTTATGATATCTCATGCCTAGACTTGGTACAGCCCTTTAATTATGCTTGAAAATCTCCTTACATGAGTTATTGGAAAGGTCTAGATGCATAGCAAGCTTATTCTTTGCATTTCATTAGGTTTGGCATTTGTACCTTATGATGCAAGTCATGGGTTTACAAAGCAACTCCATTTTTAAACCCTCAAACCAAAATTGTGGCTGAACCAAAGTTTTTAAAATGTGGTTTAGAATCAATTTGGTATATTACATGACCCATTTTGGATTTATATGTTGCCCAAACCAATTTTCCATTTGAACTTTTTCAAGTTATATGCCATTTTTAAGTCATTTTTCACCAACTTTTATCAATTTGAGTTCTATGCATTTCCAAACTTCCATGAGCTCTTTTATAGACTTAAAATGACATTTTGAGCAACTTTGATGTTGTGAAGTTTTTCATTTGAAGCTTCCTTGTATGAGTTTTGGGCATAGACTTGAAATGACCTGTAATTCTCAAATGACCAAAATACTCTTTGCTTGCCAAGGCCATAAGTAGAGTTCCACAAATCATATGAAGGAATACCATACCTTCCTAGAAATCTAAGACAATGAGTAACAACTCTCATGTTTACCAGAAATCCATTTGAAATCTCCTTGAAGGTCAAAAGTTGCTTGGAAGACAGACAACTTTCACAGACAAATTTCAGTGTCCTCTGAGGACCTGTAACTTGCAAGAGCTATAACTTGAGTTCTATAAATCATCTTGATGACTTCCACCACTAAAATTAAAGCTATGAAGATACTCTAAAAGTTTCATGTGGACCAGAAATTCATATGAAGCTTGCATCTTGAGTTACACTGCTTTGAAGTTTGACCTATATCAGGGGATTTTACACTGAAACCCTAATTTGGTAACTCCACTTCTCCTTGACTCCTTCTGATTTTTCTTTGGCACAACACCATATCCATATCCATATAGCAAATAATGAATCCCACATTCTTCAAATGATCCTTGATGCCTTTCAAAACAAGTCTTTGACCTAGGGTTGACCCAGTGTTGACCCAGATAAAACCCTAGTTGACTGACTTCAACTGAGGCTCTTGCAATCATTCCAATGACTTGGTTACTCCTCAAAAATGATCATCTAGGCTCTTCATAACATCCATACACACCTCATGCTCTTGGCTCAGGGCTCACACTTCCTTTGATGATCCCCAAATAACCTCAAGATATGGGAGAACTCACTGATCATCCTGTCAACTCTTCAAAGCTCAAATTCTTCCCTGATGACCTGAGTAGTCTTGAATATGAATGAAACCCTTGAATATGCCTCTTGAGACAAGAATGGTACTTGATCCCCTGATTAAGATAGCTTGCTCATGCCATGCAATGCAGATGAATACACTATGTACATGATGCCAATGCAAATGATTATGCAATTGAAACATAAACCTAGGTTAAAAAAGGTTGGGCAAATTTTGGGGTGCAACAGCTGCCCCTACTCAAGCGGCTTGGACCCGACTGGATGAAGAGCGCGCAGCCTTCAGACATTCGAGGTACGAGACGGTTGAATACGAAAGAACCCGGAAATTTGCCAACCGCAAAATAAATTGCGTATACGACCACTGCTTGGGGAAAACCCTTCAGAGAAATGACTTCTGTTGTCACGGCAACAACTAACAACTCCTCTGTCAATGTGCTTTTGTAAAATAATCTGATATTGTCCGCAGACCACTCCATTCCAAAGAAATGAGCATACACCACACAACGAGAAATTGTCGATCTCACTTATCAACTTCTGTTGATCTCACTTATCAACCAAGCACACGCTAACCAGCGGGAGAATATTGACTTCATTTGTCATGTTGATTTCACTGATCAACCTTTCGTATCCTGAAGAAACGAGCAAACGCTTACCCAAACGAGACAATGCTGATTTCACTTATCAGCCTTTCGTATCCTGAAGAAACGAGCAAACGCTTAACTGCGGGAAAATGTTGATTTCACTTACCAACCTTTCGTTCGTACCTGAACGAGCATCCTGCGGGGACACGAGAAACTTAATCAAGTAACTCTAAAAGGACAATTCTGACGACTGCCGTCAAACACCTGCTGGGGAAATTGGGAACTTAACCCAGCACCCTGACGAGAATAACCTTGTTGAGAAATAAGAGGAATTTAACCAAACAACTCCTGTGGCGAATACCCTGCTGGAGAACATAACTCATTGAAGTAACACCCAGCTGGAGCACATAACTCTGCTGGGGGAACTACGGGTAACGACCCACAAACTGCATTACCGTCTTCTAATGCTGACTCCACAGCATCCTGAGAAAGACTCAGATGGGGGAAGACAAGTAACTTAACCAAGCGACTTGTCAAAGAATACCCTGTCGGGGACTACGAGGAACTTAACCAAGTATCTCGTTGAAGACCACCCTGCTGGGGATTACGTCTCTACTGGGGTAACTGTGGGTAACCACCCAAAATCTGCATCATGCTATTTCCACCGTACCCTGATAAGGACTCGGCTGGGGAGAAAGAGAATTGCTTGACCAAGCAACTCTGCTAGGGGAACATGTGGCATAGCGAACATGATCACTGCATGTCTTACACCACAAATCCATAAGATGAGGCGAACACGACCGCTGCGTGTATCACAAACAACATCCACTGAAGGGACAAACACGATGAATACGATCACTGCGTATTGTGTTACAAATAAAATCACATCGACCCTAAGTCCAACCGGATGAGATAAACACGATCACTGCGTGCCAGACGGAATAAATCCACATAGAAGAGGCGAACACGTTCACTGCGTACTTCAACCACCAATATGATGAACACGATCACTGCACATCTCGACCAACAAAACCCCAAAATGATGTCAACACGATCACTGCGTGTGCCACAAAACCAACCCCTGTAATAGGGCGAATACGATTACTGCGTATGCCGACCAACAAAACCAATTGATACGATAGCCATGATCACTGCATGCTCCGCATCACAAGTTCCCATGGTACTATCAACACGATCACTGCGTGCTATACGAGTACGATCACTGCGTATCTTGAACACGATCAC
This sequence comes from Lathyrus sativus, assembly GCA_963859935.3. Taxonomy (NCBI): domain Eukaryota; kingdom Viridiplantae; phylum Streptophyta; class Magnoliopsida; order Fabales; family Fabaceae; genus Lathyrus; species Lathyrus sativus. Next base: position 886,285,025 of record OZ012735.1, on the reverse strand, counting down.
TGCGTGTTTGAACACGATCACTGCGCGCTGTGCGTCTCAACTAACCCACATAACTGGACGAATACGATCACTGCATATTCTAACCATACATAGGGTGAACGCGATCACTGCGCCCTTCATGTCACGGCCCTCTTGACTGGAGAAAACATGATCACTGCGTGCTGTGACACAACTTCAAACATGGGACGAATACAATCACTGCGTACTTCGGCCACAAACAACCAGATGAACACGTTCACTGCGTGCCTCACCCCATAACCAAACCGTATAACGGACGAATACGATCACTGCGTATACCAACCAACAAAACTGGATGAACACGATCCCTGCGTGTCAATCTATAACCACTGTATAACGGACGAATACGATCACTGCGCATATCAACCAACAAACATCACGTGATATGGTAAACACGATCACTGCGTGTCCTGCACCGCCAATAGAGTGAACACGATTGTCGCTACGCGAAAAATGACACAGAGTCGCCACCGGATTTTATTTATCCCACGGGGGGAAAGGGAAATAGCGATAAAACCTTTGGGAAAAGAGCGTGGTCATTGCAACCAAGTCTTAGGGTTCGGGAGTCGGTTATGCGAGGGGAAGGTATTAGCACCCCCTCGCATCCATCGTACTCGATGGGAACCTCCTAGGTTATTTCGCGTGAATGGGTGTTTTATTCTAAAAGTTTGCTTGTTTAAGGAAAAGAGGGATTGGTTTATTTATTTTAATGCTCGCCAAGGATTGTGGCCCTTGTGCCTACGTATCCTCACTTAAAAGAAGTGAAGAATCAGAGCTCCGTAGTTCGGAGGCTTTATGAAATTGTTGTTTGTTGGTTGATTTTATACCTTGAAAAAGGTTTTTTTGGATTGACGCCCTAAGGCAAAAATAGTTTGATGAGTTGATGTTGTTTTTAGTTTTTTTGAAGAAAATGTGTTCTTGACTAGGATTATACAAAAGACTTTAGATAGAGATGAATGTATCGAATAACCAAGTCGAGCGCCTTGTATTCGAAACATTCGGAATGAGTGTAGGAGGGTTCCATTCTCATTCCTTCTCCACCACTTTAAAGTTCATGGTGCATAATTCCAATCATATATTTTATTGTGTTTTTTTTTGTATTTTTATGCGAAAAGAGAAACACTTGATGTTGGATCAAGATTTATTGCTTGTAAAGATATTTGAAGTGATGCGATTTAGGTCGATGGCGGTGCACAAGGCATCCGACTTACATGGTCAAAAATGGCTCGATAAAATCGAGAGTTTACTTTTTAAAATAGTTTTTGGAAACAAAGGTCAACAAGGGCCATAACAATATTCACATACAAACATCATACAAACATAAGCCACACGGCTCAAAAAAATCGAGACACACAAAAAAAACGGCGAACTCTTTGAAAAAATTTTTTTTAAGGTAAAACCGGTAAAAAAAATATGGAGGAAACAGTGGTGTGACACGGGTGAAAAAAGTTGAAACAGTGATGCAACACGCCCGACCGTGTTGTGTGATATGGCCCGTGTTGCAAGGCCTGGGGAAAAAAACTTCATACAGTAGCGTGACACGGTCGGCCGTGTCGTGTGACACGGTCGGCCGTGTCGTGTGACACGGCCCGTGTTGCTGGTCCAGGTCGAAATCTCACGTTTTTTTTTATGTTTTCGTTTCGTTTTTGTGGTTCCTTGAGGATGGTTTCTTAGTCCCTTAGGGGATCTTACATGATATACAGTTCAACAACACATAAAAGAGTGAATGAAATGAATATAAAAGCAAAGAATAAAAGGAGAAAGATTTGAAGAAATGGATACCAAGAGCTTTCTATTCTTCTTGCAAGTACTCCAATGACCTTTGTTGGATGTGCTCTCCCCTCTTCACTCTATGTTGTGAAGGTTTGGTTTCTCAATGATCCTCTTGTGTCTCTATCTCACTCTTTTTTTTCTGTTTTTTTGGGGGTTTCTTGCTAACTATTTTTCTGGTTTTTTGCTCTTACTCTTTGCTCTCTATGTGTAGTCTCTACTCTGCTTGCTTCTTGTGTTCTGTTCTGTTTTGATAATAAGGAATACTATGTTTTCTATGCTTGCTTGCAGCCCATTTTCCACCTTTTCTGTCAACTTTTTCTGCTGTCCTAAAGCCACACACTTTGCACACCTTTTCATCACCAACTTTCCATTCTTGGCAATGCCTTTTTCTTCCTTTTGTGCAGCCCCACTTTTCCCTTCTATTTCTAGTATGACTTGCTGCATTTTTCTGCTGTAGCATACTATACTACTATCCCTCTTTTTGCCCATTAGTCTCTTGGATGGTATTGCTTTGTATCTTGCCATGTAGCCAATTGTTACCACTCTTTGACAGCATTTGCAAACTGATATTTAGCAAGTAAATATATCATTTGCATGCTATTTCCTTGACTTTGTGACATAAAAAATGATCTTGTAACATAGTACATGTTGTCCTCTTGATTTTGTGACATGTAATAATTCTTCAACTCTTGCATGAGGCTGTTTTGCCTATGATTGAACATGCATAATCTTGGCCCATAAACATTCCAATGTTGATTTAATTCTTGCATATTTCTTGGATGTTTGTGAGCATAATGTAGCACATGAAAAAAAATGGTGTAGTATGAAGAGTACCATATCATAGATTTGATTAAAGACTTGAATGAAGATTTAGAAATAGATTAATTTCTAAACATTATCTAGAGTTGGAATTTTTGTAACAAATTACATGATTGTAATGTCACAAAATTCCTCTTAGTATTATTTTTATCTCCATTCATGAATCTTGAATTTTGGATGATGGATTCCCTCATGTGCTTAAAAATGAAATCTTGAATTATGCATTGATGATCTTGATTCATGCCTTAATAATTTGCACTCCACTTATGCCATAAAAATAAACATGTATGAAGGAGCTTTGGATTTGGCCTAGCATTCATGTCTATTAATATTTATCTTGAATATCCTTGTATTTTGTCAAGTAACTTCCCCTTGCCAAAATTTTCATGAGTAGAATTTTTCCTCAGATCAAACCTTAGGTGATGAACCTTTTTTCATGTAGTCCGAAAATAGACAAGTTACAACCAAATGGCCTAGTTCGTACCTTGTGAACCCGCATGCTCGATACACAATAGAATGATGTTTGATATGCCGAATGTAGGGTATAAAAGGCTAACGGTGAAAATGAGGGTGTGACAACGATCACTGCGCGTCCTGCCCAATAAAACCCCGAGATGATACCAACACGATCATCGCGTTGCCTTACAAAACAATCTTCTTAGATCGGGACGAATACGATCACTGCGCCATTCGACCACAGATACACATACCAAGATCAACACGATCACTGCGTGCCCTACAACATGAACCCCATATATGGTACAAATACAATCACTGCGTACTTGGGCCACAAATCAACATCTCAAAATCAACACGATCACTGCGTGCCTCACAATATGAACCCCGTAGATGGTACAAATACGAACACTGCGTACTTTGACCACAAATCAACATCTTCCTGAACCACGACTTCTCTTATCAGCAAGGAACATCCTGTCTGAAACGGAAGAGGTAACCAACCTGGCTTATGTTTCAAAAATGCGCGTTTGATAATGACGTAATGCTTCCACACAGCATGGAAAGGCTACGTACTCGTGAAAAATGCAAATGCTCATGATGCATGCTTATGCAAAGAGTTACTTCAGCAAAATAAATGCTGAAGACAAACTGGATCCGCTGGGGATGACCGGAATACTACCGATACCCTTCCAACAAAATAAATGTTGATAAGGTGAACTAACTCTGCTGGGGATGACCGTCCTGCTGGGAAAGTAGCTCACAAACTCAAAAACTTCAAATTCTGCTGAAAAATGATCATCCTGACGAGGAAGGATCAACCTGGTGAGGGAAGAGGAAAGCAATCCCGGAAACTGCTTTCAAAGATATCAACACTCTGATTACACCTTGTGGGGATACTTCATCCTGCTATCACTGAGCTAGGGGTTGACCGGTGTGCTCTGATTCGCACTACGCAAGAAACTCTTTGGGGAAGTTAATCATATCCATCTCGACCTTCGCTGGGGAGGACTCTGCTCTGCTGGATAAACCACTTCTGAACTACTGAAGATACATTGATCTTTTCCTTTGACGCAATCTCCACTCTCCTGGGGAGACAACACTCAATTTTGCCAGGGGCGACTTCACTGGGAAAGGACACAACGTTCATCCTCTGGAGAGGGTACCAGCCTGCCATGGACTCTGGCGGGGAACTTTGCGAGCTTTTGAATACCTGCAAAAGTCAACAAGCAAACACAAGGCAATCTATGCGAAAGGACACACCTTAGTAATCACCCACGACAACCATTCAGGTAATTTCCGGTTTTAACAATCATCGGCCGAGGCCCGCCTGTTTACACGCATGTAAGTTTATCAAAAACATCGGCGTTTTTTACAAACAAAACTGTAAAAAATTAAAACCAAAGTCACACACTACACTGAATAAAACACTTTATTGATAACGGCCTGAAAATAGGCAAGATTTGTACATCAGATGCAACTCCTGAAAAGAGGTAGTCACACATAAACAAAATGCAGAAATATACGAATATGCAAAATAAATTTTGTACACATGTCGGCAACGTGTTACAGACGAACACCATGAACCGATCCTCCTATGACTCGCCGGACTCTGACGCTTTCCCGATCTCTGTCTTCGGAAGAAATTGCTTTGGATAATTGACCCCCAGATGCTCCCAAACCACTAGCAATGAAGCTTGGACCGCAGTCATTTGCTTCTCAAATCCCTAACTTTTGCGTGAATCGCCCTTTGCGGGTTTTCGATTCACCGGGATACCCTTTTTTGCCGAAGCCGCCCAGTGTAGGTTTTCGACTTCGCGGGTGTACAGTTTTTCATTTATATCCCTAATTTTTGCCTGAACCTTTTATTCTGTTTTTGGTTCGCCAGGATGCCCCATTTTTGCCTGGACTCTCTTTTTACTGTCCAGCGGGTCAATTTTAAGCAAAGTATTTTTTAACTGCGTCCGAGTTCACAGGGGACGTAAAGTCTTCACCGTCCATGGTGGATAACAATAAGGCTCCTCCGGAGAAGACCTTTCTTACGACGTATGGACCTTCATAATTGGGAGTCCATTTGCCCATGTCATCCGATTGCGGTGGGAGAATCTTCTTCAGCACAAGATCACCCGTCTGAAAGCTTCGAGGTCGAATCTTCTTGTCGAACGCTTTCTTCATCTGGCTCTGATACAGCCTACCATGTGCAATGGATGCCAGTCTTTTCTCATCTATCAAGCTCAGCTGATTCAATCTATTTCTCACCCATTCTGCCTCGTCCAGCTTAACATCAAGTAAAACCCTCAAAGATGGTATCTCAACCTCCAATGGTAGGACAGCCTCCATGCCATATACTAGTGAGAACGGTGTTGCCCCGGTTGATGTATGCACTGTAGTACGATAACCGTGCAAAGCGAATGGCAGCGTCTCATGCCAATCCTTATACGTTACCACCATCTTCTGAACAATCTTCTTTATGTTCTTATTGGCCGCTTCAACAGCGCCATTCATCTTGGGTCTGTACGGAGATGAATTATGATGCTCGATCTTGAAATCCCGACAAAGATCCCTCATCATCTTATTGTTCAGATTCGAACCATTATTAGTAATGATCCGCTCAGGAATACCGTATCTGCAAATTATATCCTTCTTGATAAATCTGGCCACCACCTGTTTCGTCACATTGGCGTAAGATGCTGCTTCCACCCACTTGGTGAAGTAATCGATCGCAACCAGAATGAAGAGATGCCGATTAGATGCTGTAGGCTCAATCTTGCCGATCATATCAATTACCCACATGGAGAAAGGCCACGGAGAAGCCATAACATTCAGTGGACTGGGTGGCACATGGATCTTATCAGCATAGATCTGGCACTTGTGACACCGCTTGGCAAACTTGAAACAGTCTGTCTCCATTGTCAACCAATAATACCCTGCTCGCAGCAACTTCCTGGTCATAGCATACCCACCAGCATGTGTGCCAAAAGTTCCTTCATGGACCTCTTCCATGAGTAAGTTGGCTTCCTTCTCGTCTACACACCGGAGGAGTACCAAATCGTGGTTCCTTCTATACAAAACGCCGTCGGGATTCAGATAGAAGTTGCCTGCTAATCTCCTTAGAGTCTTCTGATCACGACTGGATGCCCCAGCCGGATATTCCTTATGCTTCAGGAAGTTCTGTATATCGAAGTACCAAGGTTTACCGTCAGATGCTTCATCAATTGCAAACACAAAGGCCGGCCTATCAAGGCGAGATATGACAATCCTGGGAGCCTCATTCCAGTAGTTGACCTTATACATCGAGGATAATGTTGCAAGGGCGTCCGCCATTTGATTCTCCGCCCGGGGTACATGATGAAACTCTACTTTATCAAAGAAAGGTAGCAACCTTCTCACATAATTCATGTACGGTATCAGATTAGGTTGGCGCGTCTCCCACTCTCCCTTAATCTGATTCACAACCAATGTTGAATCCCCATATACATCCAGATTCTTGATCCTTAGATCAATAGCCTCCTCTAACCCCATAATGCAAGCTTCGTACTCGGCTTCATTATTCGTCACTGGAAAAGTCAATCTGGCTGTGAACGGGATGTGCGACCCGTGGGGAGTTGTGATGATTGCCCCAATCCCGCTACCGTACGAATTGACAGCCCCGTCAAAAATCAATTGCCATTGGGAACTTCGCTCAGGATCTTCACCAGGCAACGACTCATCACAATCTTTAGCTTTCAAGTACATTATGTCCTCATCAGGAAACTCAAACTTCATAGGATGATAATCCTCAATTGGCTGTTCGGCGAGATATTCGGACAGAACACTTCCCTTAATGGCCTTTTGGGAAACATATTGGATATCGTATTCTGTCAATACCATCTGCCATCTAGCAATCCTTCCAGAGAGCGCTTGCTTTTCAAACACATATTTGATCGGATCCATCTTCGATATCAGCATGGTTGTATGGTTCAGCATATACTGTCTTAGACGTTTGGCAGCCCACGCTAATGCACAACACGTCTTTTCAAGCATAGAGTATCGAGATTCACAATCCGTGAACTTTTTACTCAAGTAGTAAATTGCATGCTCTTTCCGTCCTGTCTCGTCATGTTGACCGAGAACACAACCCATATTGTTCTCAAGAACCGTCAGATACATAATCAGTGGCCGTCCGGCTACTGGGGGTATCAACACCGGAGGTTCCTGCAAGTATTCTTTTATCTTCTCAAATGCCCTTTGGCAATTGTCGTTCCAGACCACCGCTTGATCTTTCTTTAACAGTTTGAACAATGGTTCACACGTGGTTGTTAGGTGAGAGATGAACCTAGCAATGTAGTTCAACCTCCCTAAGAATCCCCGGACTTCTTTTTCTGTTCTCGGTGCTGGCATCTCTTGAATTGCTTTTATTTTTACATGATCGACCTCGATTCCTTTCTTGCTCACAATGAACCCCAGTAGCTTCCCGGATCTCACTCCGAAGGTACATTTGTTAGGATTCAGCCTCAGCCTGAACTTCCTCAGCCTCTTGAACAACTTCAGCAGATTGACCAGGTGTTCTTCCTCTGTTTGAGACTTGGCAATCATGTCATCGACATACACCTCAATCTCTCTGTGCATCATGTCGTGAAAAAGCGTTGTCATGGCCCGCTGGTACGTTGCCCCAGCATTTTTCAAACCAAAGGGCATCACCTTATAACAGAAGGTTCCCCACGGGGTGATAAAGGTCGTTTTTTCCATATCCTCCGGAGCCATTTTGATCTGGTTGTACCCCGAAAATCCATCCATGAAGGAGAATACCGAAAACTGAGCCGTGTTGTCAACTAACACGTCAATATGCGGCAGCGGGAAATCATCTTTCGGGCTCGCTTTGTTTAGATCCCTATAATCAACGCACATGCGAACCTTGTCATCTTTCTTCGGCACAGGCACGATATTAGCGACCCAAGTGGGATAAGTGGTAACAGCCAGGAATCCAGCATCCCATTGCTTCTGCACTTCTTCCTTTATCTTTACGGCCATGTTAGGATGAGTCCTTCTGAGTTTCTGATTCACAGGCGGGCAATCATCCCTCAACGGCAGACGATGAACAACCATATCAGTATCCAAACCCGGCATGTCTTCGTAGGACCAAGCGAATATATCACTGTATTCACGCAGCATCTCAATAAGCTCTTGCTTGATGTCCACTTGCAACGCGGCCCCTATACGGATATTCCTGACGCATTCTTCAGACCCCAAGTTGACAATATCAATCTCTTCCTGGTGAGGCAGAATGGCTCTCTCCTCTTGCTTCAATAACCGACTAAGCTCTTCTGGTAAGTCACTATCCTCCACAATCTCCTCCTCAGCTTGGAAGATCGGATGCTCGAAGTCTAAACGAGTCATAGAAAGTTTTTGGTCGGCGTTATCTGAAACTTCATGAATCCTGCGAGGGAAACGGTTAAGTGTTTCAAAAAATGATGTACAAGCAAAATGCATAACCACGCTGCCATTTTATTGAAAAATAAAAAACAGAAAGAAAAGGATCGCAACATTTGAATGTAAAAAACGCCGTTATTTATTGATCATGCAAACATACAGGTAAACAGTTAGGCCCTAAGACAAGATCATCGATGCCCCGGGCAAGGCATGTGATCATACAATGATTGAAAAAGCAATGCATTACTGTTTGGTGACTTGGATGACGTCCTGGATGGACCAGTTGCATAGGCTTTGCCCCGGCGTGCTGGGTCGAATCCATGCGTCCATGTCGCAGTCGCTATCCACTTCCTCCGTATCAGACACGGCATTAATCCTTTCGAAGCTAACTCCTCCGGGCGTGAACACCACAGGTCCCTTGTACTTAGGCGCACTCTGTGAGGGAGATGGGCGGTACCCCAAGCCATATCTATCTTGCTTCACTGGGATGTCCAGAACCTGCCCCCACTTCTGAGTCTCTCCTGCTTGTACCAACGCCTTGGCTTCTTTATATGAGGAGACGACCACCTCTTGCCCTTCACTCTTCAACGGAGCCTCTTCTTTAACCTTCACCCCTTCGAACGCCTGACACAGAGTTTCATGGATCTCTCCATCTACCTCCACGTACTTGAAGGAAGACAAATGACTGACTAAGATATCCTCTTCGCCACACACCGTCACAATACTCCCCTTAACCATATACTTCAGCTTCTGATGGAGCGTAGAAGTTACTGCCCCAGCGGCATGGATCCAAGGTCTCCCGATCAAACAGCTATATGCAGGCTGGATGTCCATGATGTAAAACACTGTATCAAACACCTCCGGACCTACCTGGATGGGTAGCGTCACTAACCCGAATACTGACCTCCTTGTTCCATCAAAGGCCCTCACCACCAAATCACTAGGTGTGCACAACAACCCACGGGTATCCAATTTCAACAGGGCTTTCTTTGGTAACACATTCAACGAGGACCCAGTGTCTACCAGCGCATGGGATAAAATGGTGCCCCTGCATTCGATAGAGATATGCAAGGCATTATTATGATCACGCCCCCGAGGTGTTAGGTCAAAATCCGTGAATCCCAGTCCATGCCCAGCGTTAACATGTGCCATGACTCCCTCCAACTGATTAACTGAAATCTCTTGCGGCACGAAAGACGTCTCAAGTACTTTCAACAGGGCATTTCTATGCGCCTCAGAACACAACAACAGCGATAATATGGAGATCTTTGACGGGGTCTGCTGCAGGTGCTCTACAATCTTGTAATCACTTTTGCGAATCAACCTCATGAATTCTTCCACATCTTTGGTTATCGGCTCTTTCTCCTTACTCCCCGAAGATTCCCCCTCAACAACTTTGTTCTTACCCCTGGCAAGCCTCTCTGCTTCAACCTCAGGTGAAGTGAAAATTCTCCCGCTCCGGGTTATACCACCCGCTCCCACTATGTTATCTACGGATCCCGCTGGCGGATCATTCAAGTCAATCTTTTCCCCATTACAATACACCTCAGCACCATAACTCCACGGGACTGCCTTTGTGCTTTCATAAGGGACTGGCTTAGCCTTGGTAATAGTAATGGTCGGCCTTTTCGATGATGCCGAAATTGTCACCGATTTGAACGGAATGGTGATCGTAGCAATCTCCCTACGCTCTTCTTCAGATTCTGTCTCAACAGACTTCTCTCGCCCCACAGACCTGTCAAACTGCAATGTTCCTTCATCAATCAAACCTTGAACTCCCCTTTTCAAATTCTCACAGCCCTCAGGTTGAACCAAACAGTCAACACACTCTTCACTGCAACCGGGATAGACACTTCCTTTCAATAAACGCTGCTTTACGTAACTCAAAGGGGTTTTCAGCTTGCTCACTTCCGAAACCAAGTCCAACTCATCATCCCTCAGGATTGCATTGGTCCCGGCCCCACCATGCTTGGGCATTGGCTGCTGCGTGATATTGGGACCGTCCTTCCCGAAGTTAATAGCCGTACTATCAAGCAAATCCTGTACTTTATGCTTGAAAGCTAGGCAATTTTCAATATTGTGCCTGGTGCACCCGAATGGAAGTCACAGTGCTCATTAACATCATACCCGACTGGCGGCTGGCCAGTTGGTGGCGCCAAGGTCCTCTTCTCGACTAACTGCAATTTCAACAAAGTTTGAAGGAGTTCTGCATATGATACCGGCGGTACTTCGAATACTCTTCTCGGTCGTGGGTTCTGAAGTCTACGCTGATTATTATTAGGCTGCTGCTGAGCCTGCTGCGGTGGTTGTTGTCTCTGCTGCTGAGAAGGCCCTGGAATGGTTACGCTTGCAACTTGCGACTGCTGACGCCAGTTCTGACCTTTATTCCTTTGTCGAGCACTGTATACAGCGTTGGTATCACCCTGCCTTTTACCACCAAACGTCTTCTTATTACCTCCTGCGGAACTGGATTCGCCCGCTTGAATTTTACCAATCTTTACCCCGTTTTCAATGCGCTCCCCCATCAAGATCAACTCAGAGAAAGTACTCATCGAAAAGTTGAGCAACCGGTCATAGTACATTCCAGAAAAGGTTCCTATGAACATATCCATCATTTCGCGCTCCACCATCGGAGGGTGCACCCTAGCAGCCAGATCTCGCCATCTCTGGGCGTATTCCTTAAAGCTCTCGCTAGACTTTTGAGACATACTCTGCAACTGGACTCGGTTAGGGGCGAGATCACTATTATATTGATAATGTCGAACAAAAGCCTCTGCCAGCTCTTTCCAACTCCTGATCTGAGTAGGCTCCAAGCTCATGTACCACTCCAGCGATGGCCCTGACAGGCTATCCTGGAAGAAGTGCATTAGCATCTTTTCATCCTCAGAATACGCAGACATGCGCCTGTAAAATGCGCGCACATGCACCCTAGGGCATGTATCCCCTTTGTACTTATCAAATGCCGGCGCTTTGAATTTCAGCGGGACCCTCAATCCTGGGACTAACCCCATATTTGACATATCCAGCCCAAGAGCATTCTGGCTGGCCAATCCGTTCACTTTCTCTTCTAGCAATCTCATCCGATGGTTGTCATCCCTAGCCCTTTCATGACCCTCGTTCTGACCAGAGAACACATCCTCCTGACGATCCTCCCAGCGTGGTACTGCATCATATCCAACGTAATCTGCATCACGGCCCGGACCCGTTTGGAAGTACCTGGGGTCATACCTCAGATTACCCATCTCTTGAGCGTTGTATGCGCCAGTTCCATATCCAAGATTACCATAGCCACCAAACCCAGCCTTGGCGCCAGCAATGCTGCCATACCCCATATTCACCCCATTGAAGCCCTGGTTACCATTAATACCATTCATTCCGACATTCTTAACGCCCCCATTGAAACCTTGGTTAACATTACCCACAAATACCCCAGCAGTATCTGTATTGGCATTCATATTACCGGCGTTCCCACCTCCACCTACAGGACCAGTTTCTCCAGCATTCAAACCGGTTACGGGAATAGCATCAGCACTTTGACGATTCTCAATTCGGGGAGAAGCAGCGATGTTTTCACTATGCGGTGTCCCGTTGTTTTCAACCCGTGCGACTATCGGTTGAACCAGATTTTGCAGCTGCTCCTGTCCTTTGGCGATGGTCTCCATGGTTTGCATGAGCAGGGCCATCCTGTCACGCATCTCTTGCATTTCACTCTGCACGTTGTCCATGATCTTCTTGTGATTGGTCCTTGTAGAGTAACGGTGGACCCGCTTTTCTGCAATCCTGAAAATACCTGAAATGGATGCAGGAGATACACGGATCACAAACCTGTAATGCAAATATGAGTATGTATGCAAGGTGCAGCATGTGTCTGTGCATTAGGGATTATCATTCCCCGATTCTAGTGTGAATGTCGGTGCAGTGACAGTGCTAGCAATATGGTGATTGGAACCGAGTCATAGAAAACCTCGTATATTACAGAGAAATCCAAGAATATAATATTACTGAGTGTACAGTAAGAAGGCATGACCTCAACCAACAATCCTAGTGATGGTCAGCACGAATGCAAATAAAGCATACACATTAATATATGAAATGGTCAAGTACACTCATGAGCCTGGTACTCTTCTAGTAACTTCTTAGTCTCTGGATGACTTGGTCGGGTAAGCAGCCCCTCAACAAGTTGATTTCTTCGTTTAAGAACACGTCGCACGTCACCAGCGGTTTCCTCCCACGCCCCTTCTCCGAAGCGATCCTCTAGCTTCCGCTTCTGAGACACAGCTTCGTTCCTGCCTTCGATGGCCTTGTTCAATGCATTCTGGAGACTATATCTGGCCATTACCTCCTCTTCATGCTTCTCAATGCTAGCCTTCAACTGCTCTTCGAGTTCAGAAATTTGCTGCTTCAATTTATCTTCCCTCTTTTTGTTGTTGGTTAGCGTAGCATTCCACGTCTTGTTACAAGAAGAGATTTCTCGGTGAGCGGCGTCGAGTGCTTTCTTTTTGGACTCCAACATGTCATGAGAGCTTCTGAACTCTTGACCCAGACGTTCGCGCTTCTTTTTCTCCTCAGTCAACTCGGCACCTAGCATGTTTACTAGTCCGATCTGCTGTTGGAAAGCATGCACAGCCTTGTTCTTCTCACTACGCATTTGAGCCAGCTCCTTTTCTAACTCTTCATTAATCTTCATCAAGGTTGCCTTTTCTTTCACAACTCGCTCGTAGGCCTCCCTGGTGATAGTGGTTGGTTCTTCCATCGGAATATGAACAGGGACTGGCGCAGCTGGAAATGGCATCAGTAATTGTCTTGCTCTCTCCTGGATCCACACTTTGTAGGGTGTATATGCCTGACAATCATTCTTCCCCAACAGTGGTTTCCCTCTTCTGTTAATACGCATCCAGGCATGCTGAAGCTTGGCTAGTAACTCTCCATTCAGATCACCGGTGAAGTACAGAGATTCCTGTACTTCTTCCTCCTGAGGTGGGTTCTTCAACGCATATCCAAACTGGCGAACAAACAGGGATGGGTTGTAATTGATGCACCCTTTTCTTCCTATCAACGGAACATTAGGGTACCCAGAACAACTGAAAATAAGCTCAGACCCCAACAAATCTCGGTCAAACCACTCAATGTCTTCAGAAGATAGCCTCATCATGCGCTCTATCCAGTCAGCTGTAGTTGCACTATCCACAAAAGGTCCCTTCAGGGGAAGATGGCTCTTAAACCACATGTACAGCAAAGGCACGCAACAAGAGACGTTCTTGCCTCTCCTGTTCTCATTTCTGTAATGCATCTAATGGTAAAAGTCCCCGATCAATGTGGGTACCGGGTTGCCAGCAGCAAACAAATGAAATGCATCCATGTCCACGAAATTTGGGAAATTGGGAAACAGCACTATCCCATAAATGCATAGAGCCAAAACAGCGTTAAAGACCACCCAACATCCATTCTTGGCGTATTCTTGAGCCTTACCAACCAGAAACTGGAGAGAGAAACCTGGAACCCCTCGCCAAGAAGTCATCAATAGCTCAGAAGCATTCATGTGCAAGGCCTTAGCCGAATCCTCCAACTTGGGCTCAGCAGCAGAGTGAATAAATGGAACCTTATTCTGTACCGGCAGCTCAGTAAACTCTACATACTCCTCCATGGTGGGCCCCAAGATAAAATCAGCAAACGTGAAACATCTCAAAGCAGGGTCGTAGAATTGCATCAAGGTGTACAGCCCATTCAATTCGTCATCAGTTGATTTGCGAACCAGACTCAACAGCCGTCCGTAACTCTGCCTGAAGCTTCTACGGACATCCTCATCTGCAAGAGAAATCAGACCCAGGAGGGGAGTAATATCAGGGATAGGTAGCTTGTAGGCAACTGTCATCCTCAAACCAGCCATGATCAATACTCAAGAGTCCAGACACTAGAACCAGGGAATATGCAAATGCACCTGCAGCACAGACACACGTTAATGGGATGCAATGATAATGATTATGCAAACAATGCAATGCAAGTAACATGCAACAGGGACCAAATGCCATAGCTGAGAAGCCTGAACCATATCAACAGGTCTCAGATAGACCCTCCAGCATTCCTTAAACCCTGGTCTCAGATAGACCCAACATAGAGCTCCAACACTGGTCTCTGATAGACCCCATAACATAACTCCAACTGGTCTCTGATAGACCTCATACCATAACTCTGACTGGTCTCTGATAGACCTCACCACTGTCCATAAATACCCAGGATCTCAGATCGAGAAACAACCGGTATCTGAAGGTCTAGTTACCTGCATAACCCCAAACCCTCTCACAGGTAGATGTCCTAGTAACTGACAAAGGTATGGCATCCTATGCGTTCGTCGGCGTCACAGACTTTCAGGGTTGATGATACGATTCCCAGAAGGAGTGGCATCATCAAATCCTGAAGAGGCCTCACTTAGCCAACTTCCAAATGATCGGTCCCCAGAGTCGACAATCCAACTAACCAGCAACCCGAGCCACCCAAAGGGCAGGACAGGAGGCCAACCAGAAGAACCTCGTCTGAGTGTGGATTTCGTGGGACACTAGGACATGCAAAGCACATGCGCGCCTGTAACACGGTGGGAGAACTGACTTTAAACAATGTTGCGGATAGCAAGAGTCGCCACCGACTTTTATTTTATCCATAAGGAAAGGTTATAAAAGAACAGGAAAGACCTTAGAGAATATTTTGGGTCCGGGGGGTAGGTTATGAAAAGGGAAGGTGTTAGCACCCTTTTCATCCATGGTTATCCATGGGCTCTTAGGTACTTAAGCTCACTTTTGAATTGTTTTGAAAGTGTAGTGTGTGAATAGCAAAAAATTTCAGAATAGTTTAATAATAATCCGTGTATGGATGTGAAAAAAACTTGTTTGAAAATTTTGTTGGAAATTTGTTTAAGTGTGAAAAAGTTTTGACGTGAGCAAGTATCTAGGAGTAGCCTACCCTAATGTTTTAAGGTCTTTCTTATTCTTTATCCTTTCCTTAGTAAGACTATCCCTACTAAAATGGAGTAGGTAGTCCTTACTTTGGATGTTAAGGGATATGTGAGGGACAATTGGATTTTTGAAGGCTATTGTGGGGTGTAATAAGCAAACTGGAGGGACTATCATCATTTTTCGAAAGGGACTCGATTCGTAAAGGCAACCATAAGGGACTTTGATGATTTTCTTTTTGAGGGACTTGCTTTATACACCCCACTTAACCAATATTCATAGGCAACTTGAGGGATATCCTTAGGAAGTGAGACGGCGATTAAAATCGACTTACGTGTGTGACGTGTTTATTTTAATTATCTTTATTTAAAAGTGATCTAAATTTATTTTAATATTACATACATGTTGTTACACTCCCTAATTACTAACCATAATAATAATTAAATAATTAAACAACTTTACATCCAAGAAACAATTACAAAATAATAAGCAAAATAATTAAATAGCAAAGATAAATAAAATATAAATAAGCAATAATAAATAATAAAGGGGGTTAATTCTAAGTTTACTCGGCAAGACATCGCATCTTGTGCCTACGTATCCTTACGGGAGTGGAATCAGAGTAATCGTAGTTCCCCTCAATAGGGAGGTTAGAAACTTCTTGACTGTGGTCAAGGTCTCAAGGGGAATAAACGCATCTTAAGGACACGCTTACGTGGAGTGTAGAAACTCCAAATCTCTACGTTGAAATGTTAAGTTGTAATTAGGGTTAAATTAGGGATTCCACGGCGGGAAACCCTAAAATGAGCGCGGCGGCTCTTTGACCTAATGCTAAGGGTAAAATTGTAATTTTGCCTGCGGCGAGGCATTTGTGAAAATTAGGGTTTGTAGTTTGTAGTTTTGAGGATTTGAAATTGAATGTGTGAAGTTTTACGGACTATTGGCGCGGCGGCCAAACAGTTAGACCTAACCTTCGGATGTGTGCAATGTGACAGAAATAATAGTAAACGCGTGAGATAATTGAATCATGCAAACAGAGAGATAATGTCATAATTTAAACCATGCAAGCAGAAATTTAAAGGCAGAATTTAAAGAGCGATTGTTAAGTTCGCGAGGTTACATGAGAGGAGCAGATACAATATGATAATGAAATTTGAATTGAACAATAATAAAATAAAATAAATAACGGTTCTAGTTATTATTTTAAAAAAAGATTTTAGTTATTATTTTAAATTTATCTAAAAAAAAGTTTTTTTTAAAAATAATAGGTTTTCATATTAATTTGGAAAAGATGTTAATGTTATTTATTTTAAAAAACAGATTTTTATATTATAACAAATTTTAATAAATTAATGATAACAATAATAATAATAATGGTAATAATAATGATAATAATGATAATAATAATAATAAATAATGATAATAATAATAATAATAATAATAATAATAATAATAATAATAATAATAATAATAATAATAATAATAATAAAGCAATAATGAATTTTAAATGTGCCAAATAACCCAACAATGTTGCTAACGCAGAAATGCGCTCATCGCAACCAGATCTAAATCGGACGAAACAAAATTTATCGCAAAGAAAAAGAAATTAAGCAAAAAGTAGTATTATTGGTCACACAAAAATGCGATCATCGCAACCAGATCGAACTAACACAAATGTCACGCGTCATGCACACAAATGTGCAAACATCGTATCGACATAATTCGATCAAAAATCTTATATATATAAACTCTAACAATTTAAAAATTATATATATATAAACGTAACAGTAATAGATAAAGAAAAAGAAATAACGGTAATAGATGAAGAAAAAGAAATAACGGTAAAAGATGAAGAAAAAGAAACAACAGTAATAGATGAAGGAAAAGAAATAACGGTAAACGATGAAGAAAAAGAAACAATAGTAATGGATGAAGAAGAAAACTAAATAACGGCAAACGACACTCACTCCTCTTAGGTTTTTTTCATTCTCCTCCCTTTTCCAACAAGGCAACACATGTATATATAGGGAACAAATTAGGGTTAACACCAAATTGTCAATAATGTCCCTAAAGCCCATTTTAAAGCCCAAACTAAATAATTAGTTAAGAAAATATAAAATTTAAATAATTTAAAATAATTAAAATAAACTTAAAATAAAAACTAATAATCCTATTGATTCCTAAAATAAAAAATATTATAAAAAGAACAAAATTTTTTTCAATATTTTTTATTTTATGATTTTTTGGATATTTTTATGAATAATTTAGAAAAAAGTGAAAAAAAATAATATTTTAAAAAATGATTTAATTAAAATACGAAAATAATAATTAAATAATAATAAAAAACTATTTTTGTTATTTTTTTAATGAAAGACAGAAAAATTTAGAGTAAAAATAATAAAAAACAAAAAAAAGTGACAAAGGTGAGATTCGAACTCTCAACCTCTCACACTCATAACTCCTTACACATGTCCTCCTGCCAATTGTGCCATTTTTACTTTTTAGAAAAAAAATGCATGCCATATGATATTTACCTGCAAAAAGTCAAACGACTACACAAATTTGTTAGTAATTGATTAAATGCAATGAAATGCGACGACAAATCTTAGGGCAAAATTTGGGGTATTACAGTTATTATGATAATATTTCTCACCCAACCTCTCTTTGATGTTGGCAAAAAAAAAATCATGAAGTTTGACTTTGGTTTGACCACAGTTGACCTCAGTTTGACCTTTTAACTGCATTGACTGCTTTTGACTTATCTGATCATCTGACTGAGCAAACTTTTGAGAAAAGTCTTGAAACTTGACATGGGGGTTCTTATACACATATAAGATGTTATGAAGCTCACTTGAAGTCTTGGAAGTCCATTTAGCCTGATTAAAGTCAAAACCCTAGTTTTGGATGCACTGCTTAGGAGGTGCATTGTCTGAGGGAATTGTCAACTCTTCTGACCAATTGTGAATTTTGTGAACCTTGTGAACCTTCTTGGAACACAAAGTCTTGTATTGTGAGGGCAAATTTTGGGGTGCAACAGCTGCCCCTGTTCAATTTTCTGAAACCTGAGGGGTTAGATTGGTATATTTGCCAGTCGTAACCTGGAAGGTTGAAGGGGATTGAACACAAAAGCCCAAAAATTTGCACTCACCAGTGCACTAGAGTGGTACAGATGGCTAGTTGAATATGATTGAGTGGGCTTAAAGATGCCACTAGGGGGGGAGTAGTTCAAAATATGGGTGTATGATGAAAGCTGTCAGGAGTCTGGAATAATAATGATGTAGCAGCATGTCTTCATGAGGATAGAGCAATCAATAGTGATAACCCTAAAGCAGTCTTGAAGCAATGATATGATTTCAGGAGGATAGAACAATGAATGGCTCTAAAGCAGTCTTGAAATAATAATGTGATATGTCTTCAGGAGGATAGAGCAATCACTAGCTCTAAAGCAGTCTTGAAGTAATGATTTCAGGAGGATAGAGCAATGGATGGCTCTAAAGCAGTCTTGAAATAATTAGATGGCTTCAGGAGGATAGAGCAATGAATAGCTCTAAAGCAGTCTTGAAATAATAATGTGATATGTCTTCAGGAGGATAGAGCAATCAATAGCTCTAAAGCAGTCTTGAAGTAATGATTTCAGGAGGATAGAGCAATGGATAGCTCTAAAGCAGTCTTGAAATAATAATGTAGCTTCAGGAGGATAGAGCAATGGATAACTCTAAAGCAGTCTTGAAATAATAAAGTAATTTCAGGAGGATAGAGCAATGGATAACTCTAAAGCAGTCTTGAAATAATTAGATGGCTTCAGGAGGATAGAGCAATCAACAGCTCTAAAGCAGTCTTGAAATAATAATGTGATATGTCTTCAGGAGGATAGAGCAATCAATAGCTCTAAAGCAGTCTTGAAGTAATGATTTCAGGAGGATAGAGCAATGGATAGCTCTAAAGCAGTCTTGAAATAATAATGTAATTTCAGGAGGATAGAGCAATGGATAACTCTAAAGCAGTCTTGAAATAATTAGATGGCTTCAGGAGGATAGAGCAATGAATAGCTCTAAAGCAGTCTTGAAGTAGTAATATGACCTCATGAGGATAGAGCAATGAATAGCTCTAAAGCAGTCTTGAAGTAATAGGATGATTTCAGGAGGATAGAGCAATCAGTAGCTCTAAAGCAGTCTTGAAGTCATGAGAGGCTATCAGGAGGATAAAATAACCCTGAGGTTACAATAAAGCAGTCCCAAAGTAATAAGAAGCTCATCAGGAGGATAAAGTAACCCTGAGGTTACAATAAAGCAGTCCCAAAGATCATAAGATTGTTTGTTGGATAATTAACCTGAAAACAAGGTAGCATTCTGTATAACAACATTAGTTTATGCTTTATGTATGCATGTATGACATGATGCACTTAGGTAATGTACTATAGACATATATGTTATGGTATGATGTAAATGATGTATGTATGCTATGACACTGCTGGAAGTGTCTGGATATCCTTGTATAACAACTGCTGGCCAAGGAAAATAAATCCCGATTCGTTGTTGAAGAATATATAACCCTCCGTCTGCTGGGGATAACAAGGTATAGATAACCTCCCGTTGTTGGGGATAACAAGGTATAGATAACCTCCCGTCGTTGGGGATAGTAGGGTATAGATAACCTTCGTTTTCGTTTGATAGTAGGATAAGTATAACATCCCGTCTTCGTTCATCGTGCCCTTATTGGAAAGTAATTTCCCGTATATCCGTATGAGGATAAAAGAGATGGATATAAATTCCAGGGGAGATTAGACTTTGTGAAAATGGATTAGTCCTACTGATGGTTTGTAACTGTCTTGTAAAGATGAACCGACGAAGCTTCGTTGAAATCCTTCCCTCGTTCGTCCTTAGTAAATACTATTACTGCATTTTCATGCATTTCTGGTAAACATCAATCATATTAAAAGCATACATGCGTTTCTGGTAAACATCAATCATATTCAAAGGCATACATACATTCAAACACAACCAATGGACGTTTCGCTTATGTAAATAGGGTAAAAGTGAATCTGGATTCAAAAGATGGAATTTATTTATATCAAAAGTGACCCATACACGGGTAAGTTTGTACAAGGAGACATAAACCCTAGTAAGAGAATTTTGTCATGAAGTTTTACAAAAAGAATCAGCTATGTGGGAAATAATCCTATTGAGTTTCAATTCTACTATTGCCACTCAAGTATCTCATCTTCTTGCTGTTGAGACGGAAACGATTGGATTGAGCTTTATCTGTTTGAGCTTGAGTAAGTAGTACAACTGGTTGCAGTTTCATGAGTGATCCAAACGAGACATAGTCATACGCTTTAATCCCTAACTTTTGCCTGGATTGCCCTTTCAGGTTTTCAATCCACCGGGATACCCTTTTTTGCCCAAGCCGCCTTTTCAGGTTTTCGACTTGCCGGGTGTACATCTTTTTATATATATATCCCTAATTTTTGCCCAAACCCTTTTGGTTTGCCGGGATGCCCTTATTTTTGCCTAGGCCTGTCAACCTAGCGGGTCTCTTTTTATGCGTAGTATTTTTTAACTATGTCTGCGTTTACAGGTTGTGGGAAGTCTTCACCATCCATTGTAGTCAGTATCATGGCACCTCCTGAGAACACTGTCTTGACTACAAATGGTCCCTCATATGTTGGAGTCCACTTGCCCCTAGGATCACCCTGTGGTAATATGATACGCTTGATTACCAAGTCACCAGCCTGATATACCTTTGGCTTAACCTTCTTGTTAAAAGCTTTGATCATCCGTTTCTGGTACATCTGGCCATGACAAACTGCTGCTAACCTTTTCTCATCAATCAAATTTATCTGGTCAAGTCGAGTCTGAATCCACTCATCTTCATCCAAGCCTGCATCCTTCATAATTCTCAAGGAGGGGATCTGAACTTCAATAGGCAGAACTGCTTCCATACCATAGACTAAGGAGAATGGGGTTGCCCCTGTTGAAGTACGTATTGTAGTACGATAACCATGCAGAGCAAATGGTAACATCTCGTGCCAATCCTTGTAAGTAACAGTCATCTTCTGTACAATCTTCTTAATGTTCTTATTAGCAGCTTCAACTGCCCCATTCATCTTCGGACGATACGGAGAAGAGTTGTGATGCTTAATCTTGAACTGCGTACAGAGATCAGTAATCATAGTGTTGTTCAGATTAGAGCCATTGTCAGTGATAATCCTTTCAGGGATACCATACCTACATATGAGATTATTCTTAATGAACCGAGCCACAACATTCTTAGTCACAGATGCAAATGAAGCTGCCTCTACCCACTTCGTGAAGTAATCAATAGCAACCAGGATGAAACGATGCCCATTAGAAGCAGTAGGCTTGATCTCACCAATCATATCAATGCCCCACATGGCAAAGGGCCAAGGAGCAGTCAACACATTCAATGGAGATGGAGGTACATGTACTTTATCAGCATAGATTTGACATTTGTGACATGTTCTGGAGTGTTGATAGCAATCAGCTTCCATGGTAGACCAATAGTAACCTGCTCTCAAAATCTTCTTTGCCATGGTATGACCACTAGAATGAGTGCCAAAGGTCCCATCATGCATCTCTTCCATAATTTCTGTAGCTTCCTTCTTATCCACACAACGAAGCATAGTTGAATCATGATTACGCTTATACAGAATGCCATTACTCAGAAAGAACTTAGCAGAAAACCTTCTCAGGAACTTCCTATCTTTGACAGATGCCCCCTTCAGGGAACTCCTGAGCTTCAAGATAGTTTTTCACTTCATAGAACCAAGGCTTCTCCTCTGCCCCTTCAGTGTCAATCTCATTGCAGTATGCAGGCTTCTCAAATCTATCAATGGTAATCTTGGGAGCTTCATCATCCCAGCTGATCTCAAACATAGATGCCATGGTGGCCAATGCGTCTGCCAACTGATTCTCTCTTCGTGGAATATGTCCAAAAGTAATCTCTTTGAAATGTGGGATCAAAGACAACACATGTTCTCTGTAAGGAATGAGATTATCATGCTTAGTATCCCAATCTCCTTTAATCTGACTTACTACCAGAGCTGAATCTCCATACACCTCAAGGAACTGAATCTTCATATCAATAGCAACTCGCATACCCATGATACATGCCTCATACTCAGCCATGTTATTGGTACAATAGAAACAAAGTCTGGCAGTAATCGGGGTATGACAACCTTCAGGGGAACTAATCACAACACCAACACCATTACCATGTGCATTGGAGGCACCATCAAAAACCATAGTCCATCGGGATCCTTGTTCAGGTCCGTCATATTGTCCAGGTTCTTTGGTAACAGACATAATGTCTTCATCAGGGAACTCAAAATTCATTGACTGGTAATCACCTACTGCTTGATGAGCCAAATGATCAGCAACAACACTCCCCTTAATGGCCTTCTGAGTAGTATACTGTATATCATATTCCGTCAAGATCATTTGCCATCTTGCAATTCTTCCGGAGAGAGCAGGTTTCTCAAATATGTACTTGATTGGATCCATCTTCGAAATCAACAAGGTAGTATGGGTCAACATATACTGTCTTAGTCGGCGAGCAGCCCATGCCAAAGCGCAGCAAGTTTTCTCGAGCAGTGAGTATCTTGTTTCACAGTCGGTAAACTTTTTGCTAAGGTAGTATATTGCCTGCTCTTTTCGACCAGACTCGTCATGTTGCCCCAATACACACCCCATTGAGTTGTCTAATACTGTTAAATACATAATCAAGGGTCTTCCATCAACTGGTGGCATTAAAATTGGAGGTTCTAGCAAATATCTCTTGATTTCATCAAAGGCAGTCTGGCACTCATCATTCCATTCCATCACCTGATCTTTCTTCAACAACTTGAAGATTGGCTCACAGATGGTAGTTAATTGGGAAATAAATCTTGCAGTGTAGTTCAATCGTCCCAAGAAACCTCTAACCTCCTTCTCAGTACGGGGAGCTGGCATCTCTCGTATAGCTTTCACTTTTGCAGGATCCACTTCAATACCTTTTCCACTGACAATGAAACCCAGGAGCTTTCCAGATCTAACTCCAAAAGTACACTTGTTTGGATTTAATCTCAACCTGTATTTCTTCAACCTCTCAAACAACTTGTGCAGATGATCAAGATGTTGTTCTTCATTCTGAGACCTGGCTATCATATCATCCACATATACCTCTATCTCATGATGAATCATATCATGAAACAAAGCCACCATAGCACGCTGATATGTTGCCCCTGCATTCTTCAAACCAAATGGCATTACCTTATAGCAAAAGGTGCCCCACTGTGTCACAAATGTAGTCTTCTCCATATCTTCAGGTGCCATCTTGATTTGATTGTAACCAGAGAAACCATCCATAAAAGAGAATACCTTATGCTGAGCAGTGTTGTCTACCAGAATATCAATATGAGGAAGTGGAAAGTCATCTTTAGGGCTAGCCTTGTTCAGATCTCTGTAGTCTACACACATACGTACCTTACCATCTTTCTTAGGAACTGGTACCACATTTGCAACCCACTGAGGATAAGAAGTTACGGCCAAGAACCCTGCATTGAATTGTTTCATTACCTCTGCTTTGATCTTTTCTGACATTTCAGGACGCATACGACGAACCTTCTGCTTCTTTGGACGACAATCTTCTTTCACTGGCAAACGGTGAACCACAATGTCTGTATCCAACCCTGGCATATCTTCATAAGACCAAGCAAAGATCTCCACATAGTCACGTAGCATCTGAATCAACCTGCTCTTGACACTGTTCTCTAAATCAGCCCCTATCTTGACCTCTTTTCTGTTTTCTTCAGTTCCCAGATTCACAACTTCGACTGGCTCTTCATGTGGCTGTATAGCTTTCTCTTCTTGTTGTAACAACCTAGCAAGCTCTACAGGTATTTCACAATCGTCCTCGTTTCCGTCTTCAGTTTGATAGATCGGATTCTCGAAATTGTAATTGGCAATAGTAGAACTGTTATCAACTGGATCCAGAGTGGATGAGGATCTGCATTTTAGTGACGTGGGTGTGTGTAAGAACACATAGCTGATAAAGCAAAAATAAAAGAAAAAGAAAGACAAGGAACACAATATTTACGAAAACGAAATGTCCACTGGTTTTATTGAATGAAGTATGCAAATGAAATGACAACCCGTAACAAGCACACCATTGTGCCCCGGGTAAGGCACATTACAAATTTAAAAACATAACACAGTAATAGTATTTACTCCTGACTAAAGGAGATAGGGATAACATCTTCAGCTTTCCAATTATTGAGTCCAGCACCCACAGTAGGAAAAATCCATGCCTCCAAGTTGTGGTCTTCATCTTGATCTCCCACAGCATTGATAACCCCTTGATTGGTGATACGAACAGCACGAGCACGACGAACAGCCTTCTGGGACTCTGCAGTGAAACCCAAACCAAACTTGTCAGACTTGTATGGAATATCAGGAAGCTGACCCCAAATAGTACAACCACCTTCTTCCACCATAGCTTTTGCATCATTGAGGGAGGCCATTGCCATTGTTGGAGGGTTTCTGATGACCACAGGAACCTTCTTCACAGCAGGAGGAGTCACACAATCCTTAACAGCCCAGGGAACCACTTCAAATGACTGACATGGAGTTTCAATGTATTCACCTTCTACTTCCAGATACTTGAAAGTGTTTACATGGCTGACAAAGTATTCTTCCTCTCCAAAGACAGTAACAACTTTTCCATTCACCGGATATCTCAACTTTTGATGTAATGTGGAGGTCACCGCACCTGCCCCATGGATCCAGGGACGACCAAGCAGACATGAGTACGAAGGACGAATATCCATCACATAGAATGTAGCAGTAAACACCTGAGAGCCAACCTTGATTGGAAGATCAATTTCCCCATGCACTACTCTTCTAGAACCATCAAAAGCCTTTACCACAATATTACTGGGCTTCAATACCGTATCTTCAGGACTCAGCTTGTTCAGGACTTCCTTAGGCAACACATTCAGAGAGGAACCATTGTCTATCAGCACATGAGACAGGGTAGTGCCCCTGCATTCAATTGAAATATGCAAGGCCCTGTTATGATCCCTCTTGGCAGGGGTCAAGTCAGCATCAGAAAATCCTAACCCGTTGTCATAGGTCAGGTGAGCAACACAATTCTCAAACTGGTCCACAGAAATTGCACTGGGTACATGAGCCATCTTTAGAAACTTGATCAATGACTTGGCATGAGCCTCAGAACATAATAACAGGGAGAGCATAGAAATCTTTGAGGGAGTATGCCCCAGCTGATCAACAATATCATAATCACTCTTGCGAATGATTTTCAATACTTCTTCCATCTGCTTAGAGAGGTCATCAGCAGCTGGCACATCAGTAGATACAGGCTCAATAACAGGACCCTTGCCCCGAGCATCAGTGGTGGAAGTAACAGCAGGAGTAACTGCACTCTTAGAAGCAACTGGAGGAGAGAAGACTCTTCCACTACGAGTGACCTTGCTAGATCCAGCAATATTATCAATGTCAACAGGCATATCAGGTAAAGGCTCCTGCTTGACACCATGGATGTAAACATCAGACCCATAGTGCCAAGGCACAGCTTTGTCAGATGCATAAGGAATAGGACCAGGAGTGGTAATGATCAGAGGAGCTACTCTGGCTTCAGCAACAACTTTCACAGGACCTTCAGCAGTAATCTTGATTGGGCCCTGATGAGTGATTTTAATGGGACCCTTTGAAGTGATTCTTAGTGGTACTTTGTCAACCATGTCAACCTCTTCAATCTTCTTACCCTGAGTCAGATGATCCACCATACTTTCTACAGATGCTGGTCTTCTTTCAAACACTATAGTATATTTATCCATGAGACGTTGAATCCCATCTCTCAAAATGAAGCAACTATCCGGCTTATAGGCACAATATAGACAATCTTCATGACAACCTGGAAAGATCCCAGCTTGTACTAACCTCTTTTTGATAACAGACAATGGTGTGCTCAACTCCATAACTGAATAGACATGCAGATCTTCATCAATATCTTCATCAATGGCGTTGACAGTCTTCTCGTGATTTGGCATTGGAGCTGTAATCACATTTGGAGTACCTGGTGGATCAAACTCAATTTCTCCAGCATCAATCATATCCTGAATTTTGTTCTTCAAGACCCAGCAGTTATTAGTATCATGTCCTGGACAGTTTGAATGATATGCACATTGTGCATTGGGATTGTACTTGGGAGAGGTAACATTGGGATTCTGAGGGGCCTCCCTCAGGGTAATAAGTTCAGCTTTCAACAAGTGGTGCAATGCCTGAGCCATTGACATGTTGATCTTCGTGAACTGTCTTCTAGCCCTCTGTTGGTTGCCTTGAGGCTGCTCTGTTGTTGCAGGAGTTGGATTTGAAATATGAACTGCACTAACAGACTGATGCCTTCTGTTACGATCAGGCTGACCATACACAGCATTAGATTCTTTCTTCCCAGTGGGAGGCTTCTTTGCAGCACCTGATGAAGAAGTGCCCACTTGGATCTTACCACTCTTGATACCATTCTCTACTCGCTCTCCTGTCATGATCAACTCAGTGAAGCCAGATGATGAGCTTCCAATGAGATGACTGTAAAACGGACCATTCAGCGTACACATGAACATATCAACCAACTCCCTATCAGTCAAAGGGGGTTGAACTCTTCCGGCTAAGTCTCTCCACTTCTGAGCATACTCCTTAAAGCTTTCTTTGGCACCCATAGACATGCTTTGAAGCTGCATGCGAGTGGGGGCTAAGTCAGCATTGTATTGATACTGCTTGTAGAAAGCTTCAGCAAGGTCATTCCAATCTCTGATGTTGACACTCTCCAACTGATAATACCACTCTAGCTGAGCTCCAGATAAACTCTCTTGAAAGAAATGGATCCACAACTTTTTATCAGCAGTGTGGGGTTGAATTCTTCTGACATAAGACCTCAGATGCAATTTGGGACAAGAGACCCCATCATAGACAACAAATGTAGGAACTTTGAACCCAATGGGTATGACCACCCCAGATATCAAGCTCAAATCCTCAAAATCCAGCCCAGATGATTTCTGTAATTCCATAGCATCCATTCTATCCACCAGCATCTTGAATTTGTCTTTGTTAGGCTCATGGTAGTAGTTAGCCTCAGAATCAGAGTCCCCCATAGTGTTGTGGAGACTGCCTCTCTCCTGCTCAGATTCTTCAGATTCATAGTCTTCAACCTGTTTCTTGGTCCTGACAGGACCTTTGAACCTTCTTCCCATGTTGAGCAACCCAGCAGACCTTCTAGCCTTCTTAGTCTTCTTGGCCAGCAGTGTCTTCAATTCATCCTGCCCCTTGGATAGGTTCAGGATCAGCTCTTGGAACTGTGCATTCTGTGCCTGGAGATCCTTAACTGATTGTTCAAGAGCCATTGCTGAAATAAACAGCAAGGAGATGAGAAACCTGTGCACAATTATAAACCTGTGATGCAATGAAATGATATGGTAATGTATATGCAATGTTTTCAAGGACCGCAGGATTTAAATTTGCTTAAACAACCAAGAAAGCAATTTTTTATTAGTAATAACTTTGTTTTGCCTTTAAGGCTTACAAAAAATGAAAGTGAAATAAGTACAAAAGATGGGGTTTTAAGTCTCCCATGGACGTTTCCTCCTTGTGTTGAGGTATTAGTTGAGGTTTCGTTCCTCATGAAGTAGCTTTGTTAGCTCTAGGATCCTTGCTTGGCTTGCTTTGTAATGAGCCTCGAAAGTATCCCTTTGCTCTTTCAGTTGGATCCATGATCTCTGCAAGTCTTCCACATCAGTAGGCATGTCTGGGTAAAGGATGGTATAAGCTGTGTCTCCTTCAGCAACAGGTTCCATGGTAACTGGTAGGACGGCAGGATATGGCATCATGAGTGTCTGAGCACGAGATCGTACCCATCTGAGATAAGCCTCCATAGGAATAGTGTACTTAGGCTCCAGTGTCTTGCTGTCAATCCTGTTTACCTTTCCCCAAGCTCGGATGAATCTCTGACGGTAACCCTGAAGATCGTTGTCGTAATCAAACACAATGCCCTGAATCAACATGTCATGTGGACCATCGCTCCGGGCGTAACCAAACTGTCGTAAAGCTAGAGATGGGTTGTAGGTGATGCCTCCTCTTATGCCTAGAAGTGGCACATTAGGAAACTCCCCACAACGGTCAATGATGGTGACATTCTCCATAGATCTGGAGCACCAATGGATGTCTGAGTGAGAAAGTGACATGATCCTCTTGGACCATCTGAACCCTTGCTCATTCTTCATTACTGAGCGAGGAAGGTGAGAAATAAACCACCTAGAAAGTAAAGGTATGCAGCACATCAAAGTTCCTCTTGCCCTTGTAGTACGGGTGTGAAGAGAATGTAGGATGTCTCCAAGTAAGGTAGGCACTGGATTGTGACTCAGGAATATGTTGATGGCATGAACGTCTATGAACTGATCAGGATTGGGGAACAACATTAAGCCATAAATCAATAAGGCTAAGATCTCCTCAAAAGCATCGTAGCTCATAGCCTTCAAGAACATTTGAGCTTTATCCACTAATACCTTGGCAAGAATACCTTTAACTCCACTTCTCGTCTCTAGAACAATGTCAGACTTCTTCAGATGTAGAGCTGCAGCAATAACTTCTGGTTTAAGCTCCTTCTCTAAGCCTGTGAATGGCTTCTGATCAAGAACAGGTATACCCAGAAGTTTAGAGAACTCCTCCATGGTTGGAACCAGCTGATAATCAGGAAATGTAAAGCAATGGTGCTTAGGGTCAAAGAACTGAAACAGCACACTCATCATGTCTTCACTGAACCCTGAAGTAACTAGATCCAATAAGTGACCATGTCTCTTGTTGAACTGGGAATGATCAGGCACTAGGGAAACCAACTCCTTGAGCTTAGCAGGTATCCCTACAAAGTTGATCCTGATGGTGTTTCTACGAGCAGAAGCCATGACCTGCAACAAAGAACAAAGATAAATCCTTTGGTCCTTGAAATGGTTAGGGAAAATGATATGCTTATGATGCATGATGATGTCATGATGTCATGCTCAATCACAAACATGTGGCACACACAAACAAGTCACACCATAGCCCTAGGTTTAAAGGCTTGCATGAGGTTCAAAGGCAAGTACCCTCCCCTGAAGTTAGATGGTTCATCCTGTCCTACAAAAGTAACCAGGTTCTAAGGGATCTCAATATCATTGATCCTTCACAAGGGTGGTTGTTCAGAAGGCAACTTACTTGCCAACCAAAACCCTCCAAGTTTAAGATCTCAATGAGCGTAGTATCGAGTGTCAACCAACTTCAGTCTGCACCAAAGCCGGTTACCTCACTACTTTCTAAAGGCCAAGATGAGTTAACTAGGGTTCTAAAAGTCAGTTAGTGCATTGACAACATATGGCAGCCTCAATATTATCCTCAACTTGACTTAAGGAATATAAGCACCAACCAAGAAGTCGCACTAACTATGGCCACCAGATCAACCGTATCGATATACGTCGTACAGTTTCCTTGGTCTATTGCCATTTACCTAAGGTACACTAGATCCGGGTTAGGACCTTTCACACATAAGAGCACCCCAACAATATAATAATAAAGCAAACAAGGCAAACAATTTAAAGTGATCTTAATTCCTAAGGGTACCCCTCTTAAATAGATCCCCAGCAGAGTCGCCAGTTCTGTAACACGGTGGGAGAACTGACTTTAAACAATGTTGCGGATAGCAAGAGTCGCCACCGACTTTTATTTTATCCATAAGGAAAGGTTATAAGAGAACAGGAAAGACCTTAGAGAATATTTTGGGTCCGGGGGGTAGGTTATGAAAAGGGAAGGTGTTAGCACCCTTTTCATCCATGGTTATCCATGGGCTCTTAGGTACTTAAGCTCACTTTTGAATTCTTGGAAGTCCATTTAGCCTGATTAAAGTCAAAAACCCTAGTTTTGGATGCACTGCTTAGGAGGTGCATTGTCTGAGGGAATTGTCAACTCTTCTGACCAATTGTGAATTTTGTGAACCTTGTGAACCTTCTTGGAACACAAAGTCTTGTATTGTGAGGGCAAATTTTGGGGTGCAACAGCGCCCACTAATTTCCACTCTAATTCTAGGTGCACTCAAGCCCAGGTCTGGCTTATCTCTCAATCATAGAACACCCGTCACACCTCAATACAACAATAATAACAATAATATAATGCTGAAAGTAAATGACAGAAATATAAATCCATACAAAATCCTCGACGGGAAAACAAGCGCTAGGATTGACTCGCTTAAGGGACGTTGGATCCCAAATGCATAAGGAACTATCGCAGTCCTTAGCAGCCAGGGGACGTTAGATCCCCAGCAGAGTCGCCAGCTGTCGCTACTGCGAAAATCGGCGCCGGCAATACAGAAGAGTCGCCACCGTGCGTTATTTATCCCAAAGGAGGGAAAGGAAACGCTCAGAGTAAACCTAACGCAAAGACGGAAAAAGGTATGGTCATCGCAACCAAACCTGGATTCGGGAGTCGGTTACGCAAGGGGAAGGTATTAGCACCCCTCACGTCCATCGTACTCGATGGGATCCACGCTTGTTTGTTTGGACGGATTACACTTCTATCTAAACTAAAGGATGAGGTCTGAAAAGGAAAAGAAAACATGACTCGGCAAAGCATCGCACTTTATGCCTACGTATTCCCGTCTGGAACGAGAAATCAGAGTCAACGTAGTTTGCCTAACTACGGGGGAAGATGGGTGAAGGTTGCTCGCTAGGATATCGCATCCTATGCCTACGTACTTCCACACAGCATGGAAGATCAGAGCAAACGTAGTTCGGGCTACGCGCGACACAAGCTGTTCAAGTGTCTTTTATGAAAAATCTCACCTTAAACAAGGGTTTTCTTATTGCAAAAAGGTTGATGTTTGTTCAAATCTTTTGACGGAAGAAATGAATTGATCTCTGTTATAACCTTTATTAATGTTTTTCTGTTGTTTTGAAGAAAGAAGAGACGACACTCTAAAATCCTAGGGTTAAGAAGGGAATAAAATCTACCCTAATGTTATCATGCATGGGTTAAGACCTAATGTCTATCATGCTCCTCTCTTGCGCAGAGAGAAACAGAGATCCTAAGGGATAAACGGAAATAGAAACAATAGCAAATACAATAAAGCAGGAAAATGCATGGATGCAACAATACAAGCAAGGCAAGGGAGTCCCACTCAACCTCGAACCTAGAAAACAATAGGCAAAAGTGAATAGAATTCACTTTCAACCTAACAGGTTAAACAACAAGCAATACAGTCAGGGAAATTCAATCAATACAAAGAGAATTATCAACAGCAAAAGCTAAACAGCAAAGCAGTCTTCATTAGCAGGCTTTCAAGCAAGCATCAGTCTTCATCTCCAAGCAAGGTCTTTGTCTTTAATCTCCCAGTGGCTTTTCTTCAAGTCCTAATCTCTCAGCTAAGGAAACAATCCCAAGAATGAACTGGGTGTTAAGCAATTAGTTGACCACCAAAGGTGGCAAACAGACTGCTAACAACACATAGAAGATTTCTCTCAAGAGTTCTATCTCTTAGACACTATCACCAAGCCTTCCAAAGGAAGGGGGTGAGTGTCTTAGAGAGACTCTGCATCATAGAGAGGGATGGAGGCAATCAAGACCTTCCATGTTTGTGAATCAAGTTTTCTACTCTAGAGCTCTGCCTAACTCCTAGATCCTATAACCTTCAACAGCTGCCAGCAATAGATACTCCTCATCACCTCTGGAAGTTGGTCTTCAGTCTTTAATCCTCAAATGGGCTTTATCAGCATAGTCTTCAACTCAAACCCCAAGCCCCAAACAAGCCCAATACCCCACACAGTCAAATAATAACCCTAGAGAGGGCACACCACACAATCAAGCAAATACAAGCAATATACTAATAGTAATAGGGGAAGCCTAATATTTTCTAAGGGATCTATTATCTACCCATAACCCCTATAGTCCCATACCCCAAAATCAAACTAAAATTCCTAAATGAAATGATCTATCTCACCTATGTTCACTTAAAACCCTAATTTTAATCACTCTAATCTCACCTAATCAAATCATCCAAAAAATTAATCCTAAAATTATGAATTAAATCCTATGAGGAAGCTAAAGTCCTAAGTTAATCACCCTAAAAAGAATGGACCCTAAATCTAAGGGGAGCTAATTGAACTAAAATCAACAAAATTATGTATTAACCTAAACTCATTAAAAAGCTATTTAAAAGAAAAATGCACAAAAAATACTAAAACAAAATAAAATGCTATTTTTAATATTTGATAATTTTCTTAACAGAATTATGAAACCAGCACAAAAAGAAGCAATTAAAAATAAGCTTTTTTCAATTTTATATGGATTTTACAAAATGAAGAAAATATAAAGGAATTAAAAATCACAAAAATGAAATAAATTGGGGAGGGGGTGTCACAAGTAACTGCGCTCAGTTGTATAGTCATTGGGCTCAGGAAGTGGGGTGGGAAAAGCAAGCGCAAGGCCCAAGCGCGTTCAGAAAATCATAAAGAAGAATTAAAACAAAAAAAAATAAAATCCAACAGTGCGAATAGCAGCAGAATCAAGTTCATTTTCACTTGGGCTTTGAGATAGGGGGTGGCATTAGCATTTGGATCCAGGCCCACGCGTTTCAGTTAATGAAACGCTGCGTTTCGTGGCTTTGGTCTATTCCCTCCGATTTTGATCTTGAATGGCAGCCGTTGGATCAATTTCTGAGTCAAAGTCTTAATTCTGATCCAACGCCTAAAACATCGTCACCTACCTCTCGCTAGGGTTTCAGGAAAAAACCACCCTCCATGCATTGATCTTATCCTCCTCTGTTCTCACTCTCCACTCAATGAAAGGTCACGATATAGAAACCCAAAATGGCCTACTCCTTCCCCTCTACAAGACCTTACCCTTGGCTTTCTCTAAAACTTCCCCAAAACTCAAACCCAATAGGTGTAAATCTTGGATACCACTCGCTTACACTGATATGCATGCTAAGGATTCTTGCTGAAACTTACACTATTGTGTTCTACACATTATGTGGAGTATCCTAAACATCTTAACTAAGATTAAAGCGCCCTAAACTGAGTGTTCTATGTCATTAAAGTTGCACTGCCCTAAGATCAAACCTCATCAATGGAGCCCTAAGTCTCTGAAAAGCATCTTCTACCTATCCCTAACAACTCTAGCCTAACAAATTCAGCTAACAAGGCATAATTAAGAGTGTAGAGATCAAATTGCATACCTAAATTTCTTGATGAACAGATGGAGAAATAGCTTGATTCAACACTTGCAATCTTTCACAAATGATCCTTAGATGATGCTCTTGTTTCTGTTTGCAAAAAGTTGGAAGATGAAGGCTTGTAGTATGAGATTCGAATCTGATATGGATTCTTGCAATTTCAAACCCTAGTTCTTCAATCTTCCATGAATAAGCTTCTGGAGCAGCTTCTATGCAATCAGCAAGATCAATGGATCATGAATGAAGAAGAAGAATCAATTGAATTGATGCTGAATATGGAGTTTCACTCTTTCTTACAATTGAAGCAACAATGAAATTCCCACTTTTCTATCTCTCTTTTCACCAACCTCTTCCACCAATGATCCCAATTCATTATATAGATGATGATGGAAATGCCTAGAAGTTTCTGGAACAGTCTAGGAGAGTGTGGAATTTATCATGGCATGATATGATCCTTTATCTCATCTCTTATGATATCTCATGCCTAGACTTGGTACAACCCTTTAATTATGCTTGAAAATCTCCTTACATGAGTTATTGGAAAGGTCTAGATGCATAGCAAGCTTATTCTTTGCATTTCATTAGGTTTGGCATTTGTACCTTATGATGCAAGTCATGGGTTTACAAAGCAACTCCATTTTTAAACCCTCAAACCAAAATTGTGGCTGAACCAAAGTTTTTAAAATGTGGTTTAGAATCAATTTGGTATATTACATGACCCATTTTGGATATATAGGTTGCCCAAACCAATTTTCCATTTGAACTTTTTCAAGTTATATGCCATTTTTAAGTCATTTTTCACCAACTTTTATCAATTTGAGTTCTATGCATTTCCAAACTTCCATGACCTCTTTTATAGACTTAAAATGACATTTTGAGCAACTTTGATGTTGTGAAGTTTTTCATTTGAAGCTTCCTTGTATGAGTTTTGGGCATAGGCTTGAAATGACCTGTAATTCTCAAATGACCAAAATACCCTTTGCTTGCCAAGGCCATAAGTAGAGTTCCACAAATCATATGAAGGCATACCATACCTTCCTAGAAAGATAAGACAATGAGGAACAACTCTCATGTTGACCAGAAATCCATTTAAAATCTCCTTGAAGGTCAAAAGTTGCTTGGAAGACAGACAACTTTCACAGACAAATTTCAGTGTCCTCTGAGGACCTGTAACTTGCAAGAGCTATAACTTGAGTTTTATAAATCATCTTGATGACTTCCACCACTCAAATTAAAGCTATGAAGATACTCTAAAAGTTTCATGTGGACCAGAAATTCATATGAAGCTTGCATCTTTAGTTACACTGCTTTGAAGTTTGACCTAAATCAGGGGATTTTACACTGAAACCCTAATTTGGTAACTCCACTTCTCCTTGACTCCTTCTGATTTTTCTTTGGCACAACACCATATCCATATCCATATAGCAAATAATGAATCCCACATTCTTCAAATGATCTTTGATGCCTTTCAAAACAAGTCTTTGACCTAGGGTTGACCCAGTGTTGACCCAGATAAAACCCTAGTTGACTGACTTCAACTGAGGCTCTTGCAATCATTCCAATGACTTGGTTACTCCTCAAAAATGATCATGTAGGCTCTTCATAACATCCATACACACCTCATTCTCTTGGCTCAGGGCTCACACTTCCTCTGATGATCCCCAAATAACCTCAAGATAGGGGAGAACTCACTGATCATCCTGTCAACTCTTCAAAGCTCAAATTCTTCCCTGATGACCTGAGTAGTCTTGAATATGAATGAAACCCTTGAATATGCCTCTTGAGACAAGAATGGTACTTGATCCCCTGATTAAGATAGCTTGCTTATGCCATGCAATGCAGATGAATACACTATGTACATGATGCCAATGCAAATGATTATGCAATTGAAACATAAACCTAGGTTAAAAAAGGTTGGGCAAATTTTGGGGTGCAACAACGTGGATCACGCATCCTCATCTCCCCAACATCCCGAGCATCCATTAGCATTTTTCATCATTACATGCATGTTTAGCCAGTCTCTCTCGAAGACGTGAAGTTCCTATGGACATCCTATCAGGATTCTCCTAGAGTATTCCTCCCTTCACTTACCTTTTTGTAAGTCTTTTCGTTGTATTTTGCACGAAATCTTATCCCCTCACTTACCTTTTGTAAGTGTTCTCGCTTCCTTTTGCACAAGAAAGAACTTTGCATATTAAGTACAAAATAAGGGACTAGACAGATGACCTACTCCCTTCTCGATCATTTTGGACACCTGACGCCCGTTTGGCAAGTCCGAGTTGAAAGGGCGAGAAACACAAGAAAGAGGGGGTTTGAATTGGTTTTCACCAAATGTGATCTTTTCTTTAAATTCAAACTTCAATGTTAACAAGAGAATAAATATAAATGGACACAATTATTTATCCTGGTTCACTATTAACAAAGTTACTCCAGTCCACCCACCAAGGTGATTTCACCTTAGAAAATGACTTAATCCAATAATCTTGAAAGATTACAATTTCAACCTCTAAGTGTTAGAAAACAACTTAGCCCTCTCAAGTATACAGACTAACGACTTAGTCACTTGAGGAATAATCACTTTGAAAAGGATTACAAATGTGTGTACAAAGAGATGCTTCTAAATAAGAAGATTACACAAGTTTAAGTACAATAAACACAAAAGTGTTTTCTATCAAGATATGAACAACAGTTCCTTGCTAATATAAAAAACTATCTTAAGAATAGTCTTCAAGAGATATGTAGCGTATCAGCATGAGTTTGGTGCTTTGCTTTTGCTTCAAACACATACTCTCGTGTTTCCTTCAGCTCTCTCTATTCTTCTTTTTGTTATTATCTTGTTGTTATTCCCTACATGTTATTCTCTTCATCTTATTCTCTTCATGCATTCCAACAGTAAGTTCCCAACGATCACTAGAATGAATGGTCTACATCATAGTACAAAAAGTTGTCATTGCGCCACCTTATTGAGGTAGAGGTCACAATGTACTTTTTACTTTTATATTCAATATATTATCCAACCAATATTGATATTTTGTCTTCTTGTTCTTCAGAAACTTCAAATGTATATTTGATGAAGCATGTGGTAGAAAGATCAATACTTGTAACTTCAGAACCTAAGTCTTTAGAGTCACAGATCTTCGTTCAGCAGAACCTTGTCGTAAGAGTCTTCAACACTTGGTCTTTAGAAATGATGTCTTCTGAAACTTCAGAGCTTGTTCAATCAGAACCTCGTCTTCAGAACTCGTTCAACACATACTTGTCTTTAGAGTCTTCAGAAGTTCATTCAGCAGAACCTTGTCTTTAGAATCTTCAGAACTTTATTGCAATAGAAATGATGTCTTCAGAATCTTCAGAACTAGTTCAGCAGAACCTCGTCTTCATAATCTTTAAAACTTGTTGCAATAGAAATGATGTCTTCAGAATCTTCAGAACTCGTTCAGCAGAACCTTGTCTTCAGAAACTTCAGAACTTAGAGCAATAGAAATACATCTTTAGAGAGCCTTTCAAGCTTTACACATTAAGTCATGACCAGAAACTTTAGTACGACGTTCATCAGAACCGTTGCATTAGAAACATTTCTAAAACTTGACCTTAACAAGGAACACCATATGTTTTATTCTAGAGTGTTTAGATCAGAGTCTGATGACATCACACGCCTTTCTATCAGAGTCAGATTTTGTTTAGAAAAAGCTACACATTAGATAGAAATAATAGAGTATCGAATTGTTTTCTAAGATAACATGTGCAATTATCATAAAAACTTAAGGCCAGATGTAGAACCAATCTTGTTCTTACAATTTCCCTCTTTTTGATGATGACAAACCATGTATTTTGATAGAACAATTTGTACAGGGTAATAACCAAAGACCACAGAATCAAAGTTAAAAGTTAAGCTAACCAGCTCCCCCTGAATCTGTTACTCTCAAAATTCATTTATGCTTGTTTAGATTCTTCCTCTAATCCCAAGACTCACAAAATAATTTTGAAGTATAGAGCATAAGAACAAAGAAGGAATACTTCTCAGTGATGTCTCATCCGAGTCTGACTAGAACTGTCTGGTCTTCATCTCATAACTTGGCTTGTCATCAGAATATGATAACGTATCAGAACCTGATTAGTAACTTACTTGATGTATCATCTATCAGAACTTAGTTTTTTTAATATCTTGAGCAAGTCACCAAAAGGTGCACAATGCAGCATGTCATCAGGAGGTATAGAACTTGAACATTTCTTGAATGACCATGTCTTGATCAGATATCTGTAAGGTCCATAACCTTTAGAGTACTAAAGTATAGCTACCATGCTTTCAAAATTTTCACAACTTCTGATAGGCCTAAGGTATCAGAGCACTCATAGGCGTTCTTCCATATTTTCCTTTGCTTCTAATTAATTAGTTGTCAAAACCAATTCTTCATTGAATAATGTATTGCATCAAAGCAAGCTCATTTAGAGCATTCTTCTTGCTTCTTGATCATATCTTCTGATAGCTTATTCTAAGAGACAGTGAACTTTTACAAAGTTCATGATCAAATATTAAACACATGTTAGAAGTAAAATCATATTGAAATATCTATTTGGGATCAAGATTCTGAGAATAGGTATATCAAAACCATTTCACTTTCTCGCCCTTTGTCAGATATCAAAAAGGAATAAAAATAGAAATAGTAAAAAGTATGGTGAGATCATTAATAGAAATACTGGTGAAGGATAAATAACCAATTACAGGATAAAGAAAATGTTATTCATTATCAAGAAAAGAGTACAAGCAAAACGAAATACAGTACACCAGAACAACTAGGAAAAATAATAACACGACCAAAAACTCTAAGGGTCTAAGGTTTATAAGCTCCCCATGTGTAAAATAGTCTTGAAGATGAGGTTTGTAAGCTCCTCCTATGTACTATTTGTGAAGTCTAAGAGGTGAGGTTTGTTTCCCTTAAGAAAAACACCAAGCATATTCAGAACCAAAACTTAATCAAGAAGGAACCTTCAAAGATTAATAATGGTTTCAAAATAATTCATAGTTGAACACCATTCTGGAACAAGATTGTCAATCAGCCCAGCTTGTTATACATGAGTAACAACACCTTGATGAATAATAATCTGAGAAAGAACCCTACAAAAAGGAATAAGAAATGAAAACTCCTCACGAGATGATAGAATTTCTTCTTTCAGATAATTGAACATAGAAAAGGGCAGATTGATCTTGATTCTTGAGACAAAGAACAAAATGAAAAGTTGATCATTGAAAGAGATTTATCTTGTCCCTTTTCTCAAGGCCTTATATTGGTTCCCATAATCTGGTACCATAATTTTTCCATAGGAGAAAGAGTATAAGGACTTTCAACAGGACTTTCGTAACCATAGATGATGTGAACATCTTTTGCAAATTTATTGATATGTTTGTAATTTTTAACAATATCTCCATCTTCCTCACATTTAATAGCTTGAGAGATAATTTTAGAGTTGATTATCACAGGAAAACCATAGATAATAGACATAATCAAACAATCATTTGGCTCATACTAATAGACACGAGCATTTGCCCATAAATCTTTCACAAGATCTGGATAGATGGATCCAGAAAGCATTGCAAAATATTCATTCCACTTCTGAAAATAAATATTTGAGGTAATTTGTAAGAGATTGTTTGCCTTTAGTTTATTAAAATTAACTGTGTACTCCTTTAGAACTTCTAGATTTGGAACTATCTTACAAAGAAGATAATTTGTAAAGACAGGAGAATACACAGCTAGCAACAAATACATAAAGCAGATGTAAAGATGAAGAGTGAGATGACACAAAGGATATATATATATATATATATATATATATATATATATATATATATATATATATATATATATATATATATATATATATATATATATATATATATATATATATATATATATATATATATATATATATATACACACACACACACACACACACACACGAGAGAGAGAGAGAGAGAGAGAGAGAGAGAGAGAGAGAGAGAGAGAGAGAGAGAGAGAGAGAGAGAGAGAGAGAGAGAGAGAGAGAGAGAGAGAGAGAGAGAGAGAACTTAATGCAAGAGGGTACAGAGAAATAAATGATGGTCAAGCTCAAGACATGCAAAAAACACTCAATGCATAACCAAGAAAATGAACTATTGTTTCTAAAAGAGTATCTCATAGGAAACTTAAATGCATGAGACAAAAAATAACCGAAATATAAAAGGTTGTACTAATTGAAGGTAGGAAAACACTTAGAAGGGGGGGTTGAATTAGGGGTTTTCAAACAAATATGATAATAGAAAATAACAAGGTATTTTTATCCTGGTTCGTTTGAACTCAAACTACTCCAGTCTGGCCAAGGTGATTTTGCCTCTCTCAAACAAGGACTTAACCCACTAAATCAAAACTTGATTACAGTGATTTCCACTAAGACAACTGTCTTAGTCTTCTCAAGAATCCTGACCAAAACTCGGTCTCTCAAGGAACTTTTACAAGAGTAAAAATACAAATGTGTTTAAGGTGCTTCTAAAAAGCTATTATCACAATTGTGATTTACACAAAATGAAGAACAAATAAAACTTAGTGTTTTATGTAGAAAGTTGTTTGTATGTTTTCTTTTATTGCTTCTTTGAGTTCTTTCTTTCAAAAATGTTGTAGCAAAATTGTTGTCGTAATTGTTGTATTTGAAGTGTTGATGAAGACTTCTTTATATACACCACTTTCTCAATAGTGTGTAGAAGAAAGTACTGTAGGATGTAGACATAAAGGACAAATACTTTTCGTCTTGATTTGACATTCCCTTTTTGCCTGAAATCCTGTGTCATGCACGAATGAGAAATAGTACCGTTGGTAGACCTTGGGTTTAGCAACGTCTCTTTCTTGAACACTTCTTTTTCAAATGAACATATATGAAAAATAATCTTTCATCAGATCCTCTGATGTTGTTCCTTGTTCTTCTTATCAAAGTCACTCTTTCAGAGTCTTGCAGCAAAATGCTTAGCGTGAATTATGATCAGAGTTGACTTAATTCAGAGCCTCTGTACTTGCAGCGTTAAGTTCTCAGAGTCTTCTGAATATTCTGAGTCTTTATTCTCTGCGCTTAGAGTCTTCTGTAGGTAGTGCTTTCAAAGTCTTCTGCTTCAGAGTCTTCTGTGCTACGCTTCGGAGTCTTCTGCAGCGTTTCAGAGTCTTCTGCAGTTGCACTTCCTACGCTCAGAGCTTAGCGTTATATTGTTCAGAGCTTTGCTTTAAATCTTGTTCAGAGGAATTATTTGTCTTCAGATGAATATTTATTTGATATCTGAAACAAAAACACTTGAACAAAATTAGAGTATATATTTTCTTATACAAAATTTCATTTAATATTATCATCAAAACATTGAGATATATATACAACCAATTTGTGTTCTAACACTAATGACTTTTATTTTACAATAAAGGAATATATAAAATGGATACCAAAAAGGTATAAGGTATAGGTAACTGACAAAGGTCTAGGAAATAGGTAACAGTAAAAGGAATCAATTCTGATAAGAGATAAAGTGAAGATTTAATACTTGATCTCAAGATAAATATGTCACCTATCGCGTCGTATCAAGTACGGTGAGTGATTTGAGCAGTTAATTACTTTAATTTGAATCACAACCCTGACACTATCCTAACAACATGTTAATGAAGTAAACTCTTCAGTTTTCAACAAACAAAAATGAATCTAAAGAGAGCATTTTGACCTTGATTACTTCAGATACATGAGAACTTCACTTGTTAGAAGCCTCACATCTCAGAAGCAAGATGCTATGAATCAAGCATTAGAAACTTATTTCTCTATTCTTGAAGACATACATTCTGAGATATTCCTTTTCATTCTGGACATAGAACCGAGTTCACATGTTTTGGAATGAAAACAAGTTTATTTTTCAGCAAGGAATTTTGAAATAGATAATAGCCATAAGAAATGATTGTATCAAAAAGGTTTTAAGAAATAGTTCCTTTCTGAACAAAATCTCAAAATTTTGATCCTGAATATAAAAATAGATTCTTAGACAATTAAGTAAAAATTAGTAAGAGTTAAAAAAGTGTTAGTCTCAATTATTTGGTAGTCTTCCAGTTGACTTTGTATCTTGAAGATGTAGATGCTTCTTCAAAATCAACATGCAATTAGCTTCTACAGTTGAGGACGTTGTTGGTGATTGTCTCTAGCTTGGACCGCTAGATAAAATTCTCCTTAGAAACTAACATCACAATAACTTCTTCCTTTCTTCAGATTTCGAATAAGATACATAGGAGTCCTTGAATCTTCCATTGAGACAAGATCGTCTTCATAGCTTCTTTGGTCTTCTCATTCTGATGGATGAAACATATCTCCAAAAA
This sequence comes from Lathyrus sativus, assembly GCA_963859935.3. Classification (NCBI taxonomy): domain Eukaryota; kingdom Viridiplantae; phylum Streptophyta; class Magnoliopsida; order Fabales; family Fabaceae; genus Lathyrus; species Lathyrus sativus. The sequence continues at coordinate 886,242,976 of OZ012735.1, read as the reverse complement.
GTCATGTTACTTCCGTTCTACCACAATACAAACAACGCTAAGCCTCTCATGCGTGAGCATACAAGCAACATTTAACTGCTAGAATACGAACATTAACATCATTCAATAAAACAACCAACACACTCTTAGTTCCACGAACTACGGAGCTCTGACTTCCTCATTGCACGAGAGGATATGTAGGCATGAGATTGCAAGATCTTGGCAAGGTACCTTCTTTCACAACCTTCTTTCTTTTCACCCCTAGTTCCACGAACTACGGAGCTCTAATTTTCTCATTGCACCATGAGGGTATGTAGGCACTAGGACCCCAATCCTCCACGAGCACACTAATTTAAACCATTTTTTCTTTTTAATAAAGCATTCGTAAAAAGCATAATTCCTTAGAAACATCCTTACACATAAGACGAACAAACGGTTCCCATCAAGTACGATGGATGTGAGGGGTGCTAGTACCTTTCCTTTGCATAATCGGCTTCTGAACTCGTATCTTGGTTGTGAGAACATTTATCCTTCCTCTTGGGGTTTTCTCGATGTTTCCCCTTCCCTTTAGGATAAATAAAGTTTGATGGCGACTCTGTGAGTTTTCGCGTAGCGACACCACTCTCTACCTAATAGTAGATTATAGTTTTCTATAGTCGGCACCGCCACAAATAGTGTTGGCCTTGTGGTAGTTCTCACCACTACGCCAACTTGAATAACCCTTAAGGGTTTTCTAGTTTTGACTTCATAGTTGGACAATACCATGTTGTTATAGGTTAAATTTGTGGTAAATTTGCCTATTTTTTCCAAAAGGGACTGGGGCATAACATTGACACATGTTCCACAGTCGATCAAAACTTTGTTGATCCCCATGCCATTTACCTTGGCCCTTATATACAAAGGCTTTAGGTGTAGTTGCATGGCCATGTTTGGCCTTTCGAAAATGGCGCAGTTTTCATTCACTGAGTTGTCATTCATTACGTAATAGCACATAGGTTTGCGAGTAGCTAGTTCTTCATGAAAACCTTCTTCCTCAATCACTTTTGTGACTGTATTGTATTCTAAGGGCAACACATGTATCATATTGCAAATGAAATCTAGTTCTGGATCAGACCCTGAATTGAAGTTGTTTGTCTCCATATTGTCATCCTCATCCGCCTTGCCTTTTGTTGCTTTCTCCTCTTTTATGGGTGATAGAGGGGAAAACAACCTTTGCTTGAGTCTTCCATCCTTGAGAACATTTTGCACCAGGTCCCTAAAAAGTACACATTAGGAAGTTTTGTGACAAAAAAAATTATGGAATTTACAACAACTTTTTTTCTTTCTATATTTTATTGACGGGACTTTAGTCCCTTTAGGACTAATGATTTTTATATTAGCAACTAATAGATCAAAGGTTTTGCCACACATAGTAACGTTGAAGGTATATGTTCTAGCAACAAAATTTTCATTTTTAGGCTCTACGGGATTCTTCCCGTTTGAGGGTTTTAGCAACTTGCATGTATAAGGATGCCTAGGCTTTTGTTCAGAAACATTGACATCATTTTCCTCCATATACTCATACTCTGAACTTAGAAGTTCTAGCTTTTTTAGCCTTTAACCATTCGACTTGTCGAACTCTATCCGATAACTGGGCCGTGTCTCTCAAGTATTGGGTGTCTAACTTCTTCCTAATGGATTAGTCGAGACCCGCTGCTGCCAGCTCAACTAACTCATGTTCTGGAACTTGTGTAAAACATCTTGCTTTCAAGGTTTTAAACCTATTGAGGTAATCATCAATGCTTTCAACCACCTTTCTCTTCACATTGGCTAATTCCTTGAGGTTAATCTTACATTGTCCCATGTAAAATTTCTCTTGAAATTCCCTCTCTAGTCAGACCCATGTAAAAATGGAATTTGGAGGAAGGGTGGTGACCCATGTAAAAGTGTTCTTCGTCAATGAATTGGAAAATACTTAATTTTCATTGTTGGATAAATCACCACCATCGGTCTGGTACTAGGCTACATGTTTGATGGTGGAGTCAATAGTATCGCCAACGAACTTGGTGAATTTTGGGACTTTCCAACCCCTAGGCAATTTGGTTTTCCTTACATACTAAGACAATAAGGATATATATTTTGGCCTGTGGAGGCCTACGCCGAGGAAATTTTGGACCAAAATGCGCTTGACAACGTTGGTGATGTTATCTTGTACACGTTTTCTTGTCGAGCTTGTCTTAGGAGTTGGTCGGCATCTTGGTTGCGTTGCGGTATGATCATGTTGAAGCCTTCTGGACTTTGATTGTTTTCGACAATCCTATTTTTTTGGAGGGTTAGCCCCTTGGAGAATGTTAGGCATTGATGTCGGTGGCGCTGGTGGTGCCTCCAAAAAACAGGAATCCTACCCATTTGGTGGGTTAACTGTTGATAACTCCTAGTCGTGTTTTCTATAAGTGGGTTAAACATGTTGCCTACCTGTTGCGTAATCATGTGAACCATGTCGTGATTTCTTTCATTCATTAACTGTCTTATGACTTAGAGGGAGTTATTGGTTAAAGACAAAGCACCATGTGAAGAAAAATATCCAATACCTCCTGGTGATTGTTCTAGTTGGCCAAAGTTGCTCATAGTGGACGCTGAAGAAAAATACGGATTAAAGGGCGATGGCGTTGCCATCACGTTCTCAAAATATATTGACGTACTATGGTGCGAGATTTCTATCATTATAGTTGGCGTGCCACACAGTTGTTCCTTTTGAGGAAACGAGAAACCTAGATAAGGAGGTATCTGGTCTTCTAGATTCCGTAATTCCCTAGAAAAGATTGGTTTCATTGACGCTTGTGGTGATAAAATTCCCACATCTTGCGGTATAGAATATGTCACTTCTTGACTTATGACAGTGGGCATTTCATCGACTGAGGTTGGAGCCAGAGAATTGCCGACACTAGTAACCACCGGTTGTCCTCCTGGTTTTGGAGTATTACTTTGAGAAAGGGTTTGGTATTTTTGAGACATACTGGAAAAATGCTTACCACTACTCAAGTGCATATAACACAGAAGACCACAAAACGGAAGCAACTAAAAAAAAGAAAATGTAAGACACTACTTTTCTGCAAAAATATTCTCACAAAAGGGTCCCTTTAGGCGTGTCAATTTGTTCACCGGTATTTTTGGTAAACAATCACGATTTTGAAAGTCTGTGAGATTAACTCGAAAAATCTCCAAAACAATTTGTGCAAATAATTTGTGTGCACACGCGTACATGTGAATTGAATGTAGCGTAGCAAAAGACTTTAAATGAAATCAAGTTGTGATAAATGATAAGGTAAAATACAGTAAATAACATTAAACAAAGCAAAGGAAAAAATACATGTTCCGTTTAAGGAAGTAAAAAGACTAAGAAAAAGGGTAGACACGGGCGCATACATGTTTCTCGCTCAATTATTTCACTCTTTGACTCGGGTACTCCAGTGGTATTGAGAGTATGTATGAAATTTTGCGACCTCTGATTCCATGTATGAGTCTATTATTTATTATATTTACAAAGTAATTGTCAACGAAGGTTATAACTATTGTGGGACTACTGCATTTACTCCACGTTCAATCTTCAAATTTCCACTAGTGTGCTTACGTGTCTTCCAAGACGTTATCTACCTCGTCCCACGTTAAATGGTAACTACTTCCCACTTCTTTACTAACCCTCGACGATAACTGCTCCAACATGTTGTCGATGTTGGCTATCAAGGACTAAAGACTTGTAAGTTTACCAAGTCTTTTATATCACATGGTTTAGTCAACTGGTCTTCTTGATGGAATAAGGGCTTTGTCGACTGTCCTTCTCGAGATTCTGAGCATGCTTCTGTCGACTGTCCTTTTTGAGATTTTGAACATATTTCCGAACGATTTGGGTCTTGGGAATTTATCTCTGAGAGACCTCCAAATCATGTCTCACTATGTCGACAGCTCGGTCGACCCTTCGTCATTGGTTTGTCGACGATTTATTGTTAATGTTCTTTTAAAGACACTTCATTAATGCTCTCATGATAAATGTCTTTTCGTTGACATTCGTTGATGATTTTCTAATAGCTGAAAAACCAAGTGTAACATTCGTCTACACACATGCTTGAGTGCAACATGCAATTCTTACTTTTTCTTCTTCTGTCTTCTTTTTCGTTTGCTCGTTTCATAAATGAGTCATTTACTCATAAACCATTATTGAATATTTTACTATAAAACGAGAATTTCGGTCAAATTTTTTTCACACAAGAAAATTTGTTTTCGCTTTTTCTACTATTTGAATTTTCACAATCCCTTCTCCCGTTGAAATTTTCGAGTATTTCTTTCTTTCGAGTAGTTTTAGTCTCCCCTTCCTTCAATGATATAGTTTCTTTAATATTTGTGGTCACATCTACTCCCTTGTAATGAGTTTAAAAGTGGAATGTTTTAGGTGGGTGGAAGAGGATCAGACTCTGGTTTCTATGTTTTACTAGAATCTCAGATATTTTTTTCTCCCCCACTTATCAATATCTCCTATATTGATAAGAATTCCACCATGGACTATGATACGAATTCCCCTTGCATGAAATTTAACAACCTAGTTGGTCCCTGTAAACTTAGCACCAGCAAGACCAGTGCAAAAACATTCTTTACCAACAATCTGTGATTATAGATATTAATGCAAAATATCTCAATAGTGTTACATCATAATATTACTTCCTACAGTATCTTTACAAATATCAGTGGTTATAGACAATTACGATGTTACTCTATAGTCACTAAAAAGCATAACTCAGAATTAGAATCTTAACACCTTGAAGTGCTTTCATGGACAATTTTATACCAGAAAACAGTGTCTGTCAGCATCTCCTACTTGGAAAAGCAAGGAAGATCTAATAAACATTGAAAGGACATGCATTATATGCTTCGAGACAAAGATCCTTGTTTGCAAAATCTGGAAAAACGAATGCACGAAATAATAATAATTGGGCCACTGCCCACCAGCATAAACATATAACACTCTATGAACCTTTTGACAGCGGATATATGTATTCTTTTACTCGTCAGCCAAAAATTATAGCCAAACCTAGAGGAACATGGACCTCTAGAAAATATTTGATTATTTAAACTTCATTTTTGTTTACAGTTAGAAAGAATAAATTTTTTTGTCAAGAATTGATCTAACCTGAGCTACATACCATAATATGTAACTTCTAACTAAGAAGTTTAACACTATGGCTCAAGCAAAAGAAAAGATTATATATAATAGCACAAATGAAAGATGACCAAAAGAAAGCTCAGTACTACTGTTTTCACCCGAATTCGAAAGCCTCAAACCGCTTGAATGGCGTTGTTTTTGCCACTGTTTAGATCAGAGCTACCAACCGGAGCATTTGCATGGAATGCTGATTGTCTTGAGGGCTCTCCTAACAACTTCAAGGAAAGAGGGGAAGGCTCTCTATCACGCACCAGAGTTTCCCCGATACTCAAATGAGACATCCCCACAAGTTCATCAACATTGACGGGTACCTTAGGAATGACCGGTATCGGCTTGAGAACCTGATGATGAGTGCGATGAGATATCTCCCCGCCGTTGGATACTTCAAAGGGAGCTCCAATTGTTGGCCATATGGAAAATGCGACAGGTAAATAAGATGGAAAGAATCCGTGAGTCATTGGCGTCAATCCCTTTGATTCCATTGGAGTTTCATTGCCCTCTTCTACGTTTTCTTCAGATGTAGTTTCCATTGGTTCATATTCTGTCTTAAGAGAGAGATTTAGTGACGGCTGTGATTTTCCATTACAAGGTGGTGAATTCTCAGAAGGTGGAAGTAGTACTTGTTCTTCTGGCATTGAAGTTGAATCTGGACACTGACATGATTTTCGAAAAATTAAAATAAGTATCTGCCTGCATGAAGATCGCTCAAAATAAGATATAATGAAGACTAACCAAATCTGGAGCCATGTCGAAAAGACTTGAACGTCTCTTTCTCCTGGTAGCATTACTCTGACGGATAAAGTACTTCTGCGCATGACTTGCTACTTGAGTAGGGGTCCTTGACACAACAAAATTACGTGCTATCCCACGCCAGTCTCCTTTGCCTAGTTTATGGAGTCCAACCAAGAACAGCCTGTGTTCTTCTTCAGTCCATGGAACACCTAAAACACACAAAATGCGCATATTGAATGAAGTAATCCAATCATCAAGACAAGAAGGTACTTGGCCTGCTTAATGAACCAACTATCCCAACAAACTTACACAGGCTATGAAAGAAACGATACAGAAGAGAGTAACACATGAATTTACAATTTCAGGAAAAAAATTTAACACAGTTACAATCACAATTATTACATGCGCACCCTCTAATATGTCTGACTTCCCCGCCCTATTTTATTGCATGTGCGGCCATTAACAAAAAGTTTTTGGAATTTTTAGACTTTACGCATGCAGAGCCTCGTAGACCCACCTGCCCTCATTTTTTTCGAAACAGGTCAAAGGTTTTAGGTTCACGCCCAGCCCAACACAATACTCATTTGCTATCTACTATTAACTAACACATAACTATGAAAGTTGGAGTTCAAATTCTGGTGTTGGCGTTCAACCTAATAATATTTAATTTTTGCCGGTTCAGTTAGAATTTGCAATCAGAAAACATTTGAAACATTTAAAAAAGTTACATGCACAATTCTTGTCAAAGCATAAATTACCAACGAGAATTTAGAACATTCCCTTGTTGTCCTACTATTAATTCAACCGCTACAAGCTCCAATCAAACAAAATTGACATTAAATGTTTGGTATCTATCAAAACTACTCATGAACAGTAATAACATTAAATACCTCGTTGCGTGACCAATCAAACAAAACAAGTTCATAAAACATGATCATATGAAAAGTTCTTCTTTTTTTTCAAATTTAATTTAAATAAAAACAACAGATAATTCAAAAGAAAATTTAACACGCTTAAAATGTGTATTTTAATTAAAAAAATTAAAGGCAAATAATCAGGTTTATGCTAAAAAATAAATAGAAAAGAAAAAGAAAAAACCTTTTTTTCTGTCGCTGCGGCGGATAGCGAAGCTGGAAACATTGGCGGGATCATCAGACAAATAACCTTCCGGTTCATTCGGCGGGTCAGAACACGGTGAACTGGGATTAAGAATCGAACTGGGATTAACCGACGAAGGAGAAGAACAATGGTGATGATTAGCGAGCGTTAGGTTCCCCATACTCGCACTCTTTTTAATAATTGATCCATCCGTTAATCTAACACCAAAAAGCTTAACCCCACCTCCGCCTCCGCCTCCTTTCGAGGGACATGTCCGTGAGTTATGCCCGTTGTTGCTGCAGTGAGAGCACCGCCGAGTCATAACGATTCACCGCCACACCTGACTCGGTATAATGAATGAGATATGAACAACAATAGCAAAGTCTGCTATAGTTTTATTGATATAGAAATAGAATCAAATTTTGATAGATAGAAAAAAAAAATAGAGATATAAAAAAAATGCATGCGTTTGGGTTAATTAAGGAAAATGAGATTTGATAATTCTGGATTATTTTTGTTAAACCTGAGGTTATATCTGGAAGTCTATCTTAACGTCTTAAATGGGAGTATAATAGTAGAACGCGGTGCATCGTTGGTTTTTTTGAAATCCCTATTTTACCCTTTTCGTGAATAATCGATTTTGGAAAATACGTAATTATAACGTGTAATGAGAAAGAGTTGGTCAAAATGGATTAGCTTGGTGAGTGTTTGATTATTTAAGGAAAAGAACGGTTGGAGGACGCAAATTTTTTATCTCTTTATCGTGTAAACAAACATGGATATGGTAGGATGTTTTGATTTTCTTTTATTGTGCTATATAATTTGAAAATCTAGTTATTTGAAGAGTTATTTGTGGAGATTAAATTGGAATTAGAAATCTAGAAATGGCTAATGAATATAATTGGGGATGAGAAATAATAGGTGGTGTGGATAGCTGCTTTACGTGGAGCTTAAGATATTATATGTCATATGTATATTTATTTAGAATTTTTTTTTTTAATTATAACACCAAACAAATGGATGTTTCAAATTATTTACGAAAATGATAACAAATCAACGTCATGTGTCAAATAGAATGGCGACTCAGTCAAAATAATTTTAGAAGTTTGAGAGAAGTCGCCAATTGCAACGGCGACAGGGTTAAAATGTGAAGGATTCGCTAATCATAATGGCAACTTAGTCGTAGGTTTAGGGTTTTGTTTTTATTTTTTTTTTAATTTAATAAATATCTTAACTATTTTATATTTTAATAAATTATATTTTATATTTTAATACCTTAACTATTATAATAAATTATTTAAAATATTTTATATTTTAATAAATTATGTTTTATATTTTAATAAATATTTTAATTTATTAACATTATAATAAATATTTTAATTTGGTTTTAATAAATATTTGATAAAAAACATATTTTAATTAGGTGTTAAATAACATTAAGAAAATATTAAAATATAGAAATGTTAAAAAATATATATATAGAAATAATAAAATATATTAATTTACAATCTAATGAAAATTACAATTACAATTGGAAAAAAATAAAAACTAATGGTCGGCTCTATCCAAGTGACCACCGGTGCCACATTGCGGGAGATGCGCGTTGCGACGAGGTCTACGACGAGGTTGTTGTGGTGTGTCCGGTCTTTGTGTGTTGAGTTGCGGAGGAGGGTATGGTTGGGACGGCCCCGGCGTATCAGATAGATTTTACAGCATTTGACCCCAATAGCCGGGAGGTCCACTGTCAACGGCGCTGCCGTAGTCAAGCTCAATGCTCATGTTTTCGAAGGATTGTCGGGGAGGTTGGGTGGAGTATGGATGGTATGGTTGTCCGAATGTGTACATGGAATTGGGTTGGTCTAGGTGTGTTGGTTGTTATGGGGTGTGGTAGTTAAATAATGGATAGTTGGGGGATTGTTGGAGGGGCAGTTTGAGGGGTAGTTTGAGGGGTAGTCGGAGGGGGTAGGGTCAAATGAGTTGTCTATGCTATAGGTGGAGGGGGTAGGGTCAAATGACGTATTAGGGCTATATTGGTATGGTGGTTGAGGCTGGGACTGGGTGGGTTGCATATACAGGTCATGGTAAGGCTGGTATGGGTTATTGTAAGGCTGATTTTGGGCATTGGAATGTTGTTGTGTGTTGGACGAAGAAGCGCATTGCCTTGGATCAACCAAATAGGTTGGCTCGAACATAAATGACTGAGATGTCGTGACAGACCTAAACCAAGTCATATATTGAAGACTTGGCCTAGCCCCGTGCACAATATGGTCGGTCAAGACATGTTGCATTCTTCTCTTCCAGTGTTTACACAACTCCTTTACAAACTCCTTCCAATGACTGACACTCCACTGTGAGTCCACCCGCTTTTGATGTCACTGCCCCAAATCTACCGGAGCATCTGGAATATCCTGATGCATCCCAAACTGTAGCTTGACCCGGTCACTTTGGTGCATCTCCACCGTAGTGAATCTAATTATGGGTGTTTTTGATGTCCACACAGCAGCATCATTGGGGTCGGGCTGGTGGTCTAGACCCTCGTACGGCATCAGACAAACTACAATAAAGGTGAATACATTTAGTCAGACAGAGATATACAAGTTTATTCATATAAGTTAGACAAATTGGAAGTAAATAACTTACATCATCTAGCCCAAGGTGGTCGATGAGGTTACGGTATTGAATTATAGAGTGTTTGGGACATCTCTGATAATTCATCCCTGGAACTAACCACCTAAAAAAAAGAAACACATATAAGTTAGCATCTAAAACAATAAGGAACAAATTTGGTTGCCAAATAATCTTGAAAATAAACTTACTTGTTGGCGTACGGGACTGGTTTATTGGAGCAAGCGTCGGCATCCTAGACCAACCCCACGCTTGTAGGAGATAGGCACATCCATAAAAAGTACATGAATTTTTTTTTGAAGTTTTGCAAAATGCGCTATACATATGGGCGAGGACATCTGATCCCCAACTATATTCGTGCACTTTGTTTATATTTTGTAATAAGTGAAAATACATAATATTTATGCTATTTCTAGTTCCCTCTGGAAATAAAAAGTGCCCGAATAAAATCATAACATAGCACCGAGTTTTGACTATTTTGTCATACTCGGTGCTATCATCACTTAGTACAATACTGTTGTATTGTTCTCTAAGGTATTTTAAATTAATTCCCTGACCCCTCGGGCGGCCTTTGCTTTCCGCCTGAGGTGCGTCCACACAAAGAAGGGCGCCTAATAAATCTTCGCAAAGTCGGTCAGGGACACCAACTTTACCGTTGACGGTCTTACCATCGATGTGTAGGCCGAGCAACATGTATACATCTTGGAGAGTCACAGTACACTCACCAAAAGGTAGGTGAAATGTATGTGTCTCCGGTCTCCAGCGTTCTAACAACGCTAGAATAAACTTCATGTCGAGGGAGTAAGATTTGATTTTGATCAAATCACCAAACCCGCAATTACAAAGGTACCCCGTTATGAGCGGGTCGTGTGGTATGTAATCATGCACACGACATCGTAACCTTAATACATCCTGCAAAATAATTAATGTTACGTTAGACAAGAAGTAAAATAACTAACGTTTTGTTAGACAAGATTGTAAACATAGACAAGAACAAAAGACTTACAAACTCGACGATGTTTTCAGTCGTCCCTTTGTGAGAGTCGCCCATGGTGAGTAAAGACATTGTCATTTGGGATGTTGAGATGTATAGATGTTGAGAGTTTTTGAGTTTGAGAGTTTGGGAGTTTGAGAGTTTGAGAGTTCGAGAGTTTGAGAGTTTGAGAGTTTGAAGGTTTTAGAGTAGGAGAGTTTAATTGTGAGAAGAGTTTGTTGGGCAAAGACCCTATATTTATATTCCACGAGTGGATGTGTGTTGTAAATGTATGCGGACAAGTGTACTGATGCATGTGTGTTGTAAACGCATGCGGGACAAGTGTCCTGATGCATGTGTGTTGTAACCGCATACGGGACAAGTGTACTCATCAAGCATGTTGCATGCAGGATCACATGTGAAAGGCAGATTCCTTCATTGTCCCGTCTCATCAAGCGTGCTGCTTGCAGGATCACATGTGAAAAGCAGATTCCTTCATTGTCCCGTCTCATCAAGCATGTTTCTTGCAAGATCACATGTGAAAAGAAGATTCCTTCATTGTCCCGTCTCATCAAGCATGTTGCCATGTCGAATATAAATTTTTCCCGTTAAAGGTGCAAGACAATGAAGATGTGCTTAACATGTTCCGGAGTCACGAGTATTCTGGTTTCTCAAATATCGAGTTATATGTTACGTTACAACAAAAACAACTGTCTCAGCAACTTGATTCTTCTCAAGTTTTTTGCGATTCTGACGATGAACACGCTGAAGTCAACATTGTTGACGAAGAAGAAGAAGCAACTGAAGTCATTGTTGACGATATGGTGAATAATGGGGTTCCACCCGACAATGTTTATTGTCCACCTTAACACATGACAACTCTCGACTTGGGTGATGATGAACCCTCGACGGATGTTTTCTACAATCCTAACTACGCAACAGAAGGGCAACTAAATGAGGGTGACAAGTTTCGTACCAAAGAAGATTGTGTCAGGGAAATCAAACGGTTTCACATGGGGTTGTTAGCCAATTATAGAGTCGATCAGACAAATCCGACGCGGTATACGATCTATTGTCGTAACAAGAAGTGCCCCTTCCGGTTAACAACGTCTTTCAGGAAGAGAAGCGATTCCTGGAAGACAGGGTCCATGGGTCCGTCCCACAGTTGTATAATCTCTAATTCGATGCAAGACCATTGCAAACTCAGCTCTCGATTAATTTGTGATGAGATTCTGTCAATCGTTAGCGACAACCCGTCTTTGAAGGTGAGTACCATAATTGCACATATGGTTCAAAGGTACAATTACACTCCTTCGTACCGAAAATCCTGGATTGCCAGAACTAAAGCGGTTGAAAGGGTGTTTGGGAATTGGGAGGAGTCGTACAAGGAACTTCTGAAATTCCTGGTGGCTCTTAAACACTACTCTCTGGGAACTGTTGCGATATTGGAGACAATGCCTGCGTGTACAGCAGACGGGACGTTCGTTGGTGGAAATGGAATTTTTCACAGACTCTTTTGGGCATTCGAACCATGCATCAAAGGGTTTGCATATTGTAAGCCTATAATTCAAATTGACGGTACATGGTTATACGGGAAATATAAGGGCACACTTCTCATGGCTGTGGCACAGGACGGGGACAACAACATTTTTCCAATAGCCTTTGCCATAGTAGAAGGGGAGACTGCTGGTGGTTGGAGTTTTTTCTTAAAAAATCTTCGTTCTTACGTGTCTCCACAACCTAACTTATGTTTGATCTCTGATCGACACCCATCAATCGAGAGCGCATACAATAATCATGACAACGGTTGGCAGGATCCTCCCTCGACCCACGTCTATTGCATAAGGCATATTGCCCAAAATTTCATGCGGGAAATCAAAGACAGGACACTACGGAAGAAGGTTGTGAACGCATGATATGCACTAACTGGACCCATATTCAAATACTACCGTGACGAGATCAGACTAACAAACGCGGAAGCATTAAGATGGATTGGTAACATTGATAAGGAGAAATGGACGCGGGCATACGACAATGGGGTGCGATGGGGCCACATGACAACTAACCTCGTCGGATAAATGAATTCTGTTTTCAAGGGAATCTGAAACCTCCCAATAACTGCCTTGGTAAAAAAAACCTATTTTAGGCTAGGATCACTCTTTGATAGCAGACGTACGAAGTGGGGTTCGGTATTACAATCGGGTTAGCTATATAGCGATACTTTAATGAAATTCATGAAAGAGGAAGCTGCCAAAGCCAACACACACGTGGTCACAATCTTTGACCGTACAACTGGTTGGTTCAGTGTCTCCGAGTCTATTGATCATAACGAAGGAAGGCCTAGGGGATGTTACCGTGTTGAATTGGATAAGAGCTGGTGTGATTGTGGAAAGTTTCACGTATTTCGTATGCCTTGCTCTCATGTCATAGCAGCATGTTCGAAGTTGCGCCAGGACCCAACCAACCTTCTTTCTGCAGTTCACCAAGTGATTAGTCTATGCAATGTCTACACATGCAACTTTCAGGTGGTGGCAAAGGAGGACTATTGACATCAATACGAAGGCAAAATTGTTTGGCATAATGACTTGATGCGCAGAAAGAAAAAGGGTCGGCCTAACAACACGCGCATTCGAACGGAGATGGATACCGCAGACAAGCTGATGAAATTGTGTAGTTCATGTCGGCAACCAGAACACAATCGTACAAAATGTCCTAACGTAGAATCAAGCAGCAGATCATAGTTTCATATGTAATCTTGTCCCTTTAAATCAATATCATATTTCATTCGATTAATAGCAAATTTCATTCGATTAATACCAAGTTTCATTCAATTAAAAGCATAGTTAACTGACATAACAATAAGATAAAGACATTAATTAAACAAACATAACAACAACGTAAAGACATAAAACAGAACACTGCACCAAGGCGTCTACGATATCACGACCATCAACTTTATCTTCTTTGGTGTCAACATCATCACAAGGACACCGACATCATTTTCCACTTTTCTCAATTCACGAGTAACTCCGTTTCTCCCGGTCTCCTCGACCAACCTCTCAATTTTCCTAATCTTTTCTCCTGGAGCAATATCTCATTCTAGCCAGCAGTTCAGTTCCCTATGCAAGTGCTCCAACGTCTGTGTATTCCACAGGAGCACCTTCATCGGAGGCTTTGTTGCTGAAAACACAACTACGACGTTTCTTTTCATTAGATCGAACGTTGGAAAGGGTTCCTCCGATGCTGATGACGACGACGAAAAACGTTGATTTAGAAATGCAGACATTCTAGACTTCACTCCACTCAAAATGCACTAACACTTCAGTCTTTTGGTATACAATATTGTGAAAACATGTATGTGTTTGCAGTCGTATTTATAGACAAATAAAATAGTAGGTGCCCCATATGATATGTCGTAAATACCCTTACAAAATTTTTACACTTTAAAATTCAATGGTTAATCAATTTTTATGTTTTAAAATTAATAATTTAAATCAATTTATATGCTTCAAAATTAAATTGTTAATCAAATTTTAATTTTATACTTAAATTAATTTATAATTAAAATTTAAAAAAAATTATAATTTAAAAACAATAATTATTACTTATTTCATAAATATTACTTAAATTGAAGAGTTATTTGTGGAGATTAAATCCTAATTTGATATCAAGAAATGGCCGATGAATATAGTTGGGGATGAGAAATAATAGGTGATGTGGATAGCTGCTTTACGTGGAGCTTAAGATATTATATGTCATGTATATCTATTTATTCACTAAAGCATTAATGAGAATAAATTAAATGGGTAAACTAAAATATTTGTTGTGGTTCCAAAGTGATTTGTAAGATTTAAAATATTTATAGTTGATTTGAATTGTTTTTACTTTGATGATTGTTACTGGTAAGAAACCAAAATTTGATTCCATATTTTATAATTGTTAGAGCTTTATTAATATTTTAATAATATAAAATAATAATAAAATAATAATAAGAATCATTGAGAATAGATAATGTGGGTTGGTTATATAGTTTACTCTCACTAATTGTTAGTTCACTTACTGCCATGTCATTCTTATTCCAATACAAATTACTTATAATTACCGTTACTATTAAAGAATTTAATACTACAGAACCTGCACGATCTAAATGATCCAAAAAAAAGATATATTTTTTATTTTTCTAATTATTCGCTCTCTTTTTTTTTTATTGAAAAATATAGCAAATTTCACTCATAAAACTAATAAATAGGAGTAAATTATCATCTCTGAATTTAAAGATATTAAGAATTTGTTTGAATAAATTTTTATTTTTATTTTTTAAAAAATATTCTGTAAACTAATTTTAAAAAATTGTTTTGAAAAATACAATAAAATATGATTATTAATTTTACTATATAAAATTATTTTAGAGATGAAAAAATTAAAACTTTTGTTTAATAGAATTATTTCAAAATTTATTTAAAAATTTTAAAAATAATAAATATTTTACAATACTTTTTTAATATATTTTATTTTTATTTTAAATATAATCTAAAATATTTACAATATAATATTATTATATTAAATTTAAATATGAAATTAATCATATATTTAAAAAATATATTTTTGAATTGTTTTTATTTATATATGCAGGGTGGATATTCAAATAATCATATTTACATAAAATTCGATTTATTTTATAGTAATCATCTTTATATTCATATCAATAATATAAATATTAACGAACATAATATATTTATTAGTTTAAATTACAATTTTAATTATTATGTTTCATTCACAAAATTAATTGTCATATTTTATTTTTAAACAATTTTGATTCCTTTAAATTATTTTTAATTTAAAAAATGCAAATGTTAGGTTTTTTTAATTGGTGACACATTTTGAATGACATGTACACTGTCAACTAGCTTATTCTATTTTACATGTTCTTTTTTCTTATATTTATTTATTTAAACTAAATGATTAAAAACTAATATAATATTAAATTAAAATATGAAAATTAAGAAAGAACATGCAAACCTAAATCCCAAATCAAAACTTAGCTGACGTCTTAATTTGTCACCCTCACGTTTCTATTTGGCATCTTTATTTAAAGCACTTTTACATTATACTCTTTTATAAAAATTGATTTTTTTTTAATTTATCTGTTTTATTGAAATTTTATAATTTATATCAGAAATTTTTTAATTTTCCATTTTTGCAAGAAATTTTCAATAAAAAAATGAATATTTCCAGATAAAACTTTGAAGAAAATCGGAATTTTCAAAAAAAATTCTAAAATTTTTGAAATTTTTTTTACAGTACCAGAATTTTTGAAATTTTCAATAACTACGACACTTTTCAAATTTTCATATAGTGTTAAAAAAATTTATTGAAAATGAATTATCGGAAATTTCATTTTGGTTAAAATTTTCTGTATAAAATAGAACATTTATAATTTTCGATAATATTTATAAGTCTACGTAAATTTCAAAAATTCTGATATACCAGAAATTTAATGTGTACCGAATATTCTGATTTGCCTACCGAAAATTTAGTGTGTACCGAATATTCTGATTTTCCTATCAGAAATTTCGTATGAAATTTTGTTTCAAATTTTTGTAAGGACATTTTTTAGAATATGAAACTATGGAGGGTGTCAGGTTCAAGTAAGGTTGGCAAGTTAAAATCTCCAAAAATAGATAGTTAGTTCGGAAATAACAATAATAAAAAGAAATCTTAAAAGACTAAAAAGTCCAATATAACGCTAAATACTTAAACACCCCCACACTTGTATTTGACATCTCTATTTAGAGCACTTTTATCGTTATACTCTTTTGTAAAAATTGATTTTTTTTAATTTACCTGTTTTATCAGAAATTTGTACTTTGTATCGGAACTTTTTGAATTTTTCATTTTTGTCGGAAATTTTTGATAAAAAATAAATATTTCCGGACAAAATTTTGAAGAATATCAGAATTTTTCAAAAATATTTTTACACTACCGGGATTTTTGAAATTTTCAATAAACTACGACACTTCTCGAAATTTCAGATAGTGTTAAAAAAATTTATTGAAAATGAACTATCAGAAATTTCACTTTGGTTGAAACTTTCTATATAAAATAAACATTTAAAATTTTCGGTAATATTTGTAAGTTTACGTAAATTTTAAAAATTCTGGTATACCAAAAATTTCGTATGAAATTTCGTTTCAAATTTTCTTAAAGACATTTTTTAGAATATGAAACTATGGAGGGTGTCAGGTTCAAGTGGGGGTGACAAGTTAAAATCTCCAAAAATATATAGTTAGTTGGGAAATAAAAATAATAAGAAGAAATCTTAAAAGATTAAAAAGTCCAATATAACGCTAATGAGTGCTGACATGAATAACATCAATACTCTACTTTGAACCTGATTGCGCAGAAAATGGTACTTAGTGTCGCACCTCGAAAAATGGTAACGACCTTCGCGATAGACGCGGAAAAAATAGAGTCGCCACCAAATTTTATTTATCCCAAAGAGATAAAGGAAAATATCGATAAAACCTTTAGGGAAAGAACAGAGTCATCGCAACCACATTCTGGGTTCAAGAGTCGGTTACATGATGAGAAGGCATGAGCACCCCCTCACATCTGTTGTACTCAACGAAAACCTCTAAATTCGATTCGTGAGGAATGTTAGCTAAATTTGTTCGTTTTCTTCTAAGCGGAAATGGTGAAAAGATAAGGTAAAAGGATTTAGACTTCTAAGGAGAAATTAGGTGGTTTTTTATTAGGGTGATCGCCAAGAATTGGGGCCCTTGTGCCTACGTATCTTCACTTGAACAAATGAAGAATCAGAGTGTCCGTAGTTCGGACTAAGGTTGGTTGGTGTGTTTTTATGGACGATGTTAACGTTCGTGCTCTAGCAGTTAGGTGTATTGTCGCTCACTCGTGGAGTCTTATGTGTTACCTGTATTGCGGTAGAACGAAAATAACATGTCCTTTTTCTGAAAAGGGTTTTGGTCGCATGGAGGCGAGAAAATGATTTAATGTGTTGATTGTTTATTTGGATGACAATCATTTGAATGTTTAAGAAAGGCTCTTTGGGCACAAAATAATCGGGAGAGAGAATCAAGACTCGACTCTCTCTCTTTTTTAACCTTAATTGTGAAAAGGTTCAATATAAGTTAAAGTATTCTAAGTGGGTGATGATTACTTGAATGCTTAAGAAAGGCTCCTCAGGCCCAAGTAATCGGGAAAGTGAATCGAAGACTCGACTTTCTCTCTTTTTCATCTAAGTGATCGAGAAAATAAATTTGATTTGATTTGCTATAAATTTTTTAATGTGAAGCACATTATTGATCTTTTAGAGGTGACGGTTATTCGGGTATGAAGAAGACTCCTCATACTTAAACAATCGAAGAGAGAACCCGAAGATATCAGTCCAACTCTCTTTTCATCTTTTATTGAAAGAAAGTGTTTTATAGTTATTAAGTATTTTAGTTTGATTTGAAAAAGATACTCGATATGGATCGAGGTTTAAGTTTGCGTTCAAAATGATTACGAGTTTGAACTAAATAGTAAGAAGGTCCTAATTATGTAAGGGTAAGGTCGATGGCGATGCACAAGGCAATCGACTTATAAAAGTTGGGGTAGGGCTTGATATATGGATCAAGTGTGCTTTTGGGTTTTGGAATTAATATGCAAGAACATAAACAATCAAAGAAAAGTAAAGGAAAAAAAATTGAAATGAATTTTAATTGTGTACTAGCAAAGTGGGTTAGTCTTCTAAACGATCAATTATAAATAATTGATCGAATAGGTCTCACTGTAAAGAAGCCCAGGAGTAAGCTATGAATGTTGTGTACTGATCAATTCATCTTAATGCACATTCTCTTATGTTTGCACATAGGCATTTCCTTAGTTTGTTTTGTTTATTTTACTGTTTTATTATGTTTTTAGAATTAAGTCTTTGTTTGCCTTTAATCTATTTTCGCAGGTTATTTTCAGTTTTAGTGGTTATTTGATATTTGTTCACTGTTCGGATCATAACTAGAGCTAAGAGAATCAGATCGACACGTTCTAATAGGTGTTGGAAAGCTAAGATAGGAAGCTACAACTTTCATGTTGTAGGCAGAAGCTGATTTGGAGTGTAGTAGGCTCGAATAAATCATTGAAGTCAGGATCTAAATTCTGCCTTTAGAAATATTTAGTTTTGGGCCGGGTTTTTTATGTTTTTTGGCCCAGTTGGGTTAGAACCAGAATTGTTGATGCTCACGTATACCTAGCAGCCACGCTACTGTAGCTTTAACCTTCTTTTCACAATTTTACTTTTTGCTTTGTACAGAAAATTCATGGAGATCTAATTTCAATCGTTGATTTGTTGTATTTGGTTCCGACACGTTGAGATTATAATAATTTCAATTTAGTTTTTATTTCTTTCAATCTTATTCTATGATTCTTGCTTGCTTAATCCAAATTTCATAGAGTTTGTTGATTTAATTCAATTGTTATGATCCTTAACCGTAATCACGTTAGCATTTACTTAATTTGTTATCATGATTGATCAAATCGTGTTTGCTTAATTTACGAGGGTTTAATTCCGTTTGTTGATTTAATCGGATAATAGGAACCTACATCACACATAAAAATTATGTTTGTCAATGATTTTGTAATCGATATGAATAGATAATCTGTTAGAAGATTGTGTCATACCCCAAATCTGTCCTACCTGTATAATTTTCATCTGTACATACACCCACTAACTATTATCAAAAATCCGAAAAATATGTCGCTTTCATTTTCTCATCAAAACTAGGGTATGCTCCATTCAAGTTGTGTGGGTCTGAGGATCTAATTAGGGTTTGATGTCAGGTTGTTCCAAGCTTATAGTGCTTCATGGTTGATAGTCATTAGAATCCAGTTCACTTTTCAGGCGGGGTTTGGTACAGTGCAGTCCATATTTTAAATCTTGATTCTATGATTTTTCAAAGACATGATTCAAGAGGATTCACAGTGAATTTATTCAGGATTTATTGGTGATTCAAATTTTAGAGGCTGAGATCGATTCATAAGTTTCTCAAGACAAGTCCATTCCCTATACCCAGTTATTAATCCATTCATAACATATATTCATTTCCATATCACATCTATTATCGTCCAATCTAAATCACATTCATTTCCACTTAAAGTCAATAACCATTTCTTGATTTCAACCCATATTCACATTTTAACCATTTTATTCATATCTCTTTCAATTACCATGTCCATATCTATTTCAAATAAAACCCTAAACTATTTGCCATATTTCTTTTTTCAATTTTCTAATTCATTTCCATATATGAGTTCATTACCTTTTTTTACAAAAATTCTCAACACATAACCAAATCATCAAAACAATATAAAGCTCATTTTACACAAATGCTCAAAAAATATATATACATGTATAATAAGAAGAGGGCCCATTACAATAAACCAACTAGCAAAATATGTGTACAATGGTCCATATTTCAAAAATTGCCCACAAAAAAAAACAATGAGCAAAGCAATTCTCCCAGCCGGCCTCCATTACTCACAGTTGTAACACCCCCTTTCTATACCCCCGAATAAACAATTAAATCACTTAGGCACATAATAAAATTTTTACATCAGAGTATAAATTAACGCATGGTATAAAAGAGGTATGTCACATTATCCAGAAAATTCAAAACACATACAACACCTACTCATAAAGATATGCAACAAAGGGTAAATCACCACAAAGGAACTTAGTCCTTAAAACCCACACATCAATATATAGAATAAAAGCAGAAACATCTAAACATTGAATCACTTCATTCATATAAACATTGTATACATCAACAGTTTAATTCAAGTCAAAAGTCATGTTTACAAAACATTCACGGCAGATACATACACATATGTATCACAAAAGAACCAAAAGAGTTCCTAACTACCCATTGCTACATATCAGAGCCAACCGACCAAAAGAACGAAGCCATGCTTCATAAAGACCTCCAGCAAACCTACTCTGCAATGTTTTATAGAGCATCATAAAACAGCAGAAGGGTGAGAAACATTATCATAACAAACAATGCATAGAAAATATATATCTATATACACCAACATAGAATACACATACCACATTTCTCACCTTAATACATCACAATTCAATCATATACATATCGCAACACATATATAATTCACCACTAAATATATACAATTATGTTCATTACATCGATATATCATATGAAGATAATAATGCACTCATAGAGACCGACTCACGACTCTATGCAGATGCAAATGCAGTACCGACTCATTCAACAGGTTCAATTGAAGAACCAAAGGAACCATCGCTCGTTACCGAAGTAACTCCCCGTCGGGCCTACGATGTTCACCCATCGCTCACACCCCAAATGGGGACACGATGTTTCAGGATTGCTCACACCCCACAAGGGCACACAATCGTTCTGTAGATTCTCCACGGAATCAATATAAACTATCGCTCACACCCCACAAGGGCACACAATGTTTCTGCAGATTCTCCATGGAATCAAAATAAACTATCGCTCACACCCCACAAGGGCACATGATGTTTCTGCATATCCTCCTAGGGATCAAAGACAAACCATCGCTCACACCCCACAAGGGTACACGAGGTTTCTGCAGATCCTACGCGGGATCAAACACACAAGAATGCAATCATGATGCTTCACAAAACAAAACGAATTCATAAATTCTTGAAATGCATACATATACACAAATATAAAATCATGCATTTTCACTCAATTCAAACAAATGCACAAAATTTCCAAACGGCCACATTTCACACTTCACGATTCACAGTCTAGGATTCACGCCATACGGCTATCCATAGCATCTCATATCACACACATAACTATGCATAATAAGAAAAGATTAATCATACTTAAATCGAAGAATCAACATGGAAGTGAAAACACAAGAAAATCCTAGCACTCGCCACAACGAATGCCCAGTGAATGCTCGCGACCCGCTCGCCTAGCGAACGTGCTAGCGAAGGTCTGCAAACTCAGAATCCCTACTGTCAAAAACTTCGAAACTCGTCGAAATCTACCCGATTCAATCCCAACTCGTCTCAGCAGCTTGGCCTAGCATTCCTCGACTAAATCCTACCACTCATTCTCATTTCTAATCGCTAAAACTCAGGTTCTACTGATTAACTCAAATTCGACCTAAAACGGAAAATGAGCAAAACTCTCCCCAATCCAAAAGCAAACTAATAGAAACATACATAATCATACACATTGAAAGAATAATAAAGTTTCACACCCGTACCCGATTAATCGAAGCTTAGAAGTTTGATTCTTGATGATTCTAGGTTTTTCTCCTCTTCCTCCTCTTCTCTCTTCTCTTCTTTCCTTTCTATTTCTTTCTATCTCTTTTCTTTTCTCTCTGTTTCCACTTATACTTTTTCTATTCTATTTCTCTCAAATATCTACTAATTAAGGATTATCTAAAACACCCTCTAATTAATTCCCAAAACTCTCCGAATGATAAAATAACATAATAAGCACACATAACATATTAATGTTCAAATTCCATAATTAAAAGAATAATTCAATCAAAATAAATCAAAAGACTAAAAAAAATGGGAAATTCAGAATCGGGGCGTTACAACAGTCGTGACTCCAAAGTGGTCTTCCTAAGCCAAAGTAATATTCTCTACCTACATAAAGAGCCAAATTATCATAAATGTTTGTGGCTTTGCAAAACAAATTGAAAAGCTACTACCAAGACCCTTCCAAGCCACGCTCACACGCTGCAACACTGTGACTAATACCTTTTCCATTAAGGTCGTACGAGAAACACACACAACACAACAAATTTTTCAGTACACTCACACACCTTCAGCCAAACTGTTACCGTTCCTTACCTAGCCAGCAATCATGGTTTGAGATACGTATATTTTCACACCAAAAAACGGTTACACGAGGAGCATACCTAGACCTCACTCTCTTTCATAATAACATGACCAACGCATACGAATAAAAAAACCTTGAATACGGAAACGCACAAAATGCGTACGAGGGAGCCACCAAACAGAGACTCCTCTCTCACATCCTTCCTCTTCGTCCTTTCCTTTTCTTCACTAAAATATTTGTTTCCTCTCTCAAACACCACCTGCAAATAATTCTCAAACCAAATCACCTCCTTCACACACCCACAACCTAAAATCTCAAACCTTTTCCTTCAAAAATTCTTCTTATTCTCCAATCATCAACAATCACAACCGCACTCAAATTCTCCCTCAAACCCATTCAAATTCTGTCAAACCCAAAAATAGAAAACTAACCCAGAAGCAAAAAGAGTAGAAGAGGAGAGATTGAGATAAATCATAGAGGCGGAGACGCAAAGAACAAACCGAATTGAAACTGAGATAAACACAAATGAGAAAGAGGTGAAGAAGAGAAAAAAATCAAACCTGGGTGAAAGCGGATTGAGCTGATGAAGGTGAGATTCACGCGAAAGATAAGTTTGTTGGTACGCGTTGATGAAATTTTTCTGAATGAATTGATATTCCATGGTCGTCGGTGCCGTTTGTTGAGGATGTTGTGGTTGTTTTGATTTCAACTGTTCCTCTTTGATTTTTTTTGTTTTTTTATTTTAATTAATCCAATGAAGGCTACTAAGGATGTTTAGGTCTTTTATTGAGTTCCTGGCTGTTGCTGTTGGGCTTGCGACCCATGGTTTTTTCTCTTCAACATCACCTTTTTTATGAGTTTTTATATGATACTAATGAGATTTTTCAGCCCATTCATTGAAACCTCATACCACCTCTTTAATTATGCCACACCTCAATTGTTTTCTTTTCTTTTTTCTTAGGATTTTGTTTCACCTTACAAAAATGATAATTTTCTACACTTAATTTGTAATATTAAGTTTATCTTAGTCTTTTTATGTCATGATTTTCTTTACTTATTTGACTTATCATTATCATCTCTTTTTTTCGGTTTTTATTTTATTTCAATTTTATTTCTCTTTTTGTTTTGGTTCCATTTTCTTTTCAATTTTG
Organism: Lathyrus sativus; assembly: GCA_963859935.3. Taxonomy (NCBI): domain Eukaryota; kingdom Viridiplantae; phylum Streptophyta; class Magnoliopsida; order Fabales; family Fabaceae; genus Lathyrus; species Lathyrus sativus. The sequence goes on along the minus strand of OZ012735.1, from coordinate 886,219,360 downwards.
GTCAGTGAAAGTCAAAAATCATAGATTGTCGATGTATCGATTTAAAATCTTGATTAAGACAAGACCACTATTTAGTTCTTTTCTTTTCTACTTTCTTTTTCTTCTCTTTTTATGTCAAATCTTGGTCGATGACGAAACATAAAAGTCGCCACTAGTCAAATTATTGATAAATGGCGATGAAACCGAGACCACTTTCTTTTCTATTTTCATTTTTGTTCTCATCTCGATTTTATTTTATCGATCAATGAAGTCTTTACATTTGTAAACATCGATTTATCGAAGTCGATAACCTTCACTATGTCAAATCTATGGAAAATGATCATTTGGGTCATTTTCTTTACTTTGGGATTGTGAGAGGCTACCTTCGATTAATCGACATGAGTTTATGATTAAGACGAGATCCCACCCTTCTTTTAGTCCGTGCGACATGATTAAATTGGAGAATGATCCTCAATATCATTTATCTATCTTGTTTTTAGCACGAATATCAATTTACACGACCTCCTATAGTTCGACTTTCATCATAAGTCAAGCTACGACGGTTTAGCGCTACATTTCGTCCCGATTCAATTCATAAATTGACTAAGCACTAACTTTACTTTCCGTCAATATACAATTGTTTTATTTTCAGTTAAATATACCCTTGATTTAAACTCAGTCATTACATCTAGTTCATATTATTGTGGATATTATCTTGATTATATTGTTATATTATCTTGTCATATTATTCATACTTGTCACATTCCTAATCATATTATTCATTCTTATTCACACATATTCGAAAACACTTAATAAATTATCGAAACGCTAAAAGCCAAAATTGGTGGACTGTTGGATCATTGGACTTTGTCAGGTACCATAGCTTAGAGTTTTGTCCGACTTTTGCTCAAGACTTAGTTTAGGATACATTGCACACACACGGCTTCCTCTTGGGCTACCTAACAATGAAACTTTTTATTTCATGCAATCCTGTGTAATTTGCATGTACCCCTCTCCTATTCCGATGTATGTTTCGTATTTCTTTGATTGTGGTCTATCTTCTAGGAGCACTCTTAGGGACTAGCGTAGATCAAACTATTTTCAAACTAATTCTGGATTCGTCATCGAGCCATTCTCAACCACCCCTTGTAAGTCGAGTGCTTGTCCGTATTCTCCGTCAACCTATTGCACACACTTCATCATGGTTTCGATATTGGGAGCACCCTCAGGGACTAGTATCGCTTCTCACAACCTAACCCTTGATTCGTCATCAAGTCAGTTCCATTTTCAATCCAAACCCTCGACTCGTCGTCGAGCCATTTCTTAAACCATCTCCATTCCACCACGGTTTTTCATGCAAATATAAGTCAAACCCTTGATCCAACGTCAGGCGGATTTTCTCAATAAACTTTTAATCAATTAACAACTATTCGATTATTTTTCAAGGTGTAAAGAAGGGGATTAAGCCTTTGATCCCTCTTTCGGTTGTTTGGATGCGGGTGCTCTTATCTGTGTGTGAACAATTGACGCCTCTAATAACATTTCCAATTCGACAACCTTCAACCATCGTCCAACCACTCATCACTTCAAACACCATTCAAACACAAACTTCTTTTCAAGGTGAAAAAGAGAGAGATCCAAGTCTTTGATTCTTTCTCCCGATTACTTGGGCCCGAGGAGCCTTTCTTAAGCTTCGAGTAATTTCCATCTGAACCCCACTTCAAACCAATTCAACCCTTCCTCTTTTCTTGGTTGTTACCACGAACTATGGATGCTCTAATTCTTCATTCATTCATTCTTGAATGTGAGATACGTAGGCACAAGATTGTGACGATCTTGGCGAGCACACTTCTATCTTTCTCCATCATTTCGTACTTTCCCTCCATCTTCCGTTTCCCCCCATCCTTTCTCGTAGTCGAACTACGACACTCTGATTTCTCATTCTTGTTCGAATGAGCATACGTAGGCACAAAGGCCCCAATCTTTGGCGAGCACCCTATCATGTAACCACCCATCTCCCCTTATCGCCTATATCCTTTATCGTATCATTTCACATTTAGTATTAAGAAGAAAAAAACTAAGTTTAGCTAACGTTCATCACAATTCAAATTAAGAGGTTCCCGTTGAGTACAACGGACATGAGGGGTGCTAATACCTTTCCCTTGCGTAACCGACTCCCAAACCCGGAACATCAGGTTGCGATGACCGTGTTCCTTTCATTTTAAAAGGTTTTCTCGATATTTTTTTCCCGTTTATTCGGGATAGATAAAGTTCGGTGGCGACTCTGTCGAACCACATTTCCGCGCGTTTCGCGTGAGGGTCACGTTTCTGAATTATCTCTACGAGATTTTTCGAGGTGCGACAGATTGAAGTCATAATAACCGATGATTTGTAGGAACCAATCAACAAATTAACTTTTCAGCTTATTTGATAATCACTTAATTGCACTATTCCTTTCTATTTAATCGAAATTCAGACCTCCCTCCCCCCCGTTGTCTAATCAGTTGGTTAACAACAATACAAGAATCCTTGAGATACGACATCCGAGTGTCGCTTCCCGTTACTACTGTTTTAAAAAATACTCGTTTTTGATCCGTGCGTGACTGTGGATCAAATTGGTGCCGTTGTCGGGGATTCTTGTCGTTTTTAACCGTTAGTTGAGTCATAGGTGTCGATTAGTGTGTTTTGAACTTCCGTTTTATTGTTTTACTATTTTCCTGTCCAGACATTCGTTTTCGCGTCTTGCGTCTGCCTTAGTAAAAAAAATCGGTTTTGGTAAAAATCGTCTCCTTTTTTAAATTTGTTACATGCTTTTGAAGCAGAAAAATGGTGGAAACCCTAAATTCATCATTTTTCTATTTTTAATGAATTTTTTTACTTTTTCATAGTTTCGAAAAATTCTAAAAGAATTCTCAAAATTTCTATTTTACCTAATTAGATTAAATTTCGTGTTTTTAGATTTTTCTAAATTTTTTTAATCGTTTTTCTTCTTTAATTTTGTTTCTACCTCTATAGAGACATTGTTGGCATTATCGCATTTGTTGTCTCATTAGTCCTAGCTATTAGTTCATCTTGTTCTAACCTTTTTATTTTGATTCTGAGATAGAGAGAACTTTACACGTACGTCTTAGAGATAATCAGATCAACCCTAGTTCACCGTCCCTTAACGATTGTGATTGTGATTCTAATTATTTGCCTTCATATTGCTTGTTTGATTCTGATTCTGAATTTGCTTTCGATAATAACATGGCTGACCAAAGAACATTAAGAGAGCTTTCTAATTCTGATTATTTGCCTTCAAATTCCTTGTTTAATTCTAATTCTGAATTTGCTTTCGATACTAGCATGGCTGACTAAAAAACATTAAGAGAGCTTGCTGCTTTTAATGTAAATTATAATGGCTTGTGTATTGAATATGCTGACCTTGTCGTTCCTTTTGAATAAAAATATGGATTAATACACTTGTTACCGAGATTTAGTGGTCTTGCAGGTGAGGATCCACACAAGCATCGTAAAGAATTCCATATCGTTTATTCTACTCCGCTGAGGCCTAAAGAATTTATAGAAAATCACTTCAAGCTAAGAGCCTTTCCATTTTCACTACAAGGTGAAGCCAAAGATTTATTATATTATGTTGATCCAAATTATGTTGCAACTTGGAATGATTTGAAGAAGGTATTCCTATAGAGGTACTTTCCTGCCTCCAGAGCTGCCTCGATACGAAAATATATTTGTGGTATTAGATAGCTAAATAATGAATCATTCGCTGAATATTGGGGGAGATTCAAACAATTAGTTTCAAGTTGCCCACAACACCAGATCATCGAGCAATTATTGATTCAATATTTCTATGAAGGATTAAAACCAATGGATAGGAATATTTTAGATGTTGCTAGTGGTGGAGCACTTATTGGTAAGACTCCGGATGCTGCCAAAGCCCTGATTGAGAACATGTCGCTTAACGCCCAACAGTTCACCACGAGAAACAATTATGTCCAAATAAAAGGTGTGAATGAGGTTCATGTTTCTTCTTCCAGAAAGGCTTTCGAAAATAAAATGGACGAGCTAACCGAATTGGTGAAACAGTTGGTAGTGGTAGGTAAAGCTCAAACAGCAACCCAAACAACAAGGTTATGTGGTATTTGTACTTCTCCTGATCATTCTACCGATACATGTCCTGTTCTACAAGATGAAAAGACTACTTAATTACCTCAAGCATATGCAGTAGCCCTTTACAATCAAGGTAACAACCAAAATAGGTAGGACATTCCTGACTTGTCCACTAATAAATACCATCCAAATTGGAGGAACCATCCAAACCTTTGATAAGGAAATCAGCATCCCAACCAACAACAGTTGATGCTACCATTACCACCACCACCACAAAACCCTCCATAGCCTGCAACCACTTTTGCCTCAGCTTTTGGACCTTCATTAGAGGATATGTTAACAAAATGGCTTCCAATAATCTCCAATTCCAGCATCGGACAAATTCCATTATCCAAACCTTGCATACATAGATAGGGCAACTTGCTTCGTCAATTAATGGCATTCAGCAAGCAAAAGGATCCAACCAACTAACATCTTAAACAGTGGTGAATTCCATTTTATGATTGAGCAGGGAATTGTTTTAGGTCACATAATTTCTGGAAAAGAAATTTCAGTAGACCCTACTAAGATTGATGTGATTTCTACATTTTCTTACCCATCTTGCATTCGCGAGATTCGTTCTTTTCTTGGTCATGCACGTTTTTACAAGAACTTCATAAAGGACTTCAACAAGATTTCTCTTCCGCATTCAAACTTATTGAAGAATGATATAGCCTTCAACTTTAATGAGAAATGCAAGCAGGCATTTGATTTCTTGAAGAAAGTATTGACATCTGCCCCCATCAAACAACCTCCTAACTAAAACCTTCCTTTTGAGATTATGTGTGATGCCTCTAACTATGAAGTTGGAGCGGTCCTTCCACAAAGGGTGGACAAGGTTGCTCATGTTGTTTACTATGCTTCTAGTGCTTTACATTCTGCACAAGCTAATTACACTACCACTGAAAAGAAGCTTTTAGCTATTGTTTTTGCTCTTGAAAAGTTTATATCATATTTGCTAGGTTCCAAGGTTGTTGTTTTTACTGACCATGTAGTGTTGAAGTATCTTTTAAAGAAACCATAACCAAAACTAAGATTAATTAGGTGGATGTTGTTGCTCTAAGAGTTAATGTAGAGATTAAAGACAAAAGTGGAGCTGAGAATCTAGTAGCTGACCACTTGAGCAGAATAGAGCGGAATAAAGATCCATCTCCCATTCAGGATGACTTTCCTGATGAGTACCTACTACTTTTACATGGAGTTACTCCTTGGTTTGCTGATATTGTTAATTATCTTGTTGCTAATGTTTTTCCTACATGTGCATCTAAGGCGCAAAGTCACAAACTCAAGAGTGATGCCAAATGCTATGTGTGGGACGATCTATACCTTTGGAAGTTTGGTAGTGATCAGGTTATTAGAAGGTGTGTCCCCGACTATGAGATTGAATCTATTTTACATTTTTCTAACACCTCTCAAGTAGGGAGACACTTCGGACCTCAAAAGACAGCAAGAAAGTTTCTACACTGAGGTTTCTATTGGCCTACCATCTTTAAAGATGCGTATTAGATATACCGCACTTGTAAAGAATGTCAAATAGCAGGTATAACCATCACCCGTAAGAGTGAAATTCCTCAGCAACCAATGCTTTTCTGTGACGCATTTGATGTATGGGGAATTGATTTTATGGGTCCCTTTCCTATATCTTTTGGTTTTCTCTATATTTTACTTGTTGTTGATTATGTTTCAAAGTGGGTGAAAGCTATCCCCACTAAGAATAATAATTCTAGAGTTGTTGCAGATTTTGTCAGGTCCAATATTTTTTGCAGGTTTGGAATACCGCGAGCTATCATAAGTGACCAAGGCACTCATTTCTGTAATCGCACCATGGAGATAGTATGGAGTTGTGCATAGGGTCTCTACTACATATCACCCACAAACTAATGGGCAAGCTGAGATCTCAAACAGGGAGATCAAGCAAATTTTAGAGAAAATGGTGCAATCAAATAGGAAGGACTAGAGCCATCGTCTAGAAGACACACTTTGGGCTCAAAGAACAGTTTTCAAGACACCAATAGGGATGTCTCCTTGTATACTTGTATTTGGTAAGGAATGTCACCTCCTTGTAGAGATAGAACATCGCGCTTATTATGCGGTAAAAAGTTGTAATTAGTAGATGCAACAAGCAGGTATAGAAAGAAAGCTCCAATTACAACAACTTGAAGAGCTTAGGCTAGAAGCTTACAAAAGCTCGAGGATTTATAAGGAAAAAACCGATCACTTCTATGATAAGATGATTTCTAGGAAATAATTCTCCATAGACAAAAAAATTTATTGTTTAACTCCTGCCTTAAACTTATGGTTGGGAAACTTCGATCGAAGTGGATTGGCCCTTTTGTTGTTACTAATATTTTTCCTCATGGTGCAATAGAAATAAAAATGACATGTATTAACAAAGCCTTTAAGATCAATGGGTAGCACTTGAAGTTATTCCATGAGAGTTTGGTGCATGAAGATGAACCCATATAAGAGCTTTCCTTGGAAGAGCCCACTTACTCTATGACTTGACCAGGGAGAACCTTTTCGTTTATCTTACTCTTGTTAATAGTTATGTCCTTTCATTAAGGACAATGCACATTTTAAGTGTGGGGGAGGGAATCACTTCTTTGTTTTGTTTTCTTTAACTTTTTGTGTGCTTTCTTAAAATAAAATAAAAAAGATAATTTAGACTTATAAACACTGTAGGTGTTTTGATTGGCTGCATTTTATGGTAAAACAATGATGTGTGTGTAGATGTCATGATTGATGTCATGATATGCTGGTGTAGTGTTCTGCGGGGTAAGTTTGCTTAGCTAGAGCGAAGTGTATTGGATGTCATACTGAATGTCATGATATCAGGTAGCTGACATCATAGGTGTTGCGGTGAGAATCGTGATACAAAGCTATTGATTAACTTGAATCTTTAATTCTTAGATTACAACCGGATTTTAATTTATCCAAAGGAAAGGTCTAAAGAAAGAAAAACCCTTTTCGGGATGTAACAACAACGCTAAGAGATTCGGGGATCGGGGGTTGGTTATGCATAGGGTAGGTATTTCACATCCTAAACATCTGTAGTACTCTACAGGAACCTTTTGTTTAATTGCATGCTAAGTTGGTAAATGTTTGCTAAGGATTGGGATTGGGTAAAAGGTGAAGGATGATAGGTAAAGACCTAAAGAATTTCTAAGTTTGCTCGCAAAGACGTCGCGTCCTCTGCCTACGTATCCTAACTAGGATAGAATCTGAGCAATCGTAGTTCACCTCACTAGGGTTGAAGAACACTTTATTATGATCAAGGTTCAAAGGGGAACAAACATAACAATGCTTGTGTAGATTTTAACAAAACTCTCTAGATTTATGTTATAACACTCAAGAGGGGAGTAAGTAATCATTACTATGATTCTTACATAGAGTTTACGAACTCTATCCTAGGATTCTAGTTGAAGAAGCACTCCTAGTATAGGTAGGTTTTCTAGACTTAAAGCAAATTCTAAGGCTTACATGCTCTAACCTAACTAAGCTAGGGTTAGGATGACTTTACAAAGTCAAGGGAGAGGTAAAAATGAGCTATCCAATGACACAAGGGTCAAGGGAGAGACTTTTACTTTGGAAGGAGAGGGTGAGACAACTTAGATGAGAACTAAAAAGTTCCATCACTTGGGGAAGAAGTACTTAACAAAGCAATAAACAATTGAGCAAGATGAAATAAGATTAAGACAAGTAAGCATGCATATTACAATAAGCAAATACTTCAAATAATACCAATGGTTACAACTGATAATCAATCATCTTAACAAAGATTGGAGCATATCTTAACAAAGCTTGAGGACATATCTTAAGAAAGATTGTAACATGATGAAGGTAACAACCACATAAACCAATCACAACTTGAAGGTAAACAAGTCACAGGTTCAAAGCATAGCAAATGTAACAACAAAATGCATAGATGATAATTGAACACAGGTAAATCAGTTTAACCTCATAATTTAGGAGGAGAATAAAATAAGATCAAGGTGACCACCAAAGGAGAGTACCCTAGCATGTTAACTAACAAGGGAAATGAAGATCTCACAAGAACTTTCAAGCATGCTCAAAGGAAATCATCAACAAGTAGGATCACAATCACAATAAAGGAACAAATTTCCACATGGGCAAAAGGCATCATAATTTATAACAACATGCAATATTCCCACATCATATAAAAATAGACATTATGACAAACACATTGCAAAAAGAATGAACCAAAAAGGATGAAAAATGAGGGAGTTATGAATATTTGAAGATTTGATGAATTATGACAATAAAACAAACAAATAATAACAAGTAAATATAAAAAAAAAGGAAAGGGGCCACACTGGGAGTTGAACTCAGGCCCCTTAGCTGCAAACTCACAAGCTTAACCACTGAAGCACTTACACGCGCGTTACCAAGGTGAAAAAACATGATGAAGCATGAAAAAAACAAAAGAACAAAAGGATTCGACCTCCACACGGGTCGAACCCAGGTTTGGCTAGTGAAAGGTGAGATATGTGCGCATGCTTCTACCACTGGGGTGGCTATACATCCGTTGATATAGCCACCCCCATAAATATATATGGTAAGTTTACATGATATTCTAGGCAAATAATGAAGCAAAAACAAGGCAATGTTCAAAATGCGTTTTGATGTCAAACTCATTCAATTCCTAACCAAATTAAACAAACCTTAGATCAATCTTGGGTGTTTTCAAACAAGGAAAAAGATGGTCCAGCTAGAATTTTGAAAAGATGCTTTGCAAAAGAAACATGATAGTAGTCGCTATTTTGGATGAAAAATGCATTTACCAAGCCAATGACCAAACCAGTCATGATATGATCAGAAAAAGAGCTCAAACACACCTCAAATATCATGTATATCAGGTTCATGCAATCAAACAAAACACTCATGAGTCAAAACTCCAACTGTTATGTGGACATGAAAGAGAAATCAAAACACATGCAAGTGAGATAGTGAGATTATGAAACAGGCCAAAATAAAGTGAATGAATCACACAAACATCCTCAAAACATCATATAGGGTGTTTCTAAACCTTAAGAAAGTTCACAAACAAAATGGATTTGTAAAACACATGGCAGCTGCAAATTTGGTAAATGAAGTTCATTTTGATGATCATAAACTGAATCAGTGGTGGACAGGGTGATTGAGCAGCATGAGCACATTATAAACATGATATTGAGAGTGTTCTAGCAAGAAAATATGTCAATACAGTCTTGATTAAAAAAAAAGAGCACATGAGTTACTATGATTGGCAGACAATGCAACAACATCCAAAACAGCAAAAGGTGTAACAACTGATATGCTCTTGGCACAAATATGAGACCTAGCATAAAATGCCTATATCATTCATTTAAACATCAACTCCAATGCAAGTTTACAAACTTAGGGCAGTAGGCAACATAAAAGAGCACAAGTGTTTTTCTTTTCAAAACAGGTTTGACAGCTATGGTATGCAAACATGGTTCAGATGCAAAGAAGATCTCATATTGACAAACAACACATGCACACATCACAAATATAGAGAAGGATGAGTTACCACTTTGAGATTAAGCATGTTGCAAACAGAAAAGGTTTTGGTATGTGGTCATGACAGTTTTGGCTCAAAAATGCAATTAAGTAGTGAAATGCACATGTAGGTAATCTTAGACCAAACCAAACATCTACACATATTAGAATCAAACATATGAGTGAGTTACAACTCTAAAATCATGCCTATACACACAAAAATACACCTTTGGGCACGTTGTGGCAGATTTAGTGGATAAGTGCAATTGGAAAGTGAATTGTGAAAACAAACCAGGACAACACAAATAATCAATATGCACACATCATAAATATCATAAGGAAAGTGTTTTTGAACTCAAGGAAGAGCATGTGTCAAGTAGAATGAAAATTGGTGTGTTGTAGCAAAAGTTGAAAAATTCTGCCTAGGCATACATTCACCACAACAGGGAAATTTTAAAGCAATGACTTATTTCATGAAAAAGAGGTTATACACATATTATGATGATGCTAACAGATGAGATACAACTCAAAAAATGGGTGAAATCTTTACCAAAACAGAAATTAGCATTTGAGGCCCATGTCATACAAGAACAAAGACTTAAATGTGCAACAAGCCATAACCATGGCAGTTGGAGAAATTGGGATCATGCACAAGTTTTAAATGGATATGTCAAAGATTCAATGCACACAAATCATGTAGAAAGTGATATATTTGGTATCAATTATGTTTTGAAAGAAATGCAAGAGAGGCATGGTAAGGCAGCTTGAGCACTTAGACAGATTTTGAACATAACAGCATCATACACATTCTTGAAATAGGTAACTAAATGAGTCCACAACTTCAAGTTAAGCAAAAAACATATCAAATAAAAAATGACAGGTTGAAACAAATTGGACAGCAAAATCAAACAAGTTTCCCAAGACAGCCAAAATGACTAAGCTTCAAACTTCTCACATCTTCACCAACACAAACATCAAGAACAAAATCAAACATTAAACCAAGACTTGAGGCATAAGAAAAAAAGCAAGTATAACCACTTAAAAACCACTTCAAAGCAATAATAAGCAAGACAAACATGAAAATATCACAATGAAAACAAAGGCCACATTTGATTCACACATGATCAAGGGCAAGGGGGAACTATGAGTAACTTACAAGTTATCCACATATCTCACTAATGAGCTAGGTTTATAGTTCTAGGGCAAGCATATCACTTTCTCAAAGTTAGATCCTAAATCTACCAAATGACCAAAATCTCACAAATAAGTCTAAACATGATAACAAGGCACAAACTTGCAACCTACCATCCACATATCATTTACAAATGACAATATATTGACAAAATAAGCATTATGATCATAAGACTAGGATTCTTGATAAAGAAGCACAATAGGGCAGCCATGGTATGTTTTCACACAAATCATCACAAAATGACAATACATGACAATGTATGATTAATAGATAGTTATAATATCACATACCTCTTGTTGACCAGCCTTGAACAAGCTAAAAAGCTTAGAAACCCAGAGATACTCCTTCCTTTGCAATGAGATGAAGCTTACTTCCTCTTGAAGCAACAAAACCAAACTTCAAGACAGTTGGAGTTAGGTGATTCCCAGTTGATTTTCAATGCTTTGGACACTTTTAATATGACATATGTGAGGTGTGTGGATGGTTATAACAACAAGAACAAGCCTAGACAAGGATTTGGCAAGTTTTGAGTATGGTGGTCAAACTTTCTTGGTGTGAAAGTTGACTTTTTGCAAAATGGTAGTTTTGAGAGATTTGAGGGTATAGACACCTTCTATACTATATTTAGGGATTGTGTGGATGATTTTTAGAGGCTTGGAAATGATAGAACTGGTCTTGAGCAGAGTTTTGCTCAAGACAACTTTTTGGTGAAAATGGTGACTTTGAGATTTTTGAAATTCTTGAGGAATGAGAGGAGAATGAGAGCTATGTTTTCTCTGGTTTTTTGAGATTGCTCTGGTGTGTTTAAACTCATAGAAGAGGCCTCTATTTATAGCCAAATAAGAGTGAGGGCAGCCTTGGTCTTTTACCACTTTTGGAGGGAGTTTTCATGAGATTTTCAAATGAATCTTGCAAGATCTTCTCCTATCAGCTCCATTGTTCAAAGGAGATCAGAAAACTCAAGTGGATATGGACATGAAGTGACTGAGATGATCTGTGAAGGTAGAGTAAACCAGCTGCAACAGTCCTAGCATTAAAGTTTCTCTCTCCTTCTTACATTTGATTATTATAATGCCAAGTTGCAACCACTTGCTATGTTCACCAAAACCATCCTTTCTTCTGGTTTTCTCTCCATCTATGCCTCACATTATCAATTTGGATCAAGATCCAAGGGCTGAGAGTAGCTTAAGTTATGAAAATCCAAATTTGAGAATTCTTGACAAAGTGATTTCAAGTGTGACAGACCCAACTTCTATGGTGCATAACTTCCTGCTCAAACATGCTATTGAGGAGTTCCACCATAATTTGGAAATCCCTTAAGTAGCTCTATAACTTTCATGTTTTGGGAATTTCCAAATTCTAGATGGAACTAGGTTGAAAAATCCTTCAAAGTTCTGAAAAAATCACTTAAAAGTGCTAAATAACTTAGAATATTTCTAAGTTATTTCCCCCTCAAAAATGAATTTTGCTATAACTCCAATTCTATGCATTTTTTGATCATGGACCACTTTTAGGATTTTGTAGGATTTGTCAAGAGCTTTCCAATGAGCTTTAAACCACTTCAATCAGATGTGTGGTTGAGGAGTTATGGTCTTGCTCCATTCGAAACCCTAATTCCCGATTTTTGCAATTACTTCTTAACCCTTGATCCAATGGTCATGAAACTTTATGGGGAGGTGTAATATGACATTAGTAACATTTTTTATTCACACCTTGAAGTCAAATTCCTTATTGTTGAAGAGTTGACTTTTCGGTCAACCGTTCGATCGATCGGTGCCTACCGAGTCGCCCGTTGATGATCCGGACATCCTGATGACTTGAAACTCTTTGAATGGACTTTATTAAGCCATCGGAACTTAATGGACCAAGATCCCACCATTGAAGCATTCTTTAAACCAAAAGTCAAACTACAGTTGACTTTTTCTCGTCGAAAACCCTAATCGGGTACCTTAAATTGCACTGTTCTCAATTCCCGGGTGACCACCTCAAATTGCACTCATTCTTAATCCAATGTATTATATTTGATCTTGTGGAGACTTATTTGAAGTTGAATCAATCCAAAACATTGATTGATCAGACCACCGAAATCTCGATTTTGACGGTACAAAACTCTAATTCATCTGCATCTTGACAAGGATAAACTTGAAATGGGTTAAGGTTAGTTAATCAAATGAATATGATCCTAAAATGATGATGAGGATATAAGGGGTCAAAATTTGGGGTGCAACAATAGGGCACGTGTTTTAGTTTTCTGGTATATTGCATGAGGAAGCTCAGGCTATACTTCAGGAAACATTTTAGGGATCCTAGTTATCTCAGGCGAAATGCTAGGCAGTGTTGAGCATAACAGGAAATGACTATGACCTAATTAAAAGTGCGCTGATTTATGAAAAGAGGTTTAACTTGGTTAAACCTAATTTCTGCACTTAGGCCCAAGATCTTTCTGCTGCTTATAAATAATAAAGTAGCAATCCTAATTGAAGACAAATTTTGATAGAGAGTTCACAGTGTTTTATGAGTGAAGAACTCAGTCTGTGTACTGTGATCTTCACGTGTGGGTTTGTGTCTTAGGATTTCTTGTGAGCCAAGAAATTATCTGTTGTATGATTGCATTGGACTAGTGTGTTTGAGCTGTATGTTAATTGTGTCACTCTAAGCTTTTAAGCACGAGTGCTATTGTTCTTGATTTAAGTTGTGAAGCAAGATCAAGATTTGTTTGAAGTGTGTCTTCATTGTTATCTGTAAATTTAATTGGTTGATATCACTGCTGTGATTGAGGGGGAGTGAGTTGGTACTCAGGTCTAGTGTTAGGCTGAAGTTGCATTGGGTAGATCTTAAGTGAAGAGTGCAAACTGGTAGTTTGACTCTGAATTAACACTGCTTATAGTGGATTTCCTCCCTGGCTTGGTAGCCCCCAGATGTAGGCGTGATTTGCACTGAACTGGGTCAATAATTCTCTGTGTTATTTACTGCTTTCAATTCCTGTTTTCTATTAAGTTTAATAGTCTGTTTAGTAGTGGATGTCATAACATCCACTGTAACATCCACTGTCTGTTACTAGAATTTCAATTGGCACCAGAGCAGGCACCCTGCCTGTTATTTTCTGGGTGAGATCTAGGGAAGATAAATTCTGGTACTATGGACAAGGATATAGGATTCACAAATAGACCACCAATTTTGGATAGGTCTAACTATGACTACTGGAAACCTCATATGATAGCTTTCTTGAGGTATCTGGGCAGCAAGGCTTGGAGAGCAGCTAACTTAGGATGGGAACATCCTTGAAAATAGATAAAGATGGAGCAACTGTGCTAATACCTGAAGAAGAGTGGAGAAAAGAGCAAGAAGCCTTGGCTCTTGGGAATTCAAAGTCCCTGAATGCTTTATTCAATGGCATAGATAAGAATATCTTCAGACTTATGCATCACTGTGAACTGGCCAAAGAGGTTTGGGATACTCTCAAAATAACTCATGAAGGTACCTCTAAGGTCAAGATGTCTAGATTACAAATGATGACTACTAAGTTTGAGAATTTGAGGATGAAGGAGGATGAGGCTATTCATGAATTCTACATGAATGTTCTGGAGATTGCCAATACTTCAGGAGCTTTAGGAGAAAAAATGTCTGAAGAAAAGCTTGTAAGGAAGATACTCAGATCATTGCCCAAAAGATTTTCCATAAGGTTACTGCTATTGAAGAAGCTCAAGACATAAGCAACATGAATATGGATGAACTCATTGGTTCTCTTCAAACATTTGAGATGGGAATGTGTGATCATGCTGAGAAGAAGAACAAAAGCATAACTTTTGTATCCAATGCTGAAGAGGACTCAGATGAAGACAATGATGGAAGTGAGGAGAATCTGTCAGAAGCTATAGCTACGCTTGGTAGACAATTTAACAAGTTGATCAAAAGGATAGATCAGAAGACTAGACCCGATGTCAAGAACACTTCATCTGACATCAACAGAAGAGGTAAATATGAAGATAAGCCTAACCAAGGTAAAGGAATTCAGTGCCATGAATGTGAAGGATATGGTCACATTAGAGCTGAATGTCCCACTTACCTCAAGAAGCAGAAGAAAGGACTAAATGTTACTTGGTCAGATGGAGATTCTGAGAGTGGACCAGAAGAAGAGCCTGCAAAACATGTCACTGCACTAAATAGTGTATGTGTATCTGCTGATGATTCTAGTGAAGATGAGCTGACTTTTGATGAGCTTGCATCTTCATATAAATAGTTGTGTATCAGAAGTCTATCAACAAGGCGAGCAGCAGAAGAAACTCATAAAGGAGTTGAAAGCTGAGAAGGTAGATCATCTTGCAACCATAGACTCACTCAACAGTGAGATTAATATGTTGAATTCCAAACTTGATCAGATGTCAAAGTCCATCAGGATGCTAAACAAAGGCACTGACACTCTAGATAAAATTCTACAAGTTGGTCAGAAAGCAAGTGACAAGTCTGGAATAGGCTTTGTTCGTGAACAGGGACCCATCTTGGGGTTCAAGAGGACAAAACCTGAAAATCTTAGGTCAAACTAGATGTCACAACCAATGTTTCAACATCAGAGGAAGAAAAAATTCCAAAGGTGGAGGTGTTACTACTGTGGAAGATTTGGGCACATAAAGCCTTTTTGCTTCAGGCTGCATGGATTTCTCAGCCACATGCACCAAGTCAAACCCAAACTGGATGCTCATCAAGTCAAATCCAAATAGGTTTCTCCTATAAATAAACGATAATGGGTTGCTAAGAATGTGGATCTAGTAGCTCATACTTCTCTAAGGATGCCAACCAAAGAAGACTGGTATTTTGACAGTGGTTGTTCTAGACATATGACTGGGATAGAGAACATTTTGGTGAACATCCGACCTCATTCCTCAAGTCATGTAACCTTTGGTGATGGAGATAGAGGAGAAATCAAAGGTGCTAGAAAACTAGACTGTCCTGGTGTTCCAGAATTGGATAATGTCATGTTGGTTAAAGGACTGACTGTAAATCTTATCAGTATCAGTCAGCTCTGGGACCAAGGTCTCAGTATCAAGTTCACTAAGGGTGAATGTGTTGTCACCAATGGAGAAGATGAGGAAGTCATGAGGGAATCTAGAGCTAAGAATAAATGTTACTTATGGGATCCTAAAAGTAACTTCAAAGTCTTGACCAAAGAAGAGAAGGAGGATCAACTGTGGCATAAAAAAAGTAGACATCTTCAAGGGATAAAAAAGTCCATATCCAAGGAAGCAGTAAGAGGAACTCCAAAGTTAACCCCAGATGAAAGAACAGGTTGTGGTAAATGTTAAGTTGGCAGGCAAGCCAAGATAGCCCATCCAAAGAATGGACATCATAGAAATCTAGATCTGTTATACTGGAATTTGATGGAGTCCATGGAAGATGACCAGCATAAAGGGAGCAATGTCACTCAGGATGTCATGACATTATATTGTGACAATCTTAGTGCCATCAATATGAACCCAATTCATCCTAATGGAGCCATGTATAGGGATAACAGACTTCACTCTAGAGAAGATTGTGTGGAGCTTGGGGACTCTGACCTACAAAGTGATGACATTTTTACAAGAGATCGCAAGACAACTCAAAGTGAAAACATAAGAGGAAAATTGGGAATGTGTCTCTATAAGGAGTTATAGCAATTAATGGTATTTGGGAATTGTAGTTTAAATAGTCTAAAATTTAATCATTTGATGATTGGTCAAAATGTTGAGTTCCCTCTTCTTTTGCAATCAAATCACTCTACCTCCTACACACTATATGTTTGCTTCTTTTGGTGCCCATACAAATTCTTCATCTTCCATACCTCCTTCAACAACCATAGAAAACCTTCTCTCACATTGCCAAAGTCTCCTGAAATATCTCAACAACCAAAATTCTCCCCTTCCAAAGAGAAGACCATTGTTGCTGATTCATATGTTGGTGCTAGAACTTATTCTAGCAACTCTAACCAGATTCTTGAGGTAGCACCCCTGCGGATGCTAACCCCAGAAGGTCTGACTGTGAAGAAACCATGGACTTCACATGCAAGAAGACCTAAAGAACTAGTCACAGGTCAGGCTCGTCATTCTTCAACCTCCATCCCTCATGAGGATACCAATAGTGAAGGCTCTAGGCATGATCACATTGCAAAAATGGTGGCTAGGATATTGAAGGAGCCACATGATGTGCCAGGGATATCCATTCCCCTCAACACTGAGGTTCCTGCTCTCCATCTGGATCAACAAACTGATGCTGCTGAAGATGTTGAAACCATGGGTACAACCTCACGAAAGAATGATGATGAGGGTCAAACTTCTGAGAGTGATGATGACCATGTACAAGCTGATAACAAGGACGATGATGATGTCCAAAAGGATGATGCTGATATAGTGAACCTTGATAATTATTCAGATAATGGTCTGATAGCCATAATCAACCCTGGCATAGCCAAAAGGCTCATGACTAGGAAAGGGAAGAAGGCAGCTGTGCATAGTCCTCCTAAGAAGACAGCTGTAACAAAGAGTACTCATGTTGGCCCTACCAAAGCTTGGAGCAAGGTGGTTCCAAAGAAGAGAAAGGCTCAAACTAGTACTGAATCTGATTCTGACTCGAATGTTGCTTGTAATGTCACTGACATCCCACCAAAGAAGAAACTCACAACTAGAAAACTTGCTGCTAGTGTTCCTGATGTTCCTATTGACAATATCTCATTCCATTATCCCTCAAGTGTCAACAGGTGGGAAAATGTGTATTAGAAAAGGTTGGCATTGGAAAGAGAACTGGCTCAGAATGCCCTTGAAAGTAAGGAGATCATGAATCTTATCCATGGTGCTGGTTTAATGAGGACTGTCACTCAGTTTTCTTAGTGCTATGAAATACTTGTTAAGGAGTTCATAGTGAATATATCAGAAGAATGTGCTGGTAGAAAATCAACTAAGTTTGGCAAAGTGTATGTAAGAGGAAAATGTGTCACTTTTTCCTCAACAGTCATCAATAATTATCTAGGGAGATCAGATGAGGCTCAAACTGATGTAGCTGCTTCTGACAACAAAGTTTGTCAAGTTATAACTGCCAACCAGGTCAAGAGCTGGCCCTCAAAAGGGAAACTGGTTGCTAGTAAACTAAGTGTGAATATGCCATGCTACATAAGATTGGTGCTACCAACTAGGTGCTCACAAATCATAAGTCAACTGTTGCAACTATCCTGGGGAAGTTCATTTATGCTGTTGGGACCAAAACAAAATTTGATTATGGGACCTACATCTTTGATCAGACCATGAAGCATGCATGCAGTTATAGTGTCAAAGGCCCCATTGCATTTCCATCACTTTTCTGTGGGATCATCTTGAATCAGTATCCCAATATCCTCAAAATGAATGACTCTGCATGCAAAAGAGAAAGCCCCTTGTCTTTCCACCACAAGCTGTTTCAAGGAACTCATGTTCCTGAAATTGTCATGACATCTGCAGAAACATCCAAGGAGAGTTCAAAGATAGGGAAAGCTGAGGTTATTGCCATGCTCAAAGAAACATGCAAGGAGTTGGAGACAAGGAAGCAAAATCTGGAAAAGTTGATCAAGTCTCTTGAGCAAGATGAAGATACTGAATTTACTAAAAATAATGAGGATAAGCATGATGATGGTTTGAGGGAGGGTGATGGTCAGGAAGCTGACTCAGAAGAAGCTGTTGTCAGTTCTGAGGAAGACTTTGATGGAGAAGGAGATAGTGATGATGCTGACTCTGAGTCTGATGACTAGAGATCTTAGTTTGGTTGCTCCAGAACAATTTTATTTATGAACAGTTTTTTGTGTTAATTTTGTAATAATCCTTTACAATTTTTGTTTCCAACCTTATTTGATCTATGCTAATTCATTAGTAGGATCATAATTTTGTGGCTAAAAAGGGGGAGAAATAGTTGTTATCAAAAGGTTGTGTTGTGTGTGTAGATGTGTAGGATGTGTTGTGTGTATGCTTCATAGGTGAATTGCACTGAGCAGGTTTGCAAGTGTGCTAATGATATGCTGCTGCTCTGAGGTGTGCTGAAGATGTGCAGGTTATGTGTGTGAGCAGGATGATGATCCTGTGTGTATGTGGCTATTACTATTAGGTGCTTGGGCTTGGAAGTGTGTGGGTCTGCAGGTTGCTTGAAGATTGTGTATGATATGCATCAACTGAGGGGGAGTATCATAGGATGTTTCACTTAATATTGTGACATCTGTAGTTTGAACTAGCAGGTGGGATGTTGTGCTTGGAACAGGTGGTTTCAGGATTTCATACTAGATGTCTGGTCATTCATAATCCAGAACAGTTTGTATGATTGTGTGTGATTAGTAGTATAGTGGATCTGTTTTGGTAGTAGTGGTAGTATAAGCTAGTAGTCTTCCTGCATGATTAAATATATGTTATGAACTTTTTTGCTGCTTGTTCTCTGATATGATGACAGATTGTTTTAGCCAAAAACTTGCCAAAGGGGGAGTTTGTAGATGTTTTGATTGGCTGCATTTTATGGTAAAACAATGTTATGTGTGTAGATGTCATGATTGATGTCATGACATGCTGGTGTAGTGTTCTGCAGGGTAAGTTTTCTTAGCTAGAGCAAAGTGTATTGGATGTCATACTGAATGTCATGACATCAGGTAGCTGACATCAAGGGCACGTGTTTTAGTTTTCTGGTATATTGCATGAGGAAGCTCAAGCTATACTTCAGGAAACATTTTAGGGATCCTAGTTATCTCAGGCGAAATGCTAGGAAGTGCTGGGGATAACAGGAAATGCCTATGACCTAATTAAAAGTGCGCTGATTTATGAAAAGAGGTTTAGCTTGGTTAAGCCTAATTTCTGCACTTAGGCCCAAGATCTTTCTGCTGCTTATAAATAACAAAGTAGCAATCCTAATTGAAGACAGTTTTTGACAGAGAGTTTACAGAGTGTTTTGTGAGTGAAGAACTCAGTCTGTGTACTGTGATCTTCATGTGTGTGTTTGTGTCTTAGGATTTCTTGTGAGCCAAGCAATTATATGTTGTATGATTGCATTGGACTAGTGTGTTTGAGTTGTATGTTAATTGTGTCACTCTAAGCTTTTAAGCACGAGTGCTATTGTTCTTGATTGAAGTTGTGAAGCAAGATCTAGATTTGTTTGAAGTGTGTCTTCATTGTTATCTGTAAATTTAATTGGTTGATATCACTGCTGTGATTGAGGGGGAGTGAGTTGGTACTCAGGTCTAGTGTTAGGCTGAAGTTGCATTGGGTAGGTCTTAAGTGAAGAGTGCAAACTGGTAGTTTGACTCTGAATTAACACTGCTTATAGTGGATTTCCTCCCTGGATTTGTAGCCCCCAGATGTAGGTGTGATTTGCACTTAACTGGGTCAACAATTCTCTGTGTTATTTACTGCTTTCAGTTCTTGTTTTCTATTAAGTTTAATAGTTTGTTCAGTAGTGGATGTCATAACATCCACTGTAACATCCACTGTCTGTTACTAGAATTTCAAACACAATGCATTTTTTTTTGAAATTTTTAGGCTATAGATTAATTTTAGGTTAGATTGTAAATACTTGGGAAAAGTTCATAAGATTGGTACCATTTTAACACCTTAAGTCTCCCGAATATGGGAACTGATTTAAATACCTGTTATGACATAGGCTTGAGTTGTCATCCTTTAATAGCTCTTAAGTAGTTTATCTAGAAGTCAACACCATCTAGAAATCACACACTAAGTAATTAAGCTGATGCAAATAAGTGAATGATATCGTGCTTAATAATAAATATAAATAGGAATCCGCCTTTTAAGTTAGGTGACCCTCACCCGGTCACTTAGGCTAACGGTTGTGAAACCTTCAAAAAAAATTGTTGTTGCCAAAGTGGTTAATTTTGAATTTTTGGCAAGATATGGATCATAGTCACTAACAGACTTATTCATCATGTGTGTGAATAGATAACGAGCGTAATGTGATTGCATTAGAATGAAAGAGAGCAAAAAGGTGGATGAGTAAGTTAGGCTTAAGCACAATAACATGATTCAAATTGGTTTGTATAGAAGGGAGGTTTATGAATGCACAATTGCATATTTGTATTCTTAAGATATCCTTAGTGTGAAAAATTAGTACCTTTCGAAGCAATCTTGACCAAAGAAGAGTTTGTAGCCTAGAATGAGAATCTGAATGCTATTGTTTTTCATAAGTCTTGATACTATTTCGCTCGGAGTGCAAAAGTTCAAGTGTGGGGGAATTTGATCAGTGCATCTTTGTCACACCCTCATTTTCACCATTAGCCTTTCATGTCCTACATTCATCATATCATACATCATTCTAGTGTACATCGAGCATGTGGATTTACAAGGTAAGGATTAGGTCGGTTCATTGTTTTCCATTTCAAATAAGAGAAGTTGCCTATCATGAGCTGCATTGAAGAAAGGTTCATCATCTAAGGTTTGATTCAAGTTGGAAAGTCTACTCATGTAGATTTCTTCAAGGAGAAGTTACTTGAAAAATATTAGGATATTCAAGATCAATATTCCTAATGAACATGAAGTGCAAGACCTAATTCAAGATTTCTTCATCCAACTTTGTTTCAAATTCTATGTTCAAGTAAAATTCAAATTTGCAAGACATGAGTCGAGATCACAAGTTCATAATTCAAGACTTCATACATTTCAAATTCAATGGCATAAGGGAGATCCATCATTCCAAATTCAAGATTCATGAATTCAAGATTAGATTCAAGAATATTACAAAGGAAATTTCATGACATTGCAAGAATGTCACATTTGTTACAAAGTTTCTAACTCTAGGCAATGCTTAGAAAATTAAGCTATTTCTAATCTTAATTCAATTTTCTAATTAACTTCATGCTATGGTACCCTTCATGCCTCATTAAGTCTACATGTTCCACATTATTCCTTCACATGATTCATAACTAAATAAGCCTACAAACATCCAAGGAAAACAATTAAGGTTTAATTCAACATTGGAACATTTCAAGATCAAGACCATTAGTGCTTATCCATGGGCAATTTCAAGGCAATTTCAATGTGATCTAAAACAGTCTCATGCATGCCCCAAGCAAGAAATGACAAATTATCTCATAATCAAACAATTCATGTCACAAAACCAAAGGTATGAACTCATGATGATGCATCTACACATCAAATTTCAGAATTTCAAAATTCTGTCAAAGAGGAGGCATGGACCACAAGGACAGTCCAAACACAAGCAAACAAATGGGTTCAAGGTTTGAGAGCAATGCAAAGGGCAGCAGAAAAACAGGCCTAGGCAAAGTGCAGCAACAAGTGCAGAAGAGTAGCAGACATGAAAATGGAAAGAAAGAGAGTGACATCAAGAAAGTGGTAAGTGGCATTTCTCAATGAAAAATCTGAAGTTTTGAAACAAGTGAGAACCCTATTGCTTTGACTATAAAGGGGAGCCCAATTAGAGAGAAAGAGGAGGCCACATTGAGAACAAGAGATAGGGAGAAAACTAGAAAAATAAGAGAGAAAAAGTGACATTGAGAACAAGAGAGTTTTAGAAAGAAAAACAGAAAAAGGAGAGGTAGAAACATAGAGTGTCAAAGAAGGAAATACATCCAACAAAACAACAATGGTGATTAGAAGGAGATTATCAACTCTTAGGTATCCATTTCTTTGAACCTTACTCTCTTTATATTCCATTGTATATACTTTTTTATGCTTGCATTGTTGTCGCACACTTTATCATTGTTGTTAGTTAGGATAGTATTTGTGGATACATATGTTTATAATGAGGGTTCAAGAGTGATTTGGTATTGTAGAAAAAACAAGAGTGAGTTTTGTAGAGAGAGAGATGAAAACACTCAAAAGTGTTGTCATGTTCGCTGGCAAGTTTGCACAACGAACTTTGGCACCTTTCGCCTCTATTTTTGTGATTAGTGCGTACTTGGGTGAATTCGTCAGCAAGTTCGCACTGCGAACTTGTTGATGATTTTTTTGGGCAGATTCGCTGGCAAGTTCGCACAACGAACTTTGGCCCCTTTCGCCTCTGTTTATGAATAGAGTGTATCTGGGAAAATTCGACAGGAAGTTTGCACAGTGAACTTATTGATGTTTTTCTGGGAAAAGTCATCAGGAAGTTCGCACAGCTAACTTCTTTCCCTTTTTTCAGATTTTTGTTTTTTCTTGCTTTTATGCTTTATTTTTGTTATCCTCATGTTTCCCTTAAAGTTTTTTTGGTATTTCAAATTATTAAAAGTGAAAAGATAAAAAAATGATAATATAAAAAAGGAAAAATGATTTTGTTATTTATATTTATTGATTAAAATGTTAATTAATTAAATATCCATGCTTAGTTTAAATTAATAATTTGAAGGTACAACTTTGTGAAATTTAACTTGTGTCCTCAAACTAACTAACTTAACTTTGTCTTATATTTCATTGTATGTTTATAGTAATATTGTCATTCCAATTTGTGTTTCCAAAACCCTTTTCAAAACAAACTCTCGATTCTTATCGAGCCATTTTTGACCTTGTAAGTCGATTGCCTTGTGCATCGCCATCAACCTTGTTTGCATCACCTCAAACTTTTTTTAGCAAGCAATAAAACCCTTGACCCAACATCAAGTGGTACTTTTCTCAAAAAAATACAAAATACACAATAAAGATACGATTAGGTTTACGCGCCATGGGCTTTAAAGTAGTGAAGAAGGAATGAGAATGGAACCTCTCCTACACTCGTACCGAATATTTTGAACACAAGGCGCTCGACTTGGATATTCAAGATATTCATATCTACCAAAATTCTTTAGTGTGATCCTAATCAAGATCAATTTCTTCTCAAAATCCTAAAAAACATCAACTCATCAAACTTATTTCTGCCTTAGCGCATCAATTCGAAAACCCTTTTTCAAGGTATAAAATCAACTGACATACAACCATTTCTTAAGTGGCCAAACTACGTCTGCTCTGATTTCTCACACATGTTGAGAATACGTAGGCATATGATTGCGATAATTCTAGCGAGCACTCTTCTTTCTTTTCCACCTTTAGTCCTCCATTCCTCATCACCTAAAAAGGACATGTTACGTCCGTTCTACCGCAAACAGGTAACACATAAGACTCCACGAGCGAGCTGCAATACACCTAACTGCTAGAATGTGCTTGTTAAGCATCGTCCACCCAAACTTCCCATTTTTCACCGTAGTCCCGTGAACTACGAATGCTCTGATTCTTCACTTCTTACAAGTGAGTATACGTAGGCACGGGGGACCTAATCCTTGGCGAGCACTCTAATAAAAAACCAACCTCTATTTCCCTTTAGCAAGCAAACTTTTAGATTAAAACACCCATTCAAGCTAGACAACATAGAAGGTTCCCATCGAGTACGATGGATGTGAGAGGGTGTTAATACCTTCCCCTCATATAACCGACTTCCGAACCCGAAACTTGGTTGCAATGATCATGATCTTTTCCTAAAGGTTTTATCATTATTTCCCTTTCCCTCCTTGGGATAAATAAAATCCGGTGGCGAATCTGTGTCATTTTTCGGGTAGCGACAACTGGCGACTCTGCTGGGGAGTGCTAAGTGAGTCAAGCCTAACCTAGGTTGTTTTTGCGTGTTTGGGTGTTTTCTGTTTATTCTTTGCTTGCTTTATCGCTTTCCCTTATTTATTTAATTGTATCTCATCTTATATGGATCTCATTGTTGTGGTATGGATTGGATACTTTGGTGGAAAACTTGAGGGAAAGGCTCTATACCCGAGTCTAGAGTGTTAAAATTGAGATAGGAAAGGTTGAGTAGTATGGGATTCCGAGATGCTCATCTCGTGATAGTCGATACGAGACCCTCGCTTAGAGTAGATTCCTTCGAGAATGATGACCACCATCAAGCTCTTGGAGTGTGTGATCAATGTTTTCTTGGGAATCCATTATTCTAAGGACCTTTTAGAATCCTAAACCTTTGGCCAACTAAGATTGATGGTCACGAAGTATGGGTCCCCGAGAATTTCTTCTCGTGTGGGTTGATACGAAGACCTCGTTCACAAGAGACTTTCTTGATGGTGTTGTTGCATGGCAATGACTGACATATGTAACAAACAGTCAAGAAAGTATGTGACTATAAAATCCTTGTCTAGAACCCAGTGTTGACGGTCTCGTAGTATGGGTCCCCGAGAAGTTCTTCTCGTGAGGTTTGATACGAAGATCTCACCCAAAAGAGGTTCATATGATGGAGTCATTATCCGAGATGTTCATGTCGTATATGATGAACGACCATATGAATCCATGATTTTGGGATCCCTATTAAACCTTAGACCACGCCTGGTGAGAACCTTGTGTTACGATCAATTAGCTTTTATCCTTGATCTGTACCTTTGACCTTTGATCCTGTGTACTAAAAAACCAGAATAAGGGCATTGCATCCCAGTGCATTAAATCCATTGCATGTGCATTGCATCTGCATTCTGCATACCATTTCCACGAGAACCTCATACCACCTTTTGTTTCTAACCAGCTAGCTTATTTTCCGACACACACTCGGAACTAGAAACATGTCTCAGATCACTATGGAAGAGCTTCAGAAAGGCCAAGAATTGTTAAAAGAGGAGGTCAAGCAACTGAAAACTCAGGTGAACTTGATTATGGAGATCCTACAAACACTGATGAGGAAGGAAAGTAACCCCGCACCAGTTGTTGCCACGAAAATACTTGCTCCTATGGAAGTACCTAAGTCTCCCTCAAGTCAAGAGATACCTTGTGAACACGACCTACCACTTGAACCTACAAAGCGTACCTATCGACGACCATTACCTGATCCTCATTCAAGTCAGAGGAACCGACTGTGGAGTAAGAATCAGTATCCATATCAATGGTGAAACTCTGCCCAACGAGGCTGTTGCACCCTAATTTTTGACCACAAGACCCCACCTCTTTCTGCACATTTTCTTTTGTTATTTGATTTAATATTTAATATTTAGGTTTTTTGCGACTAACCAGCTCGTGCAAGTGCAGTGGTGTCCAGACTCAATTCAGAGATCTAAGAGTCATGACCGAGTTACAGAGTCAACACATTTGCGACGTTTCCATTCAACTCTGACCGAACATTGACAAAGATGAGAAATGCTACGCTTACATTATTTCATAAAGCCGTAGTAATTTACACCATAGGTTGACGCATTGATTTGAAAAGTGATTCAAATGCTCGTTATAATGGATAGTACCGTATAAGTACGATATGAAGGCAAATAAATGTAAGCTTAACATTGCTAAACAAAGATGGTTCAAAGGGTCAAATACTATTTACAAGATAATTTGAGTTTACATCAGAGAATTTGACTTAGTACGTGGAGATTGTTCTTTGGGATTATACATTAATGCACCAGAAAACCAATTTCACAAAGACTCGCTGCTATAATTCCTGGTATTGAGGCCACCAACATGACACAACACTCTCCGAGCAAGAAGCAGCTTCACTTTCACTCAATGACGGAAAATCGGCTTCACTTCCATGAAGACTTCACTAACAGCAAGCAACAACACCAGCATTCTCAGCGCAGTCGCGACGGAGGCATTATCAACCACTGCAGGAAGCTCCTCGCCATCTGCGAAGGCCATCAACAACGCATAAGTGTAATGGACAAGTGAAAGCCGACTCGAAGTCAAAGTCACTAGGTGGCTTTGGTTTCGACCATTTCATACAAAACAAGATAGATATGGGTTTACCTCTTCCATGATGAATGTCAGCAGCACTGTTATGTTTGGCGTAAAGTCGTCGCTACCGGGCCGACACCAGCTTCCAGACACTGATGCGAAGCTTGCGGGGACGAACCATTCCTAGTACAAGATAACAGCTAAGACAAAAGCAGAATACATGGTTAACAATGTATGTTTCCAAACACCATAAAACTTGGTTCCAACAAAGCCACATTAAATTTAGAAACTCATTTACATAGCAACAACTAAGTTGAGTCACTTTGCTATCCACTGCATGACCATTTACAACATACTATCGCTTGTTGCCTGTTTGGAGTGACCATAACACTTTCAGCCTCTAAAATCATGGCAGAGACTGTCCAACACATAAGAGCTGCTTTGAGTTGCCCTAGTCCTTGATGAATATATCTATAATATTCTTAAAAATGGTTTCAGAACCTGAAAGAGAAAGAGAGTGAGTTTTCCTTTTGTTGCTATTGGTGTTAATAGTAATCAATAACAAGTTTTAAGCAGCAGAAGAGCGGTACCTTAGACGTTGAATCACGGTCTGAGTCGCTCAACAAATACACACCACAGCTGCATACTCCACCAACCATTCACGTCCTGATGACCAAGGAATGCCTCCACCAAAGCTGTACATCTCTGCAAAGAAAAAGAAATCATAGCATGTCAAGATCTGAACGACAACCGTCAACAAGTTCCGCCAAGTGACCTTTAAAGATGTAGCTTGCTAACAAGCTTAATTTTTCGCCGCCGACGCTGAAAAATTCATGCCCCCTGCATCAGTAACACCACCGCCAAATCAATATATGCAGCAGTGTCCTCCTTCACCAGCTGAATAGGATATGAATCCTACAAAAGACGATCACGTTTTGCCAACGACCTACAACAGAATGTTGCATGAAGATTCTAGGCTTCATGCTGAGCGAGTATATCCACTTGTAGATCAATCCCTTCATCTGTCTCAAGCAGTTTAGGAATATGTATAACAATCACAATGCTCATTTTCAGCCTTATCCGCCAGCATCAGTTCTTGGTCACACTTCTCAAGTGCTCTCTGGGAGTTCCCATACTCAAGACAATGCTTTTAGCCAGCAACAGAAGGGAGTTTGTTTCACCATCCGCATCCAGCTGCTGCAAGCAATTATTACAACAGGATCAATACAACAACTAGAGCACACGAATAATTTGAAATGATTCACTTCTCGATGTACAGTTCAGGACTCACCGGGGATTACAGTAGGCTGTCACTCGCTTTCCAGCCAGGTCCTAACCATGCCCCAACATCTTGCCACAGGGAAACCAAAACAAAGGCATGCTGATCCTGCACTTCCTGCAACCTCATTGAGTTCCATAACCGGCAAGGAACATCTACGCCTTAAAAGAAACCAAGCCTCCGCTACCTACAAAAACAAACGGAGAACATGAACGATTCAGGAAACATTGTCAGCTTCAATTGGAACAACCATTACGCGTTCACTTAGTCAAATATAAAGAAAGCAATAACAACAGCAGCCACAGTCAGCGATCATATTGATTGGAGCCACAATATTAAGAATCTCAACCCTCCCCAAATAAGCCAAGTGAGGCGCATAGCATCGCGAACTGGTTCGTTTCCTCCCCAAGTACATCCAGACATGTTCTCAAAGGATTTAGGTGGATACGATATTAGCAAGAAATTATCCCTCAGGAAAGCATTAAGATACCTGAACCATGGGGCACAACTATTGGTGTTGTTTTGGTCATGACAATCTCGTTTCAGCATTTCAACTTCGCTATAGAACATCATCAACAGACACATATTAGTTCAAGAAGACTATACCAGAAGAATGGAGTTGAGTTTGGGAGGAATTTACCCTGTATCACATTCAAACGCGAGTTCTCCACCTCGGGCTTCCAGTTCCCCTTTTCGGCCCAAAACCATTGCTATTCACACCTGTTGAATACCAAACATGAGTTAGCAATTGATCAAATGTACTCATTACAAAAGAAAAAGATTCGAAGAATATTCCAATCAGAAACTGTGGGCGTTTAACAAGATAGCTACGCCCAAATCAGAAAGGATATCCCATCGAAACGAGAAAGGAAAGTTTCTAAATATATCCACACCAAAACAGAAGGTCCAATCAAGCCGTCAAAGTGTTTTAAATCAGCATTCAAACCATTTCAATTAGACTTTAACACAGGAAATCTCAATCGAGACCTATAAAAGGAGAATGAGAAGAGGAAAAAACGGAGTTCACAGACAGAATCGATCCATAAAAATTTCAACCACAATCCAAATTCACAGAAATCCCTAGGACGATAAAACCATAGGAAGTTGGGAAGAAACTTATCTGTGAAGCTGTCAACCGAGTTCCTCAAGTCTTCCGCCCACATATCCACCACCATGAAACCCTTGCCGGAAGTCGCCACACCATCAACAACACATAACCGTCAGTGCTGAAGCCTTCCCGCCTCCGAATCACCATCGCCATCCACCGCCCTCTTCGTCAAATTCATTGTGTGGAAAAGAAACCAGCGAAAACGTGAGCCCCTATTTTGCTAACGATATCATTATGTTGTTTTTTTGTCTGTTTATTTGTAGAGATTGAAGAAAGGAAGGGATGGAAGCGCGAGGAAGAGAAGACGGAACGCGATCGAGAAATTGGGGAGGCCGATTTGGGAATCTGAGGAATTAGGGTTCCATCTTTTTGTTTGTTTCGTTATTTTGTTTGTAACCTAATTAAGATCACCCACTAATCACCATACACACACAGACACTACACCCTCACCACACGCTTAATCACCCTAACTAATCACTTAATTAGTTTTTATTATCAGTAAACCAACACCTTAATCCTTTCTTTAAAAATCAAACTAACATTTCTTTTTAAAATCAACCGTAATTAATTTTAAATTTATTTTCTAAATAAATAACAATATGTGATTTTGCTCTAAAATTATTTCACACTTAAAAACAACTTCTAGAATAATTAGCATTAAACCAATTAAATCTTTTTATTTTTTAATCTAACTTAATGACTTTTTCTATTAATAATAACCCAGTAATCAATTTCTCTTTATTTTATAAAAATAATAATAATAATTAGTAAACTTTAAAAACTTATTAACCTTTTATTAAAAACTTTTTTTGCAAAACGATCAACTTATAATGTAAGTTCGTAATTTAAAATTAATATAACCTTTTATTGCAAATTAGTTCGCATAAAAAATAATTACAACCCTTTTAAAATAATCTCACTACAACATAATATATTAGTCTCTCCCGCTACCAATAATCAAATACAACTCCTTTTACTAAAATCATTCGACCTCGTCTAAAATCAAATCAACTTCTTATTCAAACAAAAATCAATTTAATCAATCAACTTAATCAACATCGTAAAATACAAATCAATCTCACCTCACGACACTCACCTACACTTAGCGCTTTCATGCGTGCATATTATTTATCTTTATCTGCTTTATCTTATTCACAATACACACGCACTCACTTAGCGCTTTCATGCGTTCGTGTATGGTTTATCTTTCTGCAATTTACTCTTCTGCAATTTATTCTATTGCATTTACATTATCATATTTATCTATTCATACATCGCATTCCGTCCAAAGGAAAAACCTACACATAATTCAACGTTGTGTGTAGTTGCACATCATATGCATCATATCCCCTTAGATCCTTGATTCTTCAAGTTGATCACTTAGGATAGATCCTACCCCATAGGAAGGACTGTTCTTTATCTTTACAACTTAGACAAAACAATCAAAACAATACAACTATACAAAACTTTTCAAACACAATAGAGAATAGATGTTAATCATCTTAAGCGAGATATAATCTCCACCCCACAAACGATACAATCAAACATGTAGGGACTTTGCCTTAAGAGCGACAAAGGCATGCTTGGCGACCATCCGAGTATGTAAGACCTTTTCTTAAGACGATGCAAAGACCATTTCCCACAACCTCCTTTACATTTGTGGCGGTTATCTCTCCCTTAAAATGAAGACTCATCTCTTCTCCTAAACCCAATCAAAACAACTACCCTAAACCCGTAGGAACTTTGACCACAGTCAAAGAGCTCCTCTAACCCTTTAGGGTGAACTACAACATACTCTGATTCCACTCCCGTAAGGATATGTAGGCATAAGGTGCGACGCCTTATCGAGTATACTTAGAAATAAACCACTAGGGTTTCTAATCCCTTAAGCAGATAAACACTTAGCAGTAAACAAACATAAAACAAGAGGTTCCTGTAGAGTACTACAGAAACTTAGGATGCTAGTACCTTCCCTAAGTTTAACCAACCCCCGAACCTATAACTCTCTGAACCTTGCATTTGCATTGCATTGTGGGAATTTCGATCTTTATCCCTTCCTTTGGACAAATCAAAGTTCGGTTGCAAAATGAATTAAAGATTCAAACTAATCAATAGTTTGGTATCCGATTTTCACCGCGACAGAAATGGCGACTTCACTGGGGAATCTCTAGTGGGTTTCCCTATCTTATTTTGTTTTGTTTATTGCTTTATATATCTGCCTACTTGATTAACTGTTTACATGCTTTCTCTTGTTTTTCTTTGGGGATTGTTGTCCTTGAGTGGTGAGATAAAGTTCTGCACCCGAACTTTGAGAGAAATTAAGATAGGATGGGATATATTCGAGGAGGCTTATAGGGAGTGGAATCCCTACTAAGTTGAATCGAGAATCCCGCTCAGTTGAGGCCCTTTCGAAATAGTACTGTTGAACGATCAATCGTGAAGACACTCACTACTTTCGACTTTGGAGCCCATGAAATTGAGGACCGTAGTTACCTTAACCCAACTTTGGCCTTTATTAGGACGTAGTGCGGGACTATGAGGAAGTACTTCCGAAATAGTGCTACGCGAAGCTACACTCAAAAGAAGTTCTCTTGAGAATATTATTAATCCTCGAGTAATTGGGAAAATTGATAATATCCGATAGATGGGCTGATGATTCTGAGTCCCATTAGAACCCTGTTCTGCAGGTACAAACAACCTTTAGTCCTTAAACATTTGGGAAGGGTACACCTTTACTCCATGCTCGTTGCAAACCTAGGGCGCCCCTTGTTTGTTTATCTTTATGTCCTTATGTGAATACTTGTGTTTGCTGCATTCATATAACATCATTCTGCATTG
The DNA here is from genome assembly GCA_963859935.3 of Lathyrus sativus. Classification (NCBI taxonomy): domain Eukaryota; kingdom Viridiplantae; phylum Streptophyta; class Magnoliopsida; order Fabales; family Fabaceae; genus Lathyrus; species Lathyrus sativus. The sequence goes on along the minus strand of OZ012735.1, from coordinate 886,187,693 downwards.
GGCTTCATGGGATTTACTTTCGTTTATGAACATTGTAGGTCACTATGACTTCAGATAAAAGACATACTATGAAATATACTTTTAAGAGTCCCAAATTGGACGACCTAAAGAAGTTGTGGGGTTTCATCGAAGATCAAGAAGAATTCAAGACCAAGTATGGGAAGCTGATATCCTTGTTGGGTTGCTCAGTGAATGAAGGACTTCTTGCCACTCTACTACAGTTCTATGATCCTCTCTACCATTGTTTCACCTTTCCAGATTTCCAGTTGCTACCTACATTAGAAGAATATTCCTTTTTGGTTGGTTTACCTGTCCTTGAGGAATCTCCTTTTCCCTTCTTGGAAAGGGACCCTGATGAGAAAGATATTGCTAAAGCCCTCCATCTGAAGGTATCTGACGTCAAAGCCAACCTAGTTACTAAGGATGGGATTCTTGGTTTAAAGACAGGTTTCCTAATCGAGAAGGCTTCATTTTATGCTGATTATTCTAATAAGGCTCCGTTCGAGGCGATCTTTGCTTTGCTTGTTTATGGGCTGTTTTTATTCCCGAGTTTTGAAGGTTTCATCGACCTCAAAGCATTCAAGATCTTTATGAAGAACAACCCAGTGCCAACTCTGTTGGGAAATGCATATCACTCTATACATCTCCGAAACCTCCGTGGTGGAGGGATGATTACTTGCTGTGTACCTCTACTTTACAAGTGGTTTATTTCGCACTTGCCGAAGTCTAGCTCTTTTAGAAACATTGGCAAAGAGCATTGGTCTCCAAGGGTTATGGCTTTGACCTATTCCGACATTGATTGGTACGACCGAGTGTATGATGGGGTATTAATCATTGATAATTGTGGTGACTTCGCTAATGTACCATTGCTCAGCTTTGATGGAGGAATCAGCTACAATCCTATCTTAGCCCGTCGACAGTTGGGATACCCGTTGAAGGAACCTCCCAAGAGTGTTCAAGTAGAGGGTATATTCTTCAGAGATGATATAGAGCTTCTAGGAAGAGTTCTGGACGCATGGCGTAGGGTATACAAGAAAGGGAAGAGAAGTCTAGGGAAGCCTAACTGTGTGTCTTTAGAACCATACCTCCAGTGGGTCAGACAAAGGGCAACCAATCTAAAGATGCCTTATTCCCGTCAAGATCCCATAGCTCCCAGGAGAGAGCCCACTTATGTCTTTATGTCTAAAGCCGAGGAGTTAGAGGTGTCCTTAAGGAAGTCTCAACATGAGCTGGAATCTTGGAAGAACAAGTACCACGTAGCAGTGGCAGAAAATGATGAGTATCAAAAGGAGAAGGCTGAACTTCAAGAGAAGAATGCTGAACTTCAAGAGAAGAATGCTGAACTTCAAGAGAAGAAGGATGAACTTCAGAAACAGCTACAATTGAAGGATGAAGAGTTACTCCCTTGCAAGAAGAGGAAAGTCATGGAGGATTTATTCTTCTCCGACCCACAATGCACTATCTGGAAAATAATTGTGGACAACCTTATCCGTGAGAAGGCGCAACTCGAGGAGCAGCTCAAGCAGCAGCATTCAAAGCTTCTTTAGTGTCTTTACTAGCTTTTATTTAGCTTTTATTTGGGACTCTTTAAAAGAATATTTATGTAGTCCGTTTCAAATTTAATAAAACGTTTTTTACCGCAATGCCCATAAATAGAGGAATCCCATGAAGTCCTAATCATCTTGCATTGCATTCTTTTTCCATTTTTTTTTCACTTCAAGAAACTCAAATTCGTTCTGTAGGTGTTGTAATCATGGATTTCAGAAGAGAAACCCTGAAGTACACTTTTCAGAGTCCCAACCTCGAAAGCTTGAGAGAACTAGCCGAACTTGTCGAGGATCGCTTTGCCTTCGCAGCAGAATATGGAGGAGTTTTCCGTTTCCTTGAGCTAAGGATGAAAGAAGGATTGTTGGAAACATTGGTTCAATTTTATGACCCGATGTATCACTGCTTCACTTTTCCGGACTACCAATTGATGCCGACCTTGGAAGAATACTCAGAGCTCTTGAGGATACCTGTGACTGTTCGACCGCTATTCACCGGAAGGGAAGACACGCCTAGTCACCAGGAAATTGCAAATGCCACTCATCTTAGCCTTGAAGATGTTCAAGCGCACCTGATCACCAAGGAAGGAGTCCTTGGGTTCCCCGCCGACTTTTTGATCGAAAAAGTCCGTTACCACGCTGAAAGAAAGGAGGCTCTCATCTTGGAAGCCAATTTCGCTTTGTTGGTCTACGGGACTTTCTGGTTTCCTAAAATTGACAATTTTGTTGATATGGATGCAATCAAGCTGTTCATACTCAAGAATCCAGTACCCACCCTGCTTGCCGATACATACTTTTCGATTCACTCGAGGAATGTTGAAGGAGGAGGACACATTGTATGTTGTACCGCCTTGCTGTACTCATGGTTCATCGCTCGTTTGACTTGGTATCCGTCCCTTTGGGATGAAGTAGCAACACCTCGATGGTCCGAGATACTTATGGCCCTTACCCATTCGGACATTGTTTGGTATGATCCCGCCTATGGAGGCGTGCCTATGATTCCTAGCATCGGAGGATTCCCCAATGTATCGCTTATTGGAAGAGAAGGATGTATAAGTTACAATCCCGCTTTGGCCCGTAGACAGTTTGGACACCCTATGATCCAAGTGCCTGACCCAGTTTCGTTGGAAGAGATCTATTTCAAGGGAGAAGAGGATCTATATCTAAAGACTGTCATCATTTATACATGGAAATACATTGATAGGGAAGGAACAGCTGCTTCAGGATACCCCGACTGTGATGTTTCCGAAGATTATCTACATTGGGTGCGAGAAAGGGCTCTCGATCTCAAGATGCCTTTTCCTTTTCACGAACCTATGGTATTGTCTCCTCATGACCCCGACTGGTTCGAAGAAGAGGAAATAGAACAAGTAAGGATTGCTTTGGATGAAGCCCGGAAGTTGAGGACTGCCTGGAAGAATAAGTTCTTCACCCTCAAAGTAGAGAAGGAAAGACTTCAGAAGACACCAGAATTAGAAGTTGCCAAAAAGAGAAAGGCACAAGGAGATTTATTTTCTCCTCATGCCTCTTCAAGTACTGTTACCAATGATGATCTCCCCTCAACTACCATGGCTTGGAAGGAGTGTGTGGAACGACTCATCATCGAGAAAGCGGCATTGCAGGAGCGCATTGACCAGTTGACCGAGGAGCTCCGTACAAAAGAGAAGACTATGGGATAGAGTTCTAAGTTTTCTTTTGCTTTCGTTGTAATAAACTCTTGAAAGAGTACTTTCTTTTCAGTGTTTCTCAAAAATAAAAAGTTTTTCAATTATCCTACATTATAACACTGAAAAACACTTTGAGTTTCTTGAAGTATCCTCCTACATCTGCATCTGCATTTTCGCATGGCATTTTACATTTTGTGCGTGTGTCCTTCCTTTGTTGTGGCTCATTTCGGTTTTCCATCTTTTGCTGTCAGTCGCCGTCTTGACCATTTGACCAAGCCGGAAGTATCATTAAAGAATAGTGAGGAGAACAAAGACATGGATCGCATGACTAGCCTCAGAGTAAGGTCTAACCCGACGCTTCGCCGTCCCTCCGACAACTTTGTTCCTATGCAACTTCAGCCTATGCAAGAAAAGGAAATGGACGATCCAGAGCTTACAGCATTCAAGAATGAATTTCGTGACTTCGAGGAACGATGGAAAATGATGAAGAAGAGTCGTGCGCCTGATTTTCATGCTCATGACCCGCACCTAGTTCCAAACTTAGTTATCCCCCCAGGATTCCAGATGCCCGCCTTTGAAGTGTACAAAGGTACAATTTGTCCAAGGTATCATTTGATGATGTTTTGTCAGAAGATGACCGCCTATCTTGGGAACGACCAACTATTGATTCACTGCTTCCAAGAAAGTTTGGGTAGAGCACCGTTAATATGGTATATGAAGCTACAAGTGAATCACATTCAGTCTTGGGAAGACTTAACTTTTGCTTTTGTGAAGCAATACCATCATAACTTGGGTATAGCCCCAAACAATAGAGATGACTGTGGACCTCCCAGAGAATCCACAGCTTCGGTACCCCGTCCTCAACATGAGCACGCAATGCCCGCTCAGCGCGAGCAGCAATTACCTCCTAAACGAAGGATGCCATCTCCAGATCAGCATCGACATGTTCGAAGACAGTTTCCGAATCAGAAAGTACCTCTGAATACTCAGAAAGAAGAAACTCATTGGTTTGATCTTATCCCATTGACCTACCGTCAATTATGGTTTTATTTCGTCCGAAACTCGGTAATGACACCTAGAAAGACTAGAACCATGAACTCTCACCCACCATGGTTCAACCCAAACACCAGCTGTGAATTCCATGATGGAGTGTTGGGGCATTCAATCGAAGATTGCAAAGTTTTTCAAGGGAAAGTTCAAGAAATGATCGATAATGAAGCGCTAACCTTCAAAGGAGAAAGACCGATCCTGAATGGAATACCATTACGCTGATATAAGCGAAAACTCCAGAAGAACTCCCTTTTTCTTTCGTTTGTTTGTGTGTTTATTTCTTGGATTAAAAGCATATTTTGCATGTAAGAACTTTCTGTTTTGAATAAGTAATGCAATAACTGTTTGTCTTGAAGAAATCCATTCTTTTTCACTCAAATAGTTTTTCAAAATTATTTATAATGCCGACTTGTACCCGATCTCTCTCTCTGACAGAGAATTGGAAGGAGGATGATGAAGTAAAACACATGACCTCTTGTTGTATGCTTCGAATAAAAACCCTACTGATGATGTAAGGCATTATTTTAAACCTCCTGAAAGCCAACATAGTCAACCCTTTCTTCTAAATCTTGATTGAGGATCCGTTCTCTTTCTCCCAAACCCTTTCCAACCTCATCTCTTAACCTGGGGAGGGGTGATATCAAAAATAATAAACATCTTCAAAAAAATGGGGTGGGCACAAATATACTCTAACCTTTTTCTACCTCCATTCTACAAGTCATAAATTAAACCCATATACGACCCTCAAAGTCTTGATTGAAGTAAAGTTTAATTCGAAAGCATACTCAATGAGATATTGTTTCCTGACTCCTTGAGCTATGCTCAAATTTAAATCGGCTTTATAAATAATGATTCAATTTGTATCCTAACTAGTGGTTTCGATCACAAGTTATTGCGATACCCCTTTTCAAAACTTCAAGACAAACGCGTGTTGCATTAACCATTTCAAAATGGATATTTCAAATATGCTAAATACGCTTGACATCTTAGAAAGACGACATACAAACATTGATGATGATATCTGAAGACCTTGCTGACTTGGGGCAAGCCATTCTTCCCAAAGAAAATCCCATCCGCGCAAGTCTTGGGTTCAATTAGAAGAAAATTCGAGGACTCACTTACCGCCAATCAGGGGCAGTTACGTCGAGATTCGGCGAATCTCTAGAGAGTTTGAAAACAATGGGGCATTTAGACATCATGTTTTCTATAAAATCCTCTCGAGACTTTTCAACTATGTGACTTGGGGCATTTGAAGATTGGAGCAAAAAGATGTCTATTTCATCCTCAGGAAGCTCAACCCCAACATGTTCAACAACTACGAAGACCCAGGATACTTATTTTATCCCCTATGAAACTTCGGTGTGGGTACCTCTGTAACACCCCCTTCTACACCCCAAATAAATTCATATAAAACAATTAAGCACATACAAATTATCAGAGTAAAAAAGGTTTTATAATAAGGTATAAAAGAAGAATGCCACAATTTCACCAACGAAACTCTTTAACATTTTGCTCCACAAAATATGTAACAATTTCATAGTTTTAGAATTCACATTTCAACATTCAATTTGAGCGGAAAATAACATCATATGATCAGTTCCAAAATATTAATTCAAATGCACATAAGTCATCCAGATTAATGCGTCATATTAGTTAGATTACAAAACCACATCAGCTGATACATCGCAATGTATCACAAAAGAATGACTATACTAGTCTAACTACCCGGTGTTACATATCAGAGCAGCCGACACAAAAGAATGAAGACTAACTTCACAAAAGGACTCCAGCATCCTAATCTGCAATGCCTCATAGAGCATTATAAAACAGCAGAAGGGTGAGAAATGTAACCATAATAATCAAAGCATAAGATTATATATATATATATATAGGTAGTCATGTAACACATATTCACATTTCTCACCATACTTCATTCTCTTAGTCATATATATTTACCACACATATATAGACAAACCTGGATATTCACAAAGCATTTCCACATTATGCATACACTTACAATTTCCACAATCTCATCATTCACACATAAGCATCTCTTCATGCATATGTCATATATCAATGTGACTCAATAACTCAATGCAACTCATGCAATGCGGTACCGACTCTCGTTATCTTTTTTCGGTTTTTACATTAAACCGGGTCCACTCTTCTAGACCGATAACCACAAAGGCCCGTCCTCTAAGCCTTCAAACCCACTCTTCTAGGTTTGGGACAAGCCACTAGTTTCCACGAAACTAACAGACATTGCCTCTTGACTAAATGATGCATGTACAATCAACCACGACAAATGCACTTAAGACCGACATCTTAATCTCATGCATTTACATAATTCATCTCTTCAAGAATTACACAATGATTGCACATACAGCATATATCACAACAATCAAGGTATTCACATCACAATACCAATCATACAATTACAAGTGATGCACACATATTCACAATGTTCTCATGCATACTCATCACATAATTGTATACACATCAAGCATTCACAAGTTCATTAAATAATACACACATAATCACCCATTATGTTCACATGTATTTATACTTGATGCAATTAACATTCAAATCACAATTCTAGGATTCACGCCCGTAGGCTACCCACAACACACATCATCACAATAGATCATATCTATATCATATCATAGAGGTATTGACCTCTGAGAGGCAACCAAACCATCTCCACATGAACAACACAGCAAAGGAAAAATGCTGTCACATTCGCCTCCATTCGCCTGGCGAACCCTCGCAGCGAACCTTCGCCTGGCCTTCGCCTGGCGAACTCTCTCAGCGAACACTCGCTAGGCTTCGCCTGGCGAGACTTCCCAGCGAGCCCAAGTAAGTAGCTACTGACTTCATTCGCCACCATTCGCCAGCACCTTCGCTGGGCGAACCCTCGCTACTCAACTTCGCCTGGCGAACCCACCAGCGAAGTCCACTGGGACTTAAATATAATTATTCGCCAACATTCGCTAGGCTTCGCCTGGCGAAGCTTCGCCTTTGCTCGCCTGGCGAGAGCCAGCGAACCTGCGCAGAACAGAACCCTATTCTGTTCCACCTCCACCATCCACCATCATCCAACTTCTCACACAACAAAATCAGTACAAACAGCATCAACACATGTTACCCAACTATTCTACGGCATTATTGCTCAGTTTCAACCGATTAAATCATCAATCCACCGATTATTCCAACTTTTGCCCTAATTGGAAAGTGATGAAAACTCTACCAAAACCCCAACCCAACATACATAACATTACACAATGATCAAATAGAAACATTTCTCACCCTTACCTCGATTAATCGGAGCTTTGATGTTGGTTCTTGATGATTTCCACTTTTCCTTTTCTTCTCTTCTCTTTCTCTCCTTTCTTCTTCTTTCCTCTTTCTTTCCAAATGTTTTCTATCTTTCTTTTCTTTTCTTTCTCTCTTATATATTTCCTTCATTTTCCTTCCTCTCCAATTCCTTCTTAATTCTCTATTAATCCCAATTAATAAAAATTAATTTCCAACATTGATAAAATCCCACTAAATAAATTAATTACTACAATTAATTATTTAATGAAATTTGGGCTGTTACAACTCTCCCCCACTTTAGGAATTTTCGTCCTCGAAAATGTTACCTGATTCAAACAGTTCTGGATAAGACTCCTTCATCCGACTCTCAAGCTCCCAAGTGACATTTCCACCAGCCAGTCCTCCCCAAGCGACCTTCACTAAAGCAATCTCTTTACCTCGAAGCTGCTTCAATTTCCGATCCTCAATCCGCATAGGTGATGCCTCAACAGTCAGGTTATCTCTCACCTGCACATCATCTATTTGGACTACATGAGACGGATCCGCAATGTATTTCCTCAACTGAGATACATGGAATACGTCATGAAGATTAGCAAGCAACGGTGGTAAAGCCACACGATAGGCCACTTCTCCTATCCTTTGCAAAATCTGATAAGGACCAATGAAACGCGGCGACAACTTGCGCGACATCAGTGCCCTACCAACACCTGTCATCGGAGTGACTCGAAGAAACACATGATCTCCCTCTTGAAATTCAAGTGCCTTCCTCCTCTTGTCATAATAACTCTTCTGACGACTCTGAGTAATTCTCATCTTCTCTTGAATCATCTTGATCTTATCAGTAGTCTGTTGAACTAACTCGGGTCCAACAACAGAACTCTCTCCGGACTCGAACCAACACAATGGTGTCCTACACCTCCTATCATACAACGCCTCAAATGGTGCCATACCAATACTCGAATGGAAACTGTTGTTGTAGGTAAACTCAATCAAAGGCAAGTAGCTATCCCAAGCTCCTCCTTTTTCCAATACACAAGCTCTCAAAAGATCTTCAAGCGACTGAATCGTCCTCTCCGTTTGACCATCAGTCTGCGGATGATAAGCTGAACTCAAACGCAACTTAGTACCCAAAGCACTTTGCAGGCTTTCCCAAAATCTCGAAGTAAACCGCGGATCTCTATCCGAAACAATACTCAGCGGAATACCATGCAGGCACACAATCCTTTCAATATACAACTTAGCCAACTTCTCCAAAGGGTAATCCATACGCATAGGAATAAAGTGAGCAGATTTAGTCAACCTATCCACGATAACCCAAACAGCCTCAAAATTACTCGGCGTCCTCGGCAAACCCGATACAAAATCCATGGAGATACTATCCCATTTCCACTCAGGAATAAACAACGGCTTCATCAAACCCGATGGCTTCTGATGCTCAATCTTCGACTTCTGGCAAGTCAAACAAGAATACACAAATTCCGCAATATCCTTCTTCATACTAGGCCACCAAAATACTTTCCTCAAATCCTGATACATCTTAGTAGCACCCGGATGAATACTCAATCCGCTACGATGTCCTTCCTCAAGGATGCTCTTCTTAAGCTCAACCATGTTCGGAACACAAACTCGATCCCGACATCTCATAATACCATTCTCATCAATCCGAAAATCACCACCTTGGCCTTGGTTGATTAAAGTCAACCGATCAACTAAGCTCAAATCCGATCTCTGTCCTTCTCGAATTTCGTCCAAAATACCACTCGTAAGCTTTAACATACCCAACTTAATTCCAAAAGAAGTTCTCTCACATACCAAACTCAAATCTCGAAATTGCTCGACCAATTCTAGCTCTTTCACCATCAACGCCGACATATACAATGATTTCCGACTCAATGCATCCGCTACAACATTCGCTTTACCCGGATGGTAATTCAAGCCAAAATCATAATCCTTCAAAAGTTCAAGCCATCTTCTTTGTCTCGCATTCAATTCCTTTTTATCAAAAAGATACCTCAAACTCTTGTGGTCACTAAACACTTCAAACCTCGCACCAAACAAATAATGCCTCCAAAGCTTCAACACGAACACAACGGCGGCCAACTCTAAGTCATGCGTCGGATAATTCTTCTCATGCACTTTGAGTTGCCTCGAAGCATAAGCCACAACTTGGTTATTCTGCATCAACACACCTCCTAAACCCATCAAGGAAGCATCACAATACACAACGAATGGTTCTTCTGGATTTGGCAGAATCAAAACAGGAGCTGTCGTCAACCTTCGCTTAAGTTCTTGAAAACTCGCTTCACACTTGGCGTCCCAAACAAAGGCTTGACCTTTCCTAGTCAACTGCGTCAACGGCAACGATAACTTAGCAAATCCTTTAATAAACTTCCGATAATAACCGGCTAAACCAAGAAAACTTCTGATCTCAAAAACTGACTTCGGAGTCTCCCATTGCGACACCGCTTCAACCTTCGACGGATCAACCGCAACACCACTACTAGAAATCACATGACCAAGGAAACTAACTTCCTTCAACCAAAATTCACACTTAGAAAGCTTCGCGAACAACTGCTTCTCTCTCAGCACAGATAACACAATCTTCAGATGCTCGGCATGCTCTCCTTCGCTCTTCGAATAAACCAAGATGTCGTCGATAAACACCACCACAAACTTATCCAAATAAGGATGGAAAATCCTATTCATGTACTCCATAAATACACCCGGTGCATTAGTCACACCAAATGGCATCACGGAATACTCATAGTGTCCATACCTCGTTCGGAAGGCCGTCTTCTGAATATCCTCAGCTTTCACACGGATCTGATGATACCCAGATCTCAAATCAATCTTGCTGAACACGCTTGCACCAACCAACTGATCCATCAGATCATCAATCCTTGGAAGTGGATACTTATTCTTAATAGTCACCTTGTTCAACTGTCTGTAATCCACACAGAGCCTCATAGAACCCTCTTTCTTCTTAACCAATAACACCGGTGCACCCCACGGTGACACGCTCGGACGAATAAACCTCTTTTCAAGCAAATCCTCAAGTTGACTCTTCAACTCTTTTAACTCTGAGGCCGACATACGATATGGAGCCATCGATATCGGACTAGTTCCAGGAATCAAATCTATCGAAAACTCCACTTCTCGCTCCGGCGGTAAATCCTTTATCTCATCGGGGAATACTTCCGGAAAATCTCTAACAATGGGCAAACCATCAATCCCTTCACTCTCACCAGTCCTCAAAGTTGCCATAAGCATAAATACCTTAGCCCCATCTTGCACCGATTCTTTCACTTGTTTCCTCGTCATAAACAATTCCCTTTCAACATCCGAGTCAGGAAAAATAACCGTTTTGTCAAAACAGTTAATATACACACGATTGAATTTTAACCAATTCATTCCAAGAATGACATCCAGTTGATCCAAATGAAGACACACTAAATCAATCCCAAAATCTCTACCGAAAATACTCAACGGGCAATTCAAGCAAACATACGGTGTAGTTATCGAACCCATAGCAGGAGTATCAATAACCATACCGCCACCAATCACAGACAACTCAAGATTTAACCTTCTAACACAATCCAAAGAAATAAAAGAATGCGTAGCTCCGGTATCAATTATAGCGATCAAAGGTGTACCATGAATGAAGCACGTACCTCGGATCAATCGATCGTCGCTAGCAGTCTCAGACCCAGATAGAGCAAACACTTTCCCGCTTCCTTGATTCTTCTTCGGCTTATCGCACTTGGTACTGATGTGCCCTCGCTCACCACAGTTATAGCAAGTAACACCCGCACCGCTTCTACACTCTAGAGCCTTGTGGCCTGGCTTGCCACACTTAAAACACTTCAGATCAACACTTTTGCACTCCGGAGCACGATGCCCCGCTTCACCATAATTGTAACACCTAACCGGGGTAGAAACTCCCCCACTTGGCCTCTTGCCAAAACCAACCTTTTGTTTCCCCTTATCAGCAGGAGTCACGTAAGGTTTTCCTCTGAATTGCCCCTTTCCTTTCTTGTCACTTAGACTCTTGTAGTGGCTGGACCTAGCCCTACTGTCTTCGTCGTAAATTCTGCTCTTGTTAACCAACTCAGAAAACCGTCTGATTTCCTGATATCCAATAGCTTGTCTAATCTCGGGTCTCAAACCATTTACAAACTTGAGGCACTTAGACCTCTCAGCATTACCAGTATTATAGTGAGGACAAAATTTGATCAACTCCTCAAATTTCGCCGCATACTCAGCGACCGTCGAATTACCTTGCTTCAACTCAAGAAATTCGATCTCTTTCTTCCCCCGCACATCCTCTGGAAAATACTTCTCCAGAAAGGTTTCTCTAAACAAATCCCAAGTAATCACAATATCATCTTCCTCAAATCTTTGGCGAGTATTACCCCACCAATCTTCAGCTTCTTCTTCGAGCATATGAGTCCCAAACTGCACCTTCTGTGCATCCGAGCAATTCATAACTCGAAAAATCTTTTCCACGGCTTTCAACCAAATTTGTGCCTTGTCCGGTTCATGAGTTCCCTTGAAGACCGGAGGGTTATTCTTTTGGAATTTCCCCAAAGCACGGAATCCATCATCAGCATGATTCCTCTCATTCACATTGGCCGGAGGATTCTGCCCAATTGCCCCCGCCAATCTCGTCAATGCCTCCGCAATCGCTTCGTCGTTCCTTCCTGCAACCATCTTACTAATTCCAGCAACAGAACCACGTAAGAACAACCAATATTGATAATGCAACACACGCATATCAATACACACAGGGAAAAACACTCTAACAACTTGGCCGGACGGACCGACCTGCTCTGATACCACTATTGTAACACCCCCTTCTACACCCCAAATAAATTCATATAAAACAATTAAGCACATACAAATTATCAGAGTAAAAAAGGTTTTATAATAAGGTATAAAAGAAGAATGCCACAATTTCACCAACGAAACTCTTTAACATTTTGCTCCACAAAATATGTAACAATTTCATAGTTTTAGAATTCACATTTCAACATTCAATTTGAGCGGAAAATAACATCATATGATCAGTTCCAAAATATTAATTCAAATGCACATAAGTCATCCAGATTAATGCGTCATATTAGTTAGATTACAAAACCACATCAGCTGATACATCGCAATGTATCACAAAAGAATGACTATACTAGTCTAACTACCCGGTGTTACATATCAGAGCAGCCGACACAAAAGAATGAAGACTAACTTCACAAAAGGACTCCAGCATCCTAATCTGCAATGCCTCATAGAGCATTATAAAACAGCAGAAGGGTGAGAAATGTAACCATAATAATCAAAGCATAAGATTATATATATATATAGGTAGTCATGTAACACATATTCACATTTCTCACCATACTTCATTCTCTTAGTCATATATATTTACCACACATATATAGACAAACCTGGATATTCACAAAGCATTTCCACATTATGCATACACTTACAATTTCCACAATCTCATCATTCACACATAAGCATCTCTTCATGCATATGTCATATATCAATGTGACTCAATAACTCAATGCAACTCATGCAATGCGGTACCGACTCTCGTTATCTTTTTTCGGTTTTTACATTAAACCGGGTCCACTCTTCTAGACCGATAACCACAAAGGCCCGTCCTCTAAGCCTTCAAACCCACTCTTCTAGGTTTGGGACAAGCCACTAGTTTCCACGAAACTAACAGACATTGCCTCTTGACTAAATGATGCATGTACAATCAACCACGACAAATGCACTTAAGACCGACATCTTAATCTCATGCATTTACATAATTCATCTCTTCAAGAATTACACAATGATTGCACATACAACATATATCACAACAATCAAGGTATTCACATCACAATACCAATCATACAATTACAAGTGATGCACACATATTCACAATGTTCTCATGCATACTCATCACATAATTGTATACACATCAAGCATTCACAAGTTCATTAAATAATACACACATAATCACCCATTATGTTCACATGTATTTATACTTGATGCAATTAACATTCAAATCACAATTCTAGGATTCACGCCCGTAGGCTACCCACAATACACATCATCACAATAGATCATATCTATATCATATCATAGAGGTATTGACCTCTGAGAGGCAATCAAACCATCTCCACATGAACAACACAGCAAAGGAAAAATGCTGTCACATTCGCCTCCATTCGCCTGGCGAACCCTCGCAGCGAACCTTCGCCTGGCCTTCGCCTGGCGAACTCTCTCAGCGAACACTCGCTAGGCTTCGCCTGGCGAGACTTCCCAGCGAGCCCAAGTCAGTAGCTACTGACTTCATTCTCCACCATTCGCCAGCACCTTCGCTGGGCGAACCCTCGCTACTCAACTTCGCCTGGCGAACCCACCAGCGAAGTCCACTGGGACTTAAATATAATTATTCGCCAACATTCGCTAGGCTTCGCCTGGCGAAGCTTCGCCTTCGCTCGCCTGGCGAGAGCCAGCGAACCTGCGCAGAACAGAACCCTATTCTGTTCCACCTCCACCATCCACCATCATCCAACTTCTCACACAACAAAATCAGTACAAACAGCATCAACACATGTTACCCAACTATTCTACGGCATTATTGCTCAGTTTCAACCGATTAAATCATCAATCCACCGATTATTCCAACTTTTGCCCTAATTGGAAAGTGATGAAAACTCTACCAAAACCCCAACCCAACATACATAACATTACACAATGATCAAATAGAAACATTTCTCACCCTTACCTCGATTAATCGGAGCTTTGATGTTGGTTCTTGATGATTTCCACTTTTCCTTTTCTTCTCTTCTCTTTCTCTCCTTTCTTCTTCTTTCCTCTTTCTTTCCAAATGTTTTCTATCTTTCTTTTCTTTTCTTTCTCTCTTATATATTTCCTTCATTTTCCTTCCTCTCCAATTCCTTCTTAATTCTCTATTAATCCCAATTAATAAAAATTAATTTCCAACATTGATAAAATCCCACTAAATAAATTAATTACTACAATTAATTATTTAATAAAATTTGGGCTGTTACAACTCTCCCCCACTTTAGGAATTTTCGTCCTCGAAAATGTTACCTGATTCAAACAGTTCTGGATAAGACTCCTTCATCCGACTCTCAAGCTCCCAAGTGACATTTCCACCAGCCAGTCCTCCCCAAGCGACCTTCACTAAAGCAATCTCTTTACCTCGGAGCTGCTTCAATTTCCGATCCTCAATCCGCATAGGTGATGCCTCAACAGTCAGGTTATCTCTCACCTGCACATCATCTATTTGGACTACATGAGACGGATCCGCAATGTATTTCCTCAACTGAGATACATGGAATACGTCATGAAGATTAGCAAGCGACGGTGGTAAAGCCACACGATAGGCCACTTCTCCTATCCTTTGCAAATTCTGATAAGGACCAATGAAACGCGGCGACAACTTGCGCGACTTCAGTGCCCTACCAACACCTGTCATCGGAGTGACTCGAAGAAACACATGATCTCCCTCTTGAAATTCAAGTGCCTTCCTCCTCTTGTCATAATAACTCTTCTGACGACTCTGAGTAATTCTCATCTTCTCTTGAATCATCTTGATCTTATCAGTAGTCTGTTGAACTAACTCGGGTCCAACAACAGAACTCTCTCCGGACTCGAACCAACACAATGGTGTCCTACACCTCCTACCATACAACGCCTCAAATGGTGCCATACCAATACTCGAATGGAAACTGTTGTTGTAGGTAAACTCAATCAAAGGCAAGTAGCTATCCCAAGCTCCTCCTTTTTCCAATACACAAGCTCTCAAAAGATCTTCAAGCGACTGAATCGTCCTCTCCGTCTGACCATCAGTCTGCGGATGATAAGCTGAACTCAAACGCAACTTAGTACCCAAAGCACTCTGCAGGCTTTCCCAAAATCTCGAAGTAAACCGCGGATCTCTATCCGAAACAATACTCAGCGGAATACCATGCAGGCACACAATCCTTTCAATATACAACTTAGCCAACTTCTCCAAAGGGTAATCCATACGCATAGGAATAAAGTGAGCAGATTTAGTCAACCTATCCACGATAACCCAAACAGCCTCAAAATTACTCGGCGTCCTCGGCAAACCCGATACAAAATCCATGGAGATACTATCCCATTTCCACTCAGGAATAAACAACGGCTTCATCAAACCCGATGGCTTCTGATGCTCAATCTTCGACTTCTGGCAAGTCAAACAAGAATACACAAATTCCGCAATATCCTTCTTCATACTAGGCCACCAAAATACTTTCCTCAAATCCTGATACATCTTAGTAGCACCCGGATGAATACTCAATCCGCTACGATGTCCTTCCTCAAGGATGCTCTTCTTAAGCTCAACCATGTTCGGAACACAAACTCGATCCCGACATCTCATAATACCATTCTCATCAATCCGAAAATCACCACCTTGGCCTTGGTTGATTAAAGTCAACCGATCAACTAAGCTCAAATCCGATCTCTGTCCTTCTCGAATTTCGTCCAAAATACCACTCGTAAGCTTTAACATACCCAACTTAATTCCAAAAGAAGTTCTCTCACATACCAAACTCAAATCTCGAAATTGCTCGACCAATTCTAGCTCTTTCACCATCAACGCCGACATATACAATGATTTCCGACTCAATGCATCCGCTACAACATTCGCTTTACCCGGATGGTAATTCAAGCCAAAATCATAATCCTTCAAAAGTTCAAGCCATCTTCTTTGTCTCGCATTCAATTCCTTTTTATCAAAAAGATACCTCAAACTCTTGTGGTCACTAAACACTTCAAACCTCGCACCAAACAAATAATGCCTCCAAAGCTTCAACACGAACACAACGGCGGCCAACTCTAAGTCATGCGTCGGATAATTCTTCTCATGCACTTTGAGTTGCCTCGAAGCATAAGCCACAACTTGGTTATTCTGCATCAACACACCTCCTAAACCCATCAAGGAAGCATCACAATACACAACGAATGGTTCTTCTGGATTTGGCAGAATCAAAACAGGAGCTGTCGTCAACCTTCGCTTAAGTTCTTGAAAACTCGCTTCACACTTGGCGTCCCAAACAAAGGCTTGACCTTTCCTAGTCAACTGCGTCAACGGCAACGATAACTTAGCAAATCCTTTAATAAACTTCCGATAATAACCGGCTAAACCAAGAAAACTTCTGATCTCAAAAACTGACTTCGGAGTCTCCCATTGCGACACCGCTTCAACCTTCGACGGATCAACCGCAACACCACTACTAGAAATCACATGACCAAGGAAACTAACTTCCTTCAACCAAAATTCACACTTAGAAAGCTTCGCGAACAACTGCTTCTCTCTCAGCACAGATAACACAATCTTCAGATGCTCGGCATGCTCTCCTTCGCTCTTCGAATAAACCAAGATGTCGTCGATAAACACCACCACAAACTTATCCAAATAAGGATGGAAAATCCTATTCATGTACTCCATAAATACACCCGGTGCATTAGTCACACCAAATGGCATCACGGAATACTCATAGTGTCCATACCTCGTTCGGAAGGCCGTCTTCTGAATATCCTCAGCTTTCACACGGATCTGATGATACCCAGATCTCAAATCAATCTTGCTGAACACGCTTGCACCAACCAACTGATCCATCAGATCATCAATCCTTGGAAGTGGATACTTATTCTTAATAGTCACCTTGTTCAACTGTCTGTAATCCACACAGAGCCTCATAGAACCCTCTTTCTTCTTAACCAATAACACCGGTGCACCCCACGGTGACACCCCACGGTTCCCATACCATGGAGCAAGGGGAAGTTTGACATCAGAAACCGAGACCAGCTCATGGTTCCCATACCATGGAGCAAGGGGAAGTTTGACATCAGAAACTGAGACCAGCTCATGGTTCCCATACCATGGAGCAAGGGGAAGTTTGACATCAGAAACCGAGACCAGCTCATGAGTCCCATACCATGGAGCAAGGGGAAGTTTGACATCAAAGACCGAGACTAGCTCATGGTCCCCGTACCATGATGCCAGGAGAGGTTATACATTTTACCGTTTCAGCTGAGTTACAAAATATAAAATAATAATAAAAAAGATCCATTTTGAGTTACTATTGACCACCACCTCGGTAGTCAAAGTATCTTTCGACCTCAAATCGTCAAAACCACCGCATCCCTGATGCATGAGTTACCGTTACACGTTTGGAGATTTCCCATGAGTGATTGTTCATGTCCTCGTAGGGTCCCACCTTGTTGGACCTGTTGCTTTTCTGTCTAGCATGTCGCGTCCAGTTCATCCCCTATGACCTTTTCCTTGCAGATTTTGTCCGCCCTGCATTTTCATATCATTGCATATCATATGCATTCGGTGGTTTCTTATGGCCAAAAATCCGCGCAATGTTTGTATTTAAGTCCCTCCTATCTCGTCGAGACGAAGATTTCAATCTCCACATCTCCGAATAGGAGTAACTTAAATAGGGGCATCTGTTGCACCCTAATTTTTTACCACAAGACCCCACCTCTTTCTGCACATTTTCTTTTGTTATTTGATTTAATATTTAATATTTAGGTTTTTTGCGACTAACCAGCTCGTGCAAGTGCAGTGGTGTCCAGACTCAATTCAGAGATCTAAGAGTCATGACCGAGTTACAAGTCAACACATTTGCGACGTTTCCATTCAACTCTGACCGAACATTGACAAAGATGAGAAATGCTACGCTTACATTATTTCACAAAGCCGTAGTAATTTACACCGTAGGTTGACGCATTGATTTGAAAAGTGATTCAAATGCTCGTTATAATGGATAGTACCGTATAAGTACGATATGAAGGCAAATAAATGTAAGCTTAACATTGCTAAACAAAGATGGTTCAAAGGGTCAAATACTATTTACAAGATAATTTGAGTTTACATCAGAGAATTTGACTTAGTACGTGGAGATTGTTCTTTGGGATTATACATTAATGCACCAGAAAACCAATTTCACAAAGACTCGCTGCTATAATTCCTGGTATTGAGGCCACCAACATGACACAACACTCTCCGAGCAAGAAGCAGCTTCACTTTCACTCAATGACGGAAAATCGGCTTCACTTCCATGAAGACTTCACTAACAGCAAGCAACAACACCAGCATTCTCAGCGCAGTCGCGACGGAGGCATTATCAACCACTGCAGGAAGCTCCTCGCCATCTGCGAAGGCCATCAACAACGCATAAGTGTAATGGACAAGTGAAAGCCGACTCGAAGTCAAAGTCACTAGGTGGCTTTGGTTTCGACCATTTCATACAAAACAAGATAGATATGGGTTTACCTCTTCCATGATGAATGTCAGCAGCACTGTTATGTTTGGCGTAAAGTCGTCGCTACCGGGCCGACACCAGCTTCCAGACACTGATGCGAAGCTTGCGGGGACGAACCATTCCTAGTACAAGATAACAGCTAAGACAAAAGCAGAATACATGGTTAACAATGTATGTTTCCAAACACCATAAAACTTGGTTCCAACAAAGCCACATTAAATTTAGAAACTCATTTACATAGCAACAACTAAGTTGAGTCACTTTGCTATCCACTGCATGACCATTTACAACATACTATCGCTTGTTGCCTGTTTGGAGTGACCATAACACTTTCAGCCTCTAAAATCATGGCAGAGACTGTCCAACACATAAGAGCTGCTTTGAGTTGCCCTAGTCCTTGATGAATATATCTATAATATTCTTAAAAATGGTTTCAGAACCTGAAAGAGAAAGAGAGTGAGTTTTCCTTTTGTTGCTATTGGTGTTAATAGTAATCAATAACAAGTTTTAAGCAGCAGAAGAGCGGTACCTTAGACGTTGAATCACGGTCTGAGTCGCTCAACAAATACACACCACAGCTGCATACTCCACCAACCATTCACGTCCTGATGACCAAGGAATGCCTTCACCAAAGCTGTACATCTCTGCAAAGAAAAAGAAATCATAGCATGTCAAGATCTGAACGACAACCGTCAACAAGTTCCGCCAAGTGACCTTTAAAGATGTAGCTTGCTAACAAGCTTAATTTTTCGCCGCCGACGCTGAAAAATTCATGCCCCCTGCATCAGTAACACCACCGCCAAATCAATATATGCAGCAGTGTCCTCCTTCACCGGCTGAATAGGATATGAATCCTACAAAAGACGATCACGTTTTGCCAACGACCTACAACAGAATGTTGCATGAAGATTCTAGGCTTCATGCTGAGCGAGTATATCCACTTGTAGATCAATCCCTTCATCTGTCTCAAGCAGTTTAGGAATATGTATAACAATCACAATGCTCATTTTCAGCCTTATCCGCCAGCATCAGTTCTTGGTCACACTTCTCAAGTGCTCTCTGGGAGTTCCCATACTCAAGACAATGCTTTTAGCCAGCAACAGAAGGGAGTTTGTTTCACCATCCGCATCCAGCTGCTGCAAGCAATTATTACAACAGGATCAATACAACAACTAGAGCACACGAATAATTTGAAATGATTCACTTCTCGATGTACAGTTCAGGACTCACCGGGGATTACAGTAGGCTGTCACTCGCTTTCCAGCCAGGTCCTAACCATGCCCCAACATCTTGCCACAGGGAAACCAAAACAAAGGCATGCTGATCCTGCACTTCCTGCAACCTCATTGAGTTCCATAACCGGCAAGGAACATCTACGCCTTAAAAGAAACCAAGCCTCCGCTACCTACAAAAACAAACGGAGAACATGAACAATTCAGGAAACATTGTCAGCTTCAATTGGAACAACCATTACGCGTTCACTTAGTCAAATATAAAGAAAGCAATAACAACAGCAGCCACAGTCAGCGATCATATTGATTGGAGCCACAATATTAAGAATCTCAACCCTCCCCAAATAAGCCAAGTGAGGCGCATAACATCGCGAACTGGTTCGTTTCCTCCCCAAGTACATCCAGACATGTTCTCAAAGGATTTAGGTGGATACGATATTAGCAAGAAATTATCCCTCAGGAAAGCATTAAGATACCTGAACCATGGGGCACAGCTATTGGTGTTGTTTTGGTCATGACAATCTCGTTTCAGCATTTCAACTTCGCTATAGAACATCATCAACAGACACATATTAGTTCAAGAAGACTATACCAGAAGAATGGAGTTGAGTTTGGGAGGAATTTACCCTGTATCACATTCAAACGCGAGTTCTCCACCTCGGGCTTCCAGTTCCCCTTTTCGGCCCAAAACCATTGCTATTCACACCTGTTGAATACCAAACATGAGTTAGCAATTGATCAAATGTACTCATTACAAAAGAAAAAGATTCGAAGAATATTCCAATCAGAAACTGTGGGCGTTTAACAAGATAGCTACGCCCAAATCAGAAAGGATATCCCATCGAAACGAGAAAGGAAAGTTTCTAAATATATCCACACCAAAACAGAAGGTCCAATCAAGCCGTCAAAGTGTTTTAAATCAGCATTCAAACCATTTCAATTAGACTTTAACACAGGAAATCTCAATCGAGACCTATAAAAGGAGAATGAGAAGAGGAAAAAACGGAGTTCACAGACAGAATCGATCCATAAAAATTTCAACCACAATCCAAATTCACAGAAATCCCTAGGACGATAAAACCATAGGAAGTTGGGAAGAAACTTATCTGTGAAGCTGTCAACCGAGTTCCTCAAGTCTTCCGCCCACATATCCACCACCATGAAACCCTTGCCGGAAGTCGCCACACCATCAACAACACATAACCGTCAGTGCTGAAGCCTTCCCGCCTCCGAATCACCATCGCCATCCACAACCCTCTTCGTCAAATTCATTGTGTGGAAAAGAAATCAGCGAAAACGTGAGCCCCTATTTTGCTAACGATATCATTATGTTGTTTTTTTGTCTGTTTATTTGTAGAGATTGAAGAAAGGAAGGGATGGAAGCGCGAGGAAGAGAAGACGGAACGCGATCGAGAAATTGGGGAGGCCGATTTGGGAATCTGAGGAATTAGGGTTCCAGCTTTTTGTTTGTTTCGTTATTTTGTTTGTAACCTAATTAAGATCACCCACTAATCACCATACACACACAGAAACTACACCCTCACCACACGCTTAATCACCCTAACTAATCACTTAATTAGTTTTTATTATCAGTAAACCAACACCTTAATCCTTTCTTTAAAAAACAAACTAACATTTCTTTTTAAAATCAACCGTAATTAATTTTAAATTTATTTTCTAAATAAATAACAATATGTGATTTTGCTCTAAAATTATTTCACACTTAAAAACAACTTCTAGAATAATTAGCATTAAACCAATTAAATCTTTTTATTTTTTAATCTAACTTAATGACTTTTTCTATTAATAATAACCCAGTAATCAATTTCTCTTTATTTTATAAAAATAATAATAATAATTAGTAAACTTTAAAAACTTATTAACCTTTTATTAAAAACTTTTTTTGCAAAACGATCAACTTATAATGTAAGTTCGTAATTTAAAATTAATATAACCTTTTATTGCAAATTAGTTCGCATAAAAAATAATTGCAACCCTTTTAAAATAATCTCACTACAACATAATATATTAGTCTCTCCCGCTACCAATAATCAAATACAACTCCTTTTACTAAAATCATTCGACCTCGTCTAAAATCAAATCAACTTCTTATTCAAACAAAAATCAATTTAATCAATCAACTTAATCAACATCGTAAAATACAAATCAATCTCACCTCACGACACTCACCTACACTTAGCGCTTTCATGCGTGCATATTATTTATCTTTATCTGCTTTATCTTATTCACAATACACACGCACTCACTTAGCGCTTTCATGCGTTCGTGTATGGTTTATCTTTCTGCAATTTACTCTTCTGCAATTTATTCTATTGCATTTACATTATCATATTTATCTATTCATACATCGCATTCCGTCCAAAGGAAAAACCTACACATAATTCAACGTTGTGTGTAGTTGCACATCATATGCATCATATCCCCTTAGATCCTTGATTCTTCAAGTTGATCACTTAGGATAGATCCTACCCCATAGGAAGGACTGTTCTTTATCTTTACAACTTAGACAAAACAATCAAAACAATACAACTATACAAAACTTTTCAAACACAATAGAGAATAGATGTTAATCATCTTAAGCGAGATATAATCTCCACCCCACAAACGATACAATCAAACATGTAGGGACTTTGCCTTAAGAGCGACAAAGGCATGCTTGGCGACCATCCGAGTATGTAAGACCTTTTCTTAAGACGATGCAAAGACCATTTCCCACAACCTCCTTTACATTTGTGGCGGTTATCTCTCCCTTAAAATGAAGACTCATCTCTTCTCCTAAACCCAATCAAAACAACTACCCTAAACCCGTAGGAACTTTGACCACAGTCAAAGAGCTCCTCTAACCCTTTAGGGTGAACTACAACATACTCTGATTCCACTCCCGTAAGGATATGTAGGCATAAGGTGCGACGCCTTATCGAGTATACTTAGAAATAAACCACTAGGGTTTCTAATCCCTTAAGCAGATAAACACTTAGCAGTAAACAAACATAAAACAAGAGGTTCCTGTAGAGTACTGCAGAAACTTAGGATGCTAGTACCTTCCCTAAGTTTAACCAACCCCCGAACCTATAACTCTCTAAACCTTGCATTTGCATTGCATTGTGGGAATTTCGATCTTTATCCCTTCCTTTGGACAAATCAAAGTTCGGTTGCAAAATGAATTAAAGATTCAAACTAATCAATAGTTTGGTATCCGATTTTCACCGCGACAGAGGCCAGAACAGACCAAGGAGGCCAGAGAAACACTTTGACCCAATTTCTATGTCATACAGTCGACTCCTCCCTTTGTTGCTCAGTAACTCATTGGTCCAGCTAAGAGAACTTGGTCCTCCTCCAACACCGCCTCCTGTAGGCTATGACGCAAATGTCAGGTGTGTATTCCACTCTAGAGCACCTGGACACACGATCGAGGATTGTAAAACCTTTAAGTACCAATTACAAGAGTTGATTGCGTTTAGATCGACTTCATTTATGCCTCAAGGTCTTCAAATCAATGTCAACCCTTCATCTGGTCAAGCAGGCTCATCAGTTTCTGTCGTGGAAGAAAATTCTGAGAATGGGTGCGGAAAAGGTTATCATAGTGGTCTCAATGAGCAAGAAGGCTAGCCCAACTGCAAGTCAAGAAGAAATATCCCAGTACCCAATGCTGGCAATTTTTAGATCTTGTCATTTCTAGGCATTTGTAATTTATTTCTTGTTATTTGCTACTTGTTTTTAAACATTGTTTGTTTTGAATGGTAATAGTAATGAAGTAATCATGCTTTTTGAATTAATCATGTCACATTCGCTCATTTTTCTTCACTTATATCAAAAAACAAAAGATTCATTTACCTCTCGTCCACTTTCTTTTATCAAACCATTATTTTAGCAAAAATTAGAGGGAGGATGACGAAAACAAAATACCCATAATTGCAATTGTATGCTTTCAAATAAAATCCTACTGATGATGTACAAGCATTGTTTCAAATCCCCTAAACACTGGAGAGATAAGGAGTTAGTCCCCAGTTAACCACTTTGAGTCTAGAAGTAGGAGTTTCCTTCGGATTTCTAAACCCTTATGATAAACCTGGGGCATGGGTAGTGTTCAGTTAATCTGACTGCACGTTCAATTGCAAGATGAAACCCCTTGTTATGGAGTTTGTTCTTCAACGACCAATGAATTGGCAGTCACAAGCATTTCAAAAAAATATATTAAAAGAAAAAGCCTGCTAAGTTGAACACCTAAAGAGGCGACTTAGGCAAAAGTTAGGGATAAAAAAAATATAAAGAAAAAGATGTCCTCAAACCCTCGAAACAAAATAAGATTCAGTGGCCACCATGTCAAACATCAAAAGGTCGCTGACATCCACGAAAAACAAAATGAAGTGATTTCCATTTCAAGCGAGTCTTGAATTCTCATCTTCATTCTCACACCGTTCAACTTTAGACATGTGTGTACCAAATTAGCTGAACATAGGACTGGAGGTCATCATGAAGAAAGGGTGGGTTAAATCAAACTTTGAGCCTTATATCCTTTGTTTCTATAACCGTGAGCCAGACTATGTTACAACCCTTAAAAGACCTAATTGAAGCAGGGTTTATTCTGAAAGTGTACTACAACAAGGTTGCGTAAACCGACTCCCCGCAGATCTGCTAACCTTTAGCATTGGTGTAATATTCTTGTTATATCTTTCGCACCACTAAATCAACACTACATTTAAACTAATGGTCCATTCATCACACACTATCACAACATCCCAATAAATGTTTTTTTTTATAAATTTGCATGAGAATCGCATTAAAATTACCATTTGTGAATAAACAATTTAAGTTGCAAGTCGGTACTTGACATCAAGGAAATTCCAATAAAGAGTAATCAAAGAGGATTTGACCATTCATCAAAGTTGACCAGAATCAAAAGCACCTTGTAGTCCCATGGATTAGGGGCATTGACATCCAATGATTATGAAGTTAGTCAATCTAAAGCAATCCCCCAAGCATCATTTGATTATGGGACGAGTCATACAAAAATCGGTTGATCAGAAGAGAATCATCACAAGGCTCTACCAACTAGGGACAGGCACCCGAAGGTTATTTGATTAAAGGAAAGTCCCTCAAATGATCAATCAACATAAATCGAATTGCTTCAACGCTCATTCTTAGGTGAGCTACTTTAAGAGTACGTCAAAGTCAATCACTTCAAGAGTTGGTTAATCAAGGACAAGTCCATTCATGGTTCAAATTTCTGGAGCAAGCCATCTTAAGGTCATCTCACGGCAAGCTACCTCCAATCTCTCTTTTAAGGGAAATTCTCCAAAGACCCTTCCAGACAGGGGAAAGTTGAACTAAAACTGGGGCAATTCCTCTCTGTGCTTTCAAGCTTATCGAGTAAGCTATTTCGAGTTCAAAACGAGTGTCGGAGAATCATGCTATTAGCCCATGCGACCAAATTACCCTTCTCAAAAAAAAAATCCCAACCATACTTGGCACGTCCATCACCCATAACCTCCATATCCTTACGTCCCCGACATTTTTGCATACATCCTGCATCATTACATACGTGTTTAGCCAGTCATTCTCAAAGATATGAATTTCCTATGGACATTCTGGTAGGATCCTTTAAGAGTGTTTATCCCTTCACTTACCTTTTGTAAGTCTTTCCGAGCCTTTTGCATGAGATATCTTCTCACTTTACCTTTCGTAAGGGATTTCATTGCCTATCGCATGAAATCTTATCCTTTCGCTTTCCTTTCGTAAGCGTTTCTTCGCTGTCTTTTACACGTGACGAAACTTTGTTTTGGGTATCTTAGATCAATTTGGACGCTTGATGCCTACGTGGCCAAGAACTAAATGGTCTTCATACTTAAAGAATGTCATCTCCGCCGTTGTGCCTGTGAGGTCAAATGATGTTCTGATGCCCTTTACAATTTCCTTCTGCCTTTCGCATGAGATTGGTTATTACCCATTCACTTACCTTTTGTAAGTTCCTTTTGTGTCTCCTTACCTTTTGTAAGGTATTTCATTGCCTTTCGCGTGAAATCTTATCTTTCCGCTTTCCTTTCGTAAGCAGCTTCGCTGTCTTTTACACACGACAAAATTTTGTTTTGGGTATCTTCGATCAATTTGGACGCTTGATGCCTGTGTGGCCAAGAATTGAATGGTCGCCATACTTAAAGAATGTCATCTCTGCCGTTGTGCTTGTGAGGTTAAATAATGTTCTAATATCCTATGCAAATTTCCTCTGCCTTTTGCCTGAGGATGGTTATTACCCTCCTCTTACCTTTTGTAAATCCTTCTGTGTCTTTTTCACGAAGTATCTCCTCTCTGCCTTTCGCATAGGAGTCACCTTACCATTCGTGAGGGATTTCATTACCTTTCGCGTAAAATATTTTCCCTTCGCTTTCCTTTTGTAAGCGTTTCTTGTTGTCTTTTACACGCGACAAAACTTTGTTTTAGGTATCTTCGATCAATTTGGACGTTTGATGCCTGTGTGGCCAAGAACTGAATGGTCTCCATACTTAAAGGATGTCATCTCCGCCGTTGTGCCTGTGAGGTCAAATGATGTTCTAATACCCTATACAAGTTTCCTCTACCTTTTACAAGAGGATGGTTATTGCCCTCAACTTACCTTTTGTGAGTCTTTTCGTGTCTCTTTCACGAAGTATCTCCACCTTGCCTTTTGTAACAGATTCAACTTACCTTTAGTAAGACCTCTGGTGCCTTTTGTACAGGTCTATGTCAGCTTACCTTTTGTAAGTATCCACTTTACCTTTTGTAGAAGAAATTTTTCTCCTAACTTTTTGTTCAGGAATCTTTTCTGCTTTTCGCAGAAGAAAGTACGACCATCCTCTCCTGAGGGAGACTCCTATCTACCTTTTGTAGAAGGAATCCTCTCTACCTTTTGTAGAAGGAACTTCTTCTCCTAACCTTTTATTATGGAGTCCTTTCTGCCTTTATAGAAGGAAATACGATCGTATTCTCCCAAGGGAGTCTCCTCTACTTGATGTAGAAGGAGTTACCATGTCTTCAAACCTTTTATTTTAGAGTCCTCTCAACCTTTTGGAGAAGGAATATTTCTCCTAACCTTTTGTTCAGGTGTCCTCCTTACCTTTTGTAGAAGGAAACATATTCTCCAAACCTTTTGTTCGGGAGTCCTCGTTGCCTTTTGCAAGAGGAAAACCAATTTCTAGAGTCCTCTCTACCTTTCATAGAAGGAATATCTCATAGTCGTTTATTTTAAAGTCCTCTCTATCTTTCGTAGAAGAAATATCTCATAATGTTTATTCTAGAGTCTTCTCTACCTTTCGCAGAAGGAATATATCATAATGTTTATTCTAGAGTCCTCTCTATCTTTCGTAGAAGGGATATCTCACAGTCGTTTACTTTATAGTCCTCTTTACCTTTGGTAGAAGGAATATCTCATAATGTTTATTCTAGAGTCCTTTCTACCTTTTGTAGAAGGAATATCTCATAATATTCTAGATTCCTCTCTATCTTTCGTAGAAGGAATATCTCATAATCATTTATTTTAGAGTCCTCTCTACCTTTCGTAGAAGGAATATCTCATAATGTTTATTTTAGAGTCCTCTCTACCTTTCGTAGAAGGAATATCTCACATTTCTATATTTCTTGAGTCCTCTCTATCTTTCATAGAAGGAATATCTCACAGTCGTTTATTTTAGAGTCCTCTCTACCTTTCGTAGAAGGAATATCTCGTAATGTTTATTCTATAATCCTCTTTATCTTTCGTAGAAGGAATACCTCACAGTTGTTTATTTTAGAGTCCTCTCTACCTCTCGTAGAAGGAATATCTCATAATTTTTATTCTAGAGTCCTATCTACCTTTTGTAGAAGGAATATCTCACATTTCTATATTTCTTGAGTCCTCTCTATCTTTGGTAGAAGGAATATCTCCTAGCCAATTTTGATTCCTAATTACGGGACGTCTCTCTGACTTTTGTAGAAGGAGTTTCAGATAACTTATTTATAGTATAACCCATCCTTTTGGAATTCTGCAGGAGTGTCTCCTCTTCCGACTGGCAAAGCACTCATACTCTTCCTGCATTGCATCTCGAGCATATCATTTCCTTCATATTCAATTACCTTTTTCCACTAGCAGACGCTGTTGCGGTGAGAGTAGGATATCAAATTATTAATTAATTTGAATCGCAAATCTTTAATTCACAACCGGTCTTTGACTATTTTGTAGTACTCTACAGGAACCTCTTGTTTAAAGTTTACTATTTTGCTTAATTATCTGCTTTATGGTATATGTTAAGGGTTAAAGGTGAAAGAGAGACCTAAGGGTTAATCCTAAGTTTACTCGCCAAGATTCGCATCTTGTGCCTACGTATCTGAGGTAGGGGATGGAATCAGAGTAATCATAGTTCCCCTCGAAAGGGATGTTAGAAACTTCTTGACTGTGGTCAAGGTTTCAACGGGGAATAAGCGTTCTTAAGGAAGTGCTTACATGGAGTGCGGCGACTCCAATCTCTACATTGTAAAGAGTTGAATTAAAAAGGGTAAAACTAGGTATTCCACGGCGAGAAACCTAAAACGGAGTGCGGAGACTCCTTAACCTAATGCTAGGGTAAAGGGTAATTCGGTCCGCGGCAGGGACACCTATGCAATTAGGGTTTGAGCGGTGAAAAAGTTAAAGGTAAAGGACTATTGACGCGGTGGTCAAACGGCTAGACCTATTCCTTCGGAAGGGACTTAACGGTGAATAATGCAAGTGAATAATTGATTACATGGCAGAATTAAAATATGAGAAAACGTAAGAATAATAACGGAATTGAAAGCAACAGCGACGATAGCCTCGCATAAATTACAAACAAAATCTGAAAAGCAAGAATAATAAAAGCGACGATGTCCCTGCATAAATTACAACCATAAAAAAAAATGAAAAAGTAAAGGATCAATACACTGTAACTGAGAAATACGAGAGGAACGACATAAAAATTATATGAAAAATAAATGACAAGGTTCAATTCGAAACCGAAGGCGAAATGTTAGACGATTTTAAGAAAGGGTCTTAAGGTTTATTTAGGGAGTTGCAAAAAGAATTTTTAATTTAAAATCTTAATTTTTAATTTTTGCTGAGTCGTAATATATTAATAATAGTCTTATTTTTAATTTTTTTTTTCAATTTTAAAGACATATTTCTAATTAAATTTTAGAAATATTTCTAGTTGATTTTAAGAAAAGTTTTAATTAATTAAAGAAAAAAAATTGGTTTTAAATTTTAAATTTGCTTTTTTAATTTTAAAAAAATGGTTTAAATTTTAAATTGTTTTAATTAAAAAATTTCATTTTTTAAAAATGCTTTGATTAAGATATGGTTTTATGATTTATGTTTTTAAAATAAACTTTAATTAACACTAAAACAGAATTAAGTGCTATTACTAAAAATTAAGTGTTATTACTAAAACATTAATTTAATTGAATCTGAAAGTAAAAGGAAAAAAAATGGAAAAAATAAAAAGTAAAAAAAATATAAAGAATGGACATAAGGGGAAGAGGGAACGTGTTTTGCTCTGAACATTCCTTAGGGTTTTGTAACCCATCCTCTTCTCTGGTCCGCGGCGGCGGCCATTGTTGCCTTGTTGGAAGCTTTTTCGCTTTTATTCCTTGCCATCCTTCTTTGCATGTCGTGACCGCTAAACTTATGCAACCATGAAACGAAAATAAGAATGATTAGTATCAAATTGCTCACCCTTTAATGGGTTCGAAGCGGTTTGAGTCGATGGTTTGCGGTGGCTTTTGCTCCGATGATGATGATCTGAGGAGATTATTCTCTTTTTCCTCCGATGCATGGATCCTTCTTTATTGTTGGTGATGAATCTCCGTTTTTCCTGTTCTGCAAATGATGATGACGACTTGCGGATGGGTTTCGTCGCAGATCCTATGATTTTCGTAATGAGGTTGTTCTTCGTTTGGGTGTTCTTGTTCTTCTTTTTCCCCCTTTTGATGACCTTTGAGGAAGAACTTATATAGTTCTCAATTTGGGTTTGGATCCATAATTTTTGCTGAATTTAGTGCTGATAAGTTTGCAAATTTAACGATTTATTTGCTGATTTTTTCCAGGAGATGCGGTTGGGTTTGTTTTGATTATTGTTGAGCAGTTTGTTGCGTTTGGCATGCAGTTTTTCAGGAAATTTGTTGGCTTGTTGTTTGATCCGTTGACTTCAGAAATTCTTGGGACATCTTTTTAGTGTTGTGTTTGGAAAAAACATTTTTCAAGAAAAAAATGTTTTTTTTCCAAAAGCCCTTTTTTTTCCAAAATCACTTGTTATCTCTCTCTCGGAATAAATTGAACAGATTATTGCCGGTCTTGTGCCGAGGTCGAAAAATAAGTCGGGAGCTGGCTTCAACTTTGACGTTGCCCTCCCGACATACCCGATGATGAAATCAAATTGAGGGTATCGGATCCGAAAAACCAACTTTCTAACCCTTAACAATTTCTGCTCTGTTGTTGATTTGCAGGTTCGAAGAAAAAAGTCGAAAGTCAAGAATTGAAGATCGGGGCCGACTTTAGAAGAAATATTAGGAAAATTTATATTTTATGAATTAAAATTTTTATTTAATTTACTTTGCAATTAAAAATTGTAATTCCCTTTGTAATTAAATAAATAAATAAAATGGAATTTATATAAATAAATTCAACTCCTTAATTTATTCTTCCAATCAACTTTCCTCGATTAAATTACCAAATAGCACTCTCCGATTAAAATCTTCGAATAATCTCTCTAAATAATTCATCCGCTTAACTCAAACGAATAGATTAAATTTACCCGATTAACTCCTCCAAGTACATTCGTCCAAATGAAATCGTCTGACTAAATTTATCCAAATAAAATCAACTGCTTAAATCCATACAAATAGATTCAACTGATTCCATTTACCCGACTAAATCCGTGCGACTAAGCCAAACTAAACTCATTCAAATAAATTCAAAATAAACTCATCCAAATAAATTCACCCGACTAGTTTCCTCTAGTTAAAACTCGTCTGATTAAATTAATCAATTAAGCTTTGCCATTCCAAACTCCGAATTTGACAAATTAACCATCCTGTACAATTTAAATTCAACATAACCAAGCTCAAACAAATCCCTTTGCAAATCATTTCGAACTCGATATTAACGTCAGTGAATATGGCCGTGAACAGATAAACAGAGAAATTCAGTTAAACGACAAAATAAATTGTCTTCCGTCTTGAAAATTCAAACCGCATCTCGAACGTTTCAACTCGGTAACCTGAATCAGCTCGACTAATAATCATGATGAAGCCAACAGATGTTCATTATAAATTCAACGCGACCCGAACTTCCACTGTTTCTTTAAGATTGACCGTTGACTAGCAAAAAGCAGGAAACATGCGTCTGTCAAAATAAATTCCTCAAAGCACATTCTCGCACCGAATTAACCCGAATCCACTGATATCTCGATACACTCAACCCCATATAGTTCCGAAATCAAATAGTATTTCTGAATTATGTCTGACGACTAAATCTCTACTCTGGAATAACATGTACCGTGGCGCAAGAAATCTGACGTTAAAACCGTCATAAAATTCAACTCATTTTCAACTAAGCCACATGATCGGATATAGGACCCTAATTGTTTGAGGGATTCCTGATGACACTCTGCTTCACCAATCATCAGCAAACTGCAAATTAATGTCCATTTTGCCCTTCACCAATTAAATTATGCACAATGTGATTTTTCCTACAAAACCAACAAACTGAGCAAACTGGTTAGCGTTAGTTACAATGCAATGCAACATGAGATGAGATGCAAAATGAACCGACTAATCTAAAGGTTAATTTTGGGGTATTACAGTTGCCCCTATTTAAATAGCTTCACCGGATGGTTTGAGCGGCGAAGACTCGAGGAATCACGGTGAAAGGGATTTAAATACAGATAACCAGAAATTTTTCCCTTAGATGCAGTGTTATGCAATGCTATGGACAAAACAGAACGAACTATAATGCTAACAATGTTACGAATCTAATAAGGTGCGTATGCTGGAATGATAAATGCAAGAATGCAGACGACACGACGACACTGGGGAAACAGCGCGACACTAGGGAATGCTAAAGTGACGGCCAACTGGACGACCTCCACTGGGGGAATATCCAAGAGTAACTGTGCAACGGATTCAGGCATGACCGTCTGGCACTCTAGGATGACAAGGTAACACAGGATCCACACGGTGATAGGATCAGGTAAATGAAAAGTGTTGGAGTTTTTGGGACATTCCCTTAAATGAAGAGATCGAGCGAGATCTTCAAGAATCATCAAAAAATATACAGGGAGAAACAAACATCAAAAACATCTGGAAGAACATCGAATGAACTCTAAAACACACCAGAGATACTCGGAAAAACATCGAATAAACTCGGGGACAAAGAAACAACATGAGAACATCTATAAGAGCATGAGAAGACGACAAGGTCTCTGAAGGTATATCCGAAACATTTAGGTAAACAATAAATGTACGGGAAGAGTTTGAAGACGTATCTGGAAGAACATCAGATAAGCAACAAAGGAGTTCTAGAAGAAACATCATAACCAAAACTCAATCTGGAAAAATGTTAGAGAGAGAAACATATCCGAAAAACCATCGAAAATATTCTGGAAAACCATCAGAATCGAAAGAAAATATCTAGGAAACTATCAGATAAGTTCTGGAATAAAATCAGAACAAAGGCTTAAACTGGAAAAACATCAGAGAGAGAGAAACGTATCCGGAAAACCATCGGAAAAATTCTGGAAGAACATCAAAATCAAAAGGAATATCTGGAAAACCATCAGATAAGTTCTGGAATAAAATCAGAACAAAGACTCGATCTGGAAAACCATCAAAAAGAGACTTATCCGGAAAACCATCGAAAAATTCTGGAAGAACATCAGAATCAAAAGGAATATCTGGAAAACCATTAGATAAGTTATGGAAGAACATCAGAACAAAGACTCGATTTGGAAAACCATCAGAAAAAGACGTATCTGGAAAACCATCGGATAGATTCTGGAAAACCGTCAGATAAGTTCTGGAAAAACATCAGAACAAAGACTCGATCTGGAAAACCATCAGAAAGAGACGTATCCGAAAAACCATCAGATAAGAAAAACGTCATATCTGGAAGAACGTCAGATAGACACGACAACTCTATTTGGTAGGTGCCAAGTGAGTTGGACTTTGACCACAAGGTGAGACATGGATAAAACACAACCTCAGGAAAAATGCAAATGAGGATGAAACACTCATGATATGCATATCTATAAGAATAATGTTGTGATATATGATCAAATGCAAATGCAGATGCCGACGAAAAGACTCGACTCTTTTTGGTAATATGACAAGACTGGAAAACTGATTCCTTAACACGGAGATCACTGTCCTTATGCTTTAGGGACTAAAGATTTTACTGTTGAACACATCTCTGCCGCAATGGTAAACTGTATCAAGTTGATGGTCCTTGTAGGAAGGAAGGATAGTTGCCTGGGGATTCTTCAAGTAAACTGCCCCAGATTAAACCGTCTATTATAGAGGAACTGGTAATTACTTCAGCTTGTCTGATTTTTGTAAATGACTGCTTTATTGTGCCTTCAGAAGGCTTGTCCCAGTATGAGTCTTGAAAAAACTTATGGATAAACCAAATTTGAGAAGACCTTGTCTTGAACAAATCTTGAACTGATTCTTAGACAGGATGTAAAAGGAACTTGCTCCTAATAGGGTCACTTGACCAAGTTTCCCATTGTTTGAAAATTCCTTAGAGGAAAGCCAGTTTGCAAACAAAAATGTTCATACAAACATGCTAATGCAAAGTTCATGCAACTTTTGAAATCAAAATTACTTTCGAAAGATGGAAAATAAAATGAGTTGTTGGTCAGAACATGGTGGTTCAAGACG
Organism: Lathyrus sativus; assembly: GCA_963859935.3. Classification (NCBI taxonomy): domain Eukaryota; kingdom Viridiplantae; phylum Streptophyta; class Magnoliopsida; order Fabales; family Fabaceae; genus Lathyrus; species Lathyrus sativus. The sequence goes on along the minus strand of OZ012735.1, from coordinate 886,153,644 downwards.
CTCAAAGTTTAAAACAAAAGTGTACTGCCAAAATAAATGATTCGCAAAGATCTTTTGGAGTCAGCTTACGCAACCTTGTTGTAGTACGCTTTCAAAATAACCTTGTTTCAGGGTTATAACGTGACCTGGTTCACGGTTTATGAAACAGAGGATAAAGGCTCAAAATTTATTTGTATCCACCCCATCTACGTGATAATCTTTAGTCCTACGCTCAATTAACTCCTATTATGCATTCAAGTTCCTATAGGTTAGGAATTGCCCTGATGGTAACAATGATGGTTCAGAAATCAAATGACCTATGAAAAAGCAACCACTATTTCCTATAACATTTAGTGGTTTTGACATTGAGGATTTTCATGGTGAAAGGTTTAAATACCTTCTCTTTTTTATTATCCCTAACTTTTGTCTGAACTGTTTCTTTTAAAGCACGCAGTCAGCGGGATGCCCCAGTTTTGCTTAAGTCTCCTTCATAGGTTTTGACTTAGCGGGCTTTTATTATATATGTATTTTTTTTTATAGAAGAAAGTGACTGCCTAGCTTAAATGATCACGGTGAACCATCATCGACTTTTGACCTGGAAACATCTTCAACACTTACTTGTTGTGTGTGAAGGAAAATTGTAAGTGCAACCTTTATATGAAAGGTGTATTGCAGGAAAGCACAACTGAGTTAACTGAAAACTACCCATGCCCCAGGTTAAAATTGCGGGTTTTTTTGTAAAGAAAGAAACTCCAACTTCTAGGCTCGAAGGGGTTGATAAGGGAATAACTTCCTTATTTCTCCAGTGTTTGGGGATTGAAACAATGCCTTACATCGTCAACAAAGTTTGAATGAAAGCATACCGATAGCAGTTATGGGTATAACATTTTCCTCATCCTCACTCCAATCTTTGCATATAAAAAATTTGGACAAGAAGTAAATATTTGAAAGATAAAGCATAAAAATGCAAATAATAGATAAAATGAATTGAAATCGAAAGTTGCAATGCTCAGTTCATTAATGTAAAAGTACAAACGTAATTTGAAAGCAAACAGCTAATATAAAAATAAGGAAAGTACAAACAACAAGAAACAAAAGGCCTAATGACTAAATCAGTATAAGGGTGAGCTGTCCTGTCTGAAGCTTCACTTCTGATGCACTAGCAAAGGATTTTTCTGGACATTAGGAAGATTATCCTCAAAATCAAGGATTCTAGTTCTAACTAACTCACACACTCTAGCTTTTAGTGCAAAACAATGCTCCAAGTCGTGGCCCAGGGCACCCTCATGAAAAGCGCACTAGAGATCAACCCAAAATCCAGCTGGATGAGGATTATGAGGAGGTGGTAAAGCCCTTGTAGTGATCAGGCCTTTTTGAACCAGGTAAGATAAAGTTCTGTATAAGTCATGGGAATAGGATCAAATTGATTCCTATTTCGATACTGGTCTTGTCTAACAACTGGGCATTGTGGAGTCTGAGCTGGTTATGGAGTAGCAACAACATGATAATCAACAGGTTGAAGTCCATGGTGAGGCCTTCTTGATTCATTCATGACAACATTGGTCTGTTCCTCTTTCTTCTTCTGGAAATTCCCATAGGATTTCTTTGCCCCACTAGAAGATTCGACAACTTTGGATACCTTCCCATTTTTCAAACCTTCTTCTAACCTTTGGCCAATAGTCACCAGATCTGTGAAGCTTCAAGAGACACTTCCAATAATATTTTCCCAATAGGAAGGAGACAAAGTATCCATGAACATTCCTGTTAGTTCCTTCTCTGCTATAATGGGTTCAACTTGGGAAGCTAACTCCTTCCAGCGCTGAGCGTATTCCTTGAACGACTCTTTTTCCTTCTGAGACATACTTTAAAGTTGACGACGATCGGGAGCCATGTCCAAATTGTATTTGTATTGCTTCATAAAAGCGTTGGCGAGATCCTGGAAGCAGTGGACGTTGTTATACTCCAAGTTCATATACCACTTGAGAGAAGCACCACCTAAACTGTCCTGAAAGCAATGGATGAGTAGCTTCTGATTGTTGGTGTAGGCTACCATCTTTCGGAAGTACATGACTATATGGGCTCTTGGACATGAGTGACCTTGATACTTCACAAATTCAGGAGTCTTGAACTTGGTAGGAAAAACAAGACCAGAAACTAGGCACATATTGTCGGCATCAACGTTGAAGACATCAGTACCCCCGACAGCTTGGAGTCTCTTGTTTATGATCTGAAACTATTCACGGGTAATCTCAGGCTCAACAAAATCTTCTTGGTCTTCCCTTTGAACACCGGCAACATTGTACTCATATGGAGGATTCTCAAAGGGAGCTTGGACAGTCTGATTAACAGTGTGGACCACAGGTCTGGGTTCGACAAAGACGGGAGCTTGAAAAACCGATCTGACAATCTGACCAATCGTAGTAGTAGATGCAAAAGGTGGAGAGTAATTATGAGGTAAACCAAACTTCGACCAAGTAGAGGGAAACAGTGAAACAAGAGGTGGTTCAACACTTGAAACTTCCTGAATGACAGTCCTCTGAGGTGGCTCTCCTCTGGCAATCAGTACTTGAAGCATCTCTGTGAGCCTGGTCATGCCTGTTTCAACTCATCGATCTCCATTTGGACTTCCGTGTTATGTTCCTCTTGTTCTGACATCTGGCGTCTATAGTTAGCTCTAGTCTGATATTTGTATCGAGGAATCAGCTTGACGACTCAAAGGGACACGGAGATAAAGACAACTGGACATGAGAAACCGGATAGACATATGATTTGCAACAAACCATACAAAGATGCAAATGCGATGCAATGGTTTCAAGGAATTCAACGGCCGATTGCAAATGTTTTCTAAGAAAGCTGGAAAATGTTTTAGATTTTAAAATGTGAGACTTTTGAATTTGAAAAGGACAGTTGAATTCCTTGAAACTAGGAATGATATGATGCTTTATGGATGTAATGCACACATACACACAAAAGTCATAGGTTAGAGGAACAATGAGTGGAGTCAAGGTCTACCCATCCCTAAAAGGTATGTACTATAGGTTAGTTATACCTACAGAACAAGGGTTCTAAAGAAGTGCCCAAAATCATCAGTCCATCTTTCGGATATTATCAATTTCCCGACTGACTCGGTGGTTAATAATATTCTCAAGAGAACCTCTTTTGAGTGTAGTATCGTGTAACAACTATTTTGGGACTACTCCCTCATAGTCCTCGCACTACGTCTTGTATAAGGCCAAGGTGGTGTTAAGATACTACGGTCCCCAGTATCACAAACTCCAATCGACAATAGTAAAAGTTTTCACGACTACTCATTCAACCGAACCATTTTCGAAAGGATCTCAACTGAGCGGTGATTCTCAAGTTAGCTTGGTCGGGAATCACTCCCTATAAGCCTCGTCGAATATATCACCTTCCTATAATAATGTCACTCAAGTCCGGGTGTAGGAGTTATCTCACAACAAAGATACCCCAAGCAAGGTACAAGAGATATATTATATACAAGCAAGCAAATAATGAAGGAAATAGTAAAAATAAAACAAAATATGGGTAACCCTTAAAAGTTAGGGTTGTCCCCAGTGAAGTCGCCATTTTGTGTTGCGGTGAGAATAGGATATCAAATTATTAATTAATTTGAATCGAAAATCTTTAATTCACAACCGGTCTTTGATTTATCCGAAGGAAAGGTCAAAGAAAGGAAAAACCTACTTTTTGCATTGTAAACAATGCGAGGAGAGATCTAGGTAAGGGATTGGTTAAGCCTAGGGAAGATTTTAGCACCCTAAACTTTTGTAGTACTCTACAGGAACCTCTTGTTTAAAGTTTACTATTTTGCTTGATTATCTGCTTTAGGGTATATGCTAAGGGTTAAAGGTGAAAGAGAGACCTAAGGGTTAGTCCTAAGTTTACTCGTCAAGATTCGCATCTTGTGCCTACGTATCCGAGGTAGGGGATGAAATCAGAGTAATCGTAGTTCCCCTCGAAAGGGAGGTTAGAAACTTCTTGATCGTGGTCAAGGTTTCAACGGGGAATAAGCGTTCTTAAGGAAGCGCTTACCTGGAGTGCGGTGACTCCAATCTCTACATTGTAAAGAGTTGAATTAAAAAGGGCAAAACTAGGTATTCCACGATGGGAAGCCTAAAACGGAGTGCGGAGACTCCTTAACCTAATGCTAGGGTAAAGGGTAATTCGGTCCGCGGCGGGGACGCATATGCAATTAGGGTTTGAGCAGTGAAAAAGTCAAAGGTAAAGGACTATTGACGCGGCGGTCAAACGGCTAGACCTATTCCTTCAGAAGAGATTTAACGGTGAATAATGCAAGTGAATAATTGATTACATGGCATAATTAAAATATGAGAAAGCGTAAGAATAATAACATAATTGAAAGCAACAACGATGATAGCCTCGCATAAATTACAAACCAAAACTGAAAAGCAAGAATAATGAAAGCGACGATGTCCCCACATAAATTACAACCATAAAAAAAATACGAAAAAGTAAAGGATCAATAAACTGTAATTGAGAAATATGAGAGGAACGACATAAAATTATACAAAAAATAAACGGCAAGGTTCAATTCAAAACCGAAGGCGAAATATTAGACAACTTTAAGAAAGGGTCTTAAGGTTTATTGAGGGAGTTGCAAAAAGAATTTTTAATTTTTGCTGAGTCGTAATATATTAATAAAAGTCTAATTTTTAAAAAAGTTTTTTCAATTTTAAAGACATATTTCTAATTAAACTTTAGAAATATTTCTAGTTGATTTTAAGAAAAGTTTTAATTAATTAAATAAAAAAATTGGTTTTAAATTTTAAATTTTCTTTTTTAATTTTAAAAAAGTGGTTTAAATTTTAAATTGTTTTAATTAAAAATTTTCATTTTTTAAAAATGCTTTGATTAAGAAATGGTTTTATGATTTATGTTTTTTAAAAAAACTTTAATTAACACTAAAACAAAATTAAGTGCTATTACTAAAAATTAAGTGTTATTACTAAAAAATTAATTTAATTGAATCTGAAAGTAAAAGAAAAAAAAATGGAAAAAATAAAAAGTAAAAAAATATAAAGAATGGACATAAGGGGAAGGGGAACGTGTTTTGCTCTGAACATTCCTTAGGGTTTTGTAACCCGTCCTCCTTTCTGGTCTGCGGTGGCGGCCATTGTTGCCCTGTTGGAAGCTTTTTTGCTTTTATTCCTTGCCATCCTTCTTTGCATGTCGTGACCGCTAAACTTTTGCAACCATGAAACGAAAATAAGAATGGTTAGTATCAAATTGCTCACCTTTTAATGGGTTCGAAGCGGTTTGAGTCGGTGGTTTGCGGTGGCTTTTGCTCCGATGAGTCGGTGGTTTGCGGTGGCTTTTTCTCCAATGATGATGATCTGAGGAGATTATTCTCTTTTTCCTCCGATGTACGAATCCTTCTTTATTGTTGGTGATGAATCTCCGTCTTTCCTGTTCCGCAAATGATGATGACGACTTGCTGATGGGTTTTGTCGCGGATCCTATGATTTTCGTGATGAGGATGTTCTTCGTTTGGGTGTTCTTGTTCTTCTTTTTCCCCCTTTTGATGACCTCTGAGGATCAACTTATATAGTTCTCAATTTGGGTTTGGATCCACAATTTTTGCTGAATTTGTTACTGATAAGTTTGCAAATTTAACGGTTTATTTGCTGATTTTTTTTTCAGGAGATGCGGTTGGGTTTGTTTTGATTATTGTTGAGCAGTTTGTTGCATTTGGCATGCAGTTTTTTCATGAAATTTGTTGGCTTGTTGTTTGATCCGTTGGCTTCAGAAATTCTTGGGAAATCTTGTTAGCGCTGTGTTTGGAAAAAACCATTTTTCACGAAAAAATGCTTTTTTTTTTCAAAAGCGCTTTTTTTCCAAAATCACTTTTTATCTCTCTCTCGGAATAAACTGAATAGATTATTTCCGGTCTTGTGCCGAGGTCGAAAAATAAGTCGGGAGCTGGCTTCAACTTTGTCGTTGCCCTCCCGACATACCCGATGATAAAATCAAACTGATTGTATCGGATCCGAAAAACCAACTTTCTAACCCTTAACAATTTCTGCTTTGTTGTTGATTTGCAGGTTCGAAGAAAAAAGTCGAAAGTCAAGAATTGAAGATCGAGGCCGACTTTAGAAGAAATATTAGGAAAATTTAGATTTTAGGAATTAAAATTGTAATTTAATTTACTTTGCAATTAAAAATTGTAATTCCCTTTGTAATTAAATAAATAAATAAAAAGGAAATTTATATAAATAAATTCAACTCCTTAATTTATTCTTCCAATCAAATTTCCCCGATTAAATTTCCAAATAGCACTCTCCGATTAAAATCTTCGAATAATCTCTCTAAATAATTCACCCGCTTAACTCAAACGAATAGATTAAATTTACCCGATTAACTCCTCCAAGTACATTCGTCCAAATGAAATCGTCTGACTAAATTTATCCAAATAAAATCAACTGCTTAAATCCATACAAATAGATTTAACTGATTCCATTTACCCGACTAAATCCGCCTGACTAAGCCAAACTAAACTCATTCAAATAAATTCAAAAGAAACTCATTCAAAATAAACTCATCCAAATAAATTCACCCGACTAATTTCCTCTAGTTAAAACTCGTCTGATTAAATTAATTGATTAAGCTTTGTCATTCCAAACTCCGAATTCGACAAATTAACCATCCTGCACAGTTTAAATTCAACATAACCGAGCTCAAACAAATCCCTTTGCAAATTATTTCGAACTCGATATTAACGTCAGTGAATATGGCCGTGAATAGATAAATAGAGAAAAACGGCAAAATGAACTGTCTTCCGTCTTGAAAATTCAAACCGCATCTCGAACGTTTCAACTTGGCAACCTCTTGTAATATTGTGTTGATACAAGAGGCCACGACCAAGATTGGTGCAACTAGGGTTCATCTGGTCAACCCTCAGTCAACTGTGAAATTGGAGGAGATTAAGACTCAATTCCAAGCAACTTTGATCATGGAATATTGTGTTGAGACATGTCATATATCATTTCAAGATCAATTCATCAATATTCAAGAGTGTGAGAAGTTACTAAGCTAGGGTTTCTAAGCTTGACGGTGCAAAATCCCTTGGTTTAATGCCTAACTTCAAGAGTACATAACTCAAGATACAAGTTTCATTTGACCTTGACTCCAACATGAGACTTGTAGAGCATGTTCTTAGATTTCTTTTGAGTACTAGAAGTCCTTGATAGGATTTATAGAACTCAAGTTATGAAGCAGACAAATTACAGGTCATCAGATGAATGTGATTTTTGTACTTGAAAGTCAACCAACTTCTAAGACATTTTTGAGCTAGAAGGATGTCTCTCCTCATCTTGACCCAAACATGAATGTTGTTCATCATGATCTTAGCTTTCCAAATAGTACTAGAAGTCCTTGATTAGATTTGTAGAACTCAAGATATGTAGCTTGCAAGGCAAGGGTATTTTGGGAAAGTAAGATTATAAGTCATTTTGGATTATAGGGCAATTTAACCACTTTGCATACCTCAAATGGAAATTTGTCCAACTTGAGAGTTGCTCAAAATGGGGGTATTTGCTCAATCAAACACCAAGGATCCATTGATATGGATTGGATTGACGATTGGTTGAAGAAATTTTCATGAAAGGAGCTTTAAAGGCCATTAAAAGTCAAAAATCTAAATTAATTCATGATGCATCATTTCAAGACATATTTGTGCATATTTCGAGCACACTTTGCATTTCAAGAACAATGGCATTCATGGGTTTGTAAATTGAGCCATAAAACACACCATTTTTCATGTTACTTAAACTTGAAGCAACATGATCAAGATCCACCATTGGTCACCAAACAAGGATGAAACTTCCCCCATTAGATTAAATACATTACCAGCAACATGATTGAAGCAATTCCAAGGCTTTGTAGGCTCTATTTTGCAGGCTTCACATTCACCACAAGCCTGAAAAAGTGAAAATCAATTGGGCTGTTTTAGACCTTCATTGGGCTTATTATCCATCAAGATCCAAAATATATAAGCTAGTAATCATGTACAACGATTTAGGGATGAAGATTGGTGGCAGTTAGAGCAGTTACAGTTGCAACAAGCTCAAGAGAAGAGAGAAATTGAATTTCATATTTCAGCCATTCTCAAGCCAAATTGAAGATCAAGAAAGCTTTGGGAGGTTCCATTGAAGGTTTTTGGATTGAATTAAGCAAGAATCATCACCAAATCACCTCTCTGTGCAAGCTCCAAAACAGGTTTCTTTCTTTCAATCATACACTCAATTCTGGACAAATTAGCATCGGATATGTATGTGGTTAGGATCCTTGATAGGTGTAGATGGATTTAGGATAATTATTAGGCTTGATTACAACAATTTTCAACAGAGCACCAATTCTTGTAGCCTTCGGTTTGAGTTGATTTTAAGTTAAAAATGAGAAAGAACATGATATTCGTAATCTAGGAAGAGAGGCGAGCATGTTAGTATAAGAAATCTTTAGTTTTGATGAAGTTTCATGACGGTCACTATACAACTCCACCGGAGAAGACGACCGAAGTCTTCTCCGGCCACCGCCAGAACATTTCCCCTCCATTCCAAGTTTAAAATCCCAGTTTGCATAATGGCCATTGGATCAAGTTTGAGTGTAGACTGTTGACCAGATCGTGTGGTCTTGAGTTGATTTCATTTTATACTGATTGATATTTGCTTGTGTGGCATATTGTGGTTCTTTGGATGTTTTGACTGGTACACTAAGCGTAGGGCTAAGATCTCATCTGAGCCCCTTTAAATGAAATGGGGCATTTTGTTAACACCCTTACAACCCTTGGATTAATAGACCAAGACTGGATCTGATAGCCAGGATTCATTGGCGTTTTGTGTTGAACTTTGACTGCACGTGTGTCACTGTGCTTGCCATAGGATCTTGGACTAGTATTGGAAACGTGTGGTTGTGATTGGATCTTGGTTGTGGTTGAATGAACAATTGACCTAGGCCTAGGCGCTTTTTGCACCCCCTGTGCACGAGCCCATTGAATTGAACTAATCTGGATTGCTATTCACCACGCAGCTTTTTCCATTTTATTTTTCTTTTCTTTTATTTCCATTTTATTCTTCTGTCTCATTTTAATTCATTTGAAAATGATAAATACCTCAATAAATCATGAGAAAAATATAGTGTATACCTTGGCATGTGTAGAAATTTTTTATATTTTTTATTTTGACTTTCTGTTTATTTTCCATTTAATTGCATTTTTTCATGTTGTGTGCTTTTAATAAATGTGCAATTGACATGTTCATCTTCTTGATTTTCCCTCTTGTTCAATACATCAAATAAATGTCTAATATTTTGCATGCTGATTCTAGACACATTGTGTGATATTTTAATATCTTTGTTCTGATTTTTAGAGGCTGTTTGGATAGGTTTTAGAGTAGATCTTTAGCACCATTTCCCTTTCCCTTACTCATAGCATACTTTATGGTTTTGCATTCTGTTAGCACCCTTAGGCTTGGTATCTTGACCTCAAATTTTAACCATAGATTCCTAACATCTTGAGGATCCCTTAGGATTTTTATTAAAATTTTTAGGATTGTTTTCCTATTTTTTATAGATTTTACATTCTAGCTGTTGTTAGGGTGTTCCCCATTTGAACTTCCGCCTAGTTTTGCCCTTTAAGTGATATTTAGGCAATCCTTAGTCACCCAATCATTACATGAAACCATAGTACATAGGTTGAGACATTTGTAGGGAAGTTTTCAAGTCTTTATGATGTCATTAGCTCCCTTAGGATGGACTTCCTTTAGAGCTTGACTATTAGGGTTTCTTTAGAAGCTTTAGGTGATTGATTTTTCCTTCCCCATTCCTTATCCTATGATTTAGGGTTCCATTGTGGGAGCCTAGTCCTTCCTTTGGAAGGACTAAAGGCATACCATAAATGGTAAAACCCTTGAGGATGCAATCTTTAAGATGATTGGTTGAGTGCCATGGTGGATTCCTTTGGTCTTCCCCATGTTTCCCATCATCATTCCATCTTTGTCCATTTATCTGAGGATCTCTCTTGTGAGAGTCTGGTCTTCCCTTTGGGAGGTCTAATGTGCATTCCATAAAGAGGTTGAGCCTTAGAGGACTCTTGTGTTGATACACAATGAACCTAAAACCCTAGTTGTTCATTAGGTTCCACTTTTTAAGTCATCTCTTTGTCCATTAATCTGAGGATCTCTCTTATGAGAGCCTGGTCCTCCCTTTGGGAGGTCTAATATGCATTCTATAAAGAGGTTGAGCCTTAGAGGACTCCTGTGTTGATACACATTAACCAGATACCTTAGATTGACATTTAGGTTCTACCATTTTCATCTGTCCTACATTCTGAGGATCCCTCTTGCGAGAGCCTGGTCTTCCCTTTGGGAGGTCTAATGTGCATTCCATAAAGAGGATGAGCCTTTGATGGACTCTTGTGTTAATACACATCCAGTATGATGTAGCCTTGGGATGATTTCCTTGTTGCTCTTCTTGTGTTACCTCTCTCCTGTTGGATTGCTTTGCTTGCTTGATTGCCTGCTTACTGTGATGCATTAGGATAGACTTGCATGTGTAGATACTCTTGTTTAGGTGCATGATTGCATTAAATGTTGAGGTGATCCTCCCTTTGCTTCATTGTTTCTCTGCTTTCGTACTTTCCCTGGCTTGATTGCATTGATGGTTGAGGTGATCCTCCCTTTCTTGTGTGTACTTTTCTCTTTTGTAATTGCCCATGTCTGCATCTAAGGTTGAGCTTGTCTCCCTTGCTTGTATTGATGCATTACATGCATTTTATCTGCTTGATAGCTTTACTCCTTCAGCTTAATGATTTTTGTTGTTGCTGTTGTTTCCCTTTGGCATGTTCCCTTAGGGTTCTCACCTCCTTGTTCAAGGATGGTGATGATAGACATTAGAATGAATCCATGCGTGATAACAGTAGGGTAGATTCCCTTTCAAACTCAACATTAGGGCCATATTGTATGACAACAGTAGGATGCTTGATAGTTTCCCCTGTAGAGTCCTTTTCTCTTCTCATCTTAAAACAACCGTAAAAAACTTAATAAAGGATAATGAATATCGTACGTTACGGGGGTTAAGCTACCCAGAAGATGGTTATTCGAGGGTTTCCTTTCAGTATCCAGGATGTTTAGTGTGGCACCCTTTGGGTGACATGCGATGCATTCACTCCTAGGTTATAGTCTCTAGTGCAATATGAATTACAAACATTCATAAAAAACACTTATTCTCGTAAAATACAAAAATAGACATCTAACCTCTTTTACCCTTTGGGGCCTTCTAATCAGTGGAAAACCTTTTCAATGAAAAGAGTGTTATTAAGTTTCGTTTCTACCGCAAACAGACGTTGTCCCTAACTGTTGGAATTGTAATTTAACCTTACTCGGGTAAAAAAAGTTTAAAAACCTGTGTTCCGTTTTATCCCGAACTACGTTTGCTCTGATCTCTTGTACCTGTTGAGAGTACGTAGGCACAAGACGCGATGTCTTGGTGAGCAACCTTTCCCCTTTCACTCGTAGTTAGTCGAACTACATTGACTCTGACTTTCTCATTGCACGAGGGAATACGTAGGCCCAGAGCTGCGATGCTCTGTCGAGTCCTTTTTCTTTTCTTTTGAACCCAGACCATTAGCTAGATAGATAAACAACCCTTTAGATAAAAAAACAAGCGTGGATCCCGTTGAGTACAACGGACGTGAGGGGTGTTAATACCTTCCCCTTACGTAACCGACTCCCGAACCCGAGATTTGGTTGCGATGACCGATCTTATCCCTTTTCGCTAGGTTTTTACTGACCGTTTCCTTTCCCTCTCTTAGTAATAAATAACGATAGGTGGCAACTCTTCTGTCTTTGCCGACACCTTTTTTCGCAGTAGCGACACATGGCGCAAGAAATCTGACGTCAAAACCGTCATAAAATTCAACTCATTCTCAACTAAGCCACAGGATCGGATATAGGACCCTAATTGTTTGAGGGATTCCTGATGACACTCTACTTCACTAATCATCAGCAAACTAAAAATTAATGACCATTTTGCCCTTCACCAATTAAACTGTGCATAATGTGATTTTTCCTGCAAAACCAACGGACTGAGCAAATTGGTTAACGTTAGTTACAATGCAATGCAACATGAGATGAGATGCAAAATGAACCGACTAATCTAAGGGTAAAATTTGGGGTATTACAGACGCCTTTTCCAAACCATCTCATTGATTGACTACTTTCATTCCACACCTCTCCAGTTGAAAATCCTGGGTATTCTAGTATTTAATTCTCGTCTACCTTGAATATTTGAACACCTTTATCCTCCAGACATTCAGGTCCAACAGGATTAAATAGGGGCAGCTGTCACACCCTCATTTTCACCATTAGCCTTTCATGTCCTACATTCATCATATCATACATCGTTCTAGTGCATATCGTGCATGTGGATTTACAAGGTAAGGATTGGGTCGGTTCGTTGTTTTCCATTTTAAATAAGAGAAGTTTCCTATCATGTGCTGCATTGAAGAAAGGTTCATCATTAAAGGTTTGATTCAAGTTGGAAAGTCTACTCATGTAGATTTCTTCAAGGAGAAGTTACTTGAAATATATTAGGATATTCAAGATCAATATTCCTAATGAACATGAAGTTCAAGGCCTAATTCAAGATTTCTTCATCCAATTTTGTTTCAAATTCTATGTTCAGGTAAAATTCAAATATGCAAGACATGAGTCAAGATCACAAGTTCATAATTCAAGACTTCATCCATTTCAAATTCAATAGCATAAGGGAGATCCATCATTCCAAATTCAAGATTCATGAATTCAAGATTAGTTTCAAGAATATTACAAAGGGAAATTTCATGACATTGCAAGAATGTCACATTTGTTACAAAGTTTCCAACTCTAGGCAATGCTTAGAAAATTAAGATATTTCTAATCTTAATTCAAGTTTCTAATCAACGTCATGTTATGGTATCCTTCATGCCTCATGAAGTCTACATGTTCCACATTATGCCTTCACATGATTCATAACCAAATAAGCCTACCAACATTCAAGGAAAACAGTTAAGGTTTAATTCAACATTGGAACATTTCAAGATCAAGACCATTAGTGCTTATCCATGGGGAATTTCAATTTGATCTAAAACAGTCTCATGCATGCCCCAAGCAAGAAATGACAAATTATCTTATAACCAAACAATTCATGTCACAAAACCAAAGGTATGAACTCATGATGATGCATCTACACATCAAATTTCATAATTTCAAAATTCGGTCAAAGAGGAGGCATGGACCACAAGGACAGTCCAAGCACAAGCAAACAAATGGGTTCAAGGTTTGAGAGCAATGCAAAGGGCAGCAGAAAAACAGGCCTAGGCAAAGTGCAGCAGCAAGTGCAGAAGAGCAGCACACATGAAAATGGAAAGAAAGAGAGTGACATCAAGAAAGTAGTAAGAGGCATTTCTCAATGAAAAATCTGAAGTTTTGAAACAAGTGAGAACCCTATTGCTTTGACTATAAGGGGGAGCCCAATTGGAGAGAAAGAGGAGGCCACATTGAGAACAAGAGATAGGGAGAAAACCAAAAAAATAAGAGAGAAAAAGTGACATTGAGAACAAGAGAGTTTTAGAAAGAAAAACAGAAAAAGGAGAGGTAGAAACATAGAGTGTCAAAGAAGGAAATACATCCAACAAAACAACAGTGGTGATGAGAAGGAGAGTAGCAACTCTTGGGTATCCATTTCTTTGAACCTTACTCTCTTTATATTTCATTGTATATAATTTTGTATGCTTGCATTGTTGTTGCACACTTTATTATTGTTGTTAGTTAGGATAGTATTTGTGGATACATATGTTTGTATTGAGGGTTCAAGAGTGATTTGGTATTGTAGAAAAAACAAGAGTGAGTTTTGTAGAGAGAGAAATGAAAACACTCAAAAGTGCTGTCATGTTTGCTGGCAAGTTCGCACAACGAACTTTGGCAATCTTCGCCTTTGTTTTCGTTATTAGTGCGTATTTGGGTGAATTCGTCAGCAAGTTCACACAACGAACTTGTTGATGATTTTTCTGGGCAGATTCGCTGGAAAGTTCGCACAGCGAACTTTGGCCCCTTTCGCCTCTGTTTGTGAATAGTGTGTATCTGGGAAAATTCGACAGGAAGTTCGCACAACAAACTTATTGATGTTTTTCTGGGAAAATTAATCCGGAAGTTCGCACAAATAACTTCTTGCCCTTTTTCAGCTTTTTGTTTTTTCTTGCTTTTATGCTTTTTTTTTGTTATCCTCATGTTTCCCTTAATGTTTTTTTGGTGTTTCAAATTATTAAAAGTGAAAAGATAAAAAAATGATAATATAAAAAAGGAAAAATGATTTTGTTATTTATATTTATTGATTAAAATGTTAATTAATTAAATATCCATGCTTAGTTTAAATTAATAATTTGAAGGTACAACTTTGTGAAATTTAACTTGTGTCCTCAAACCAACTAACTTGACTTTGTCTTATATTTCATTGTATGTTTATAGTAATAATGTCATTCCAACTTGTGTTGCCAAAACCCTTTTCAAAACAAAATTTTGATTCTTATCGAGCCATTTTTGACCTTGTAAGTCAATTGCCTTGTGCATCACCATTAACCTTATTCGCATCACCTCAAAAAAAAATTTAGCAAGCAATAAAATCCTTAACCCAACATCAAGTGGTACTTTTCTCAAAAAAATGCAAAAAAAACACAATAAAGATACGATTAAGTTTGTCCGCTATGAGCTTTAAAGTGGTGAAGAAGGAATGAGAATGGAACCCCTCCTACACTCGTTCTGAATATTTTGAATACAAGGCGCTCGACTTGGATATTCGAGATATTCATCTCTATCTAAAGTCTTTAGTGTGATCCTAATCAAGAACAATTTCTTCTCAAAAATCCTAAAAAACATCAACTCATCAAACTTATTTTTGCTTTAGGGTATCAATCCGAAAACCCTTTTTTAAGGTATAAAATCAACCGACATACAACCATTTCTCAAGTGGCTAAACTACGGCTGCTCTGATTTCTCACACCTATTGAGAATACGTAGGCATAGGATTGCGATAATCCTAGCGAGCACTCTTCTTTCTTTTCCACCTTTAGTCCTCCATTCCTCATCATCCAAAAAGGACATGTTACGTTCATTCTACCACAAACAGGTAACGCATAAGACTCCACGAGCGAGCTGCAATACTCCTAACTTCTAGAACGCGCTTGTTAAGCATCATCCACCCAAAATTCCCATTTTTACCGTAGTCCTGTGAACTACGAATGCTCTGATTCTTCACTTCTTACAAGTGAATATACGTAGGCACGAGGCCCCAATATTTGGCGAGCACTCTAATAAAAAACAACCTCTATTTCTCTTTAGCAAGCAAACTTTTAGATTAAAATACCCATTCAAGCAAGACAACTTAGAAGGTTCCCATCGAGTACAATGGATGTGAGGGGATGTTAATACCTTCCCCTCATATAACCGACTTCTGAACCCGAAAGTTAGTTGCGATGATCATGATATTTTCCTAAAGGTTTTATCGTTATTTCCCTTTCCCTCCTTGGGATGAATAAAATCTGGTGGCGACTCTGTGTCATTTTTCGCGTAGCAACAATCTTAATGCACGTTCTCTTATGTTTGCACTTAGGAATTTTCTTAGTTTGTTTTGTTTATTTTACCGTTTTATTATGTTTTTAGAATTAAGTCTTTGTTTGCCTTTAATCTATTTTCGCAGGTTATTTTCAATTTTAGCGGTTATATGATATCTCTTCACTATTCGGATTTTAACTGGAGCTAAGAGGATTGGATCAACGCATTCTAATAGGTATTGGAAAGCTAAGACAGCGAGCTACAACTTTCATGTTGTAAGCAGAAGCTGATTCCGAGTGTAGTAAGCTCGAATAATTCGTTGAAGTCAGAACCCAAATTCTACCTTTAGGAATATTTAGTTTTGGGTTGGGTCTTTTATGTTTTTCGACCCAGTTGGGTTAGAACCAGAATTATTGATGCTCTCATATACCTAGCAGCCGCGCTACTGTAGCTTTGACCTTCTTTTCACGATTTTATTTTTTGCTTTGTATGGAAAGTTCATGGAGAACTAATTTCAATCGTTGATTTGTTGTATTCGGTTTCGACACGTTGAGGTTATAATAATTTCAATTTAGTTTTTAATTCTTTCAATCTTATTTTATGATTCTTGCTTGCTTAATCCAAATTTTATAGAGTTTGTTGATTTAATTCGATTGTTGTATGATCCTTAACTGTAATCACGTTAGTGTTTACTTAATTCGTTATCATGATTGATCAAATCATGTTTTCTTAATTCATGAGGGCATAATTCCGTTTACTTAATTCGAATAATAGGAACCTACATAACACATAAAAATTGCGCTTGTCAAAGAGTTTGTAATCGAATAGGAATAGATAATCCGTTAGGAGATTGAAGTCATAATAACCGATGATTTGTAGGAACCAATCAGCAAATTTACTTTTCAGCTTATTTTATAATCACTTAACTGCACTACTCCTTTCTATTTAATCAAAATTCAAACCTCCCCCCTCGGTTAACAACAATACAAGAATCCTTGAGATACGACATACGAGTGTCGCTTCCCGTTACTACTATTTTAAAAAATACTCGTTTTTTATATGTGCGCGACAGCGAATCAAATTGGCGCCGTTGGCGGAGATTCTTTTCGCTTTTAACCGTTAGTTGAGTCATAGGTGTCGATTAGTGCGTTTTGAACTTTCATTTTGCTGTTTTACTGTTTTCTCGTCCGGATGTCTGTTTTCACGTCTTGCGTCCGACTTAGTAAAGAGAATCGGTTTTGGTAAAAATCGTCTCCTTTTTGAAATCTGTTTCATGCATTTGAAGTAGAAAAATGGTGAAAACCCTAAATTAATCATTTTTCTATTTCTTAATGAATTTTTTACTGTTTTCATAGTTTCAAAAAATTCTTTAAAAATTCTCAAAATTCTTATTTGACCTAATTAGGTTAAATTTCTTGTTTTTAGATTTTTCTAAATTTATTTTAATTGTTTTTCTTCTTTAATTTTGTTTCTTCCTCTATAGGGACATTGTTGGAATTATCGCATTTGTTAATGCATTAGTCCTGGCTACTAGGTCATCTTGTTCTGACCTTTTTGATTTTGATCCAGAAATAGAGAAAACCTTGCACGCACGTCTTAGAGATAATCAGGCCAGCCTTAGTTCAACATCCCTTAACGATTGTGATTGTGATTCTGATTCTTTGCATTCACATTGCTTGTTTAATTCTAATTCTGAATTTGCTTTCGATAATAAAATGGCTGGCCAAAGAACATTAAGAGAGCTTGTTGCTTCTGATGTAAATTATAATGGCTTGTGTCTTGAATATGCTTACCTTGTCGTTCCTTTTGAATTAAAGTCTGGATTAATACACTTGTTGCCGAGATTTAGTGGTCTTATAGGTGAGGATCCACACAAGCATCTTAAAGAATTCTAGATCATTTATTCTACTCCACTGAAGCCTAAAGGAATTATAGAAGATCACATCAAGATGAGAGTCTTTCCCTTTTCACTAAAAGGTGCGGCCAAATATTGGTTATATTATCTTGAGCCAAATTTTGTTGCAACTTAGAATGATTTGAAGCTCCTAGAGAGATACTTTCCTGCCTCCAGAGTTGTCTCGATACAAAAAGATATTTGTTGGCATTGGCAGAATATTGTTGGAGATTCAAACAATTAGTTTCAAGTTGCCCACAACACCAGATCACCAAGCAATTATTGATTCAGTATTTCCATGAAGGATTAAAACCAATAGATTGGAATATTTTAGATGCTGCTAGTGGTGGAGCACTTACTGATAAGACTCCAGCTGCTGACAAAGCCCTAATTGAGAACATGTCGCTTAACGCCCAACAGTTCACCATGAGAAACAATTATGTCCAAATAAAAGGTGTTAATGAGGTTCATGTTTCTTCTTCCAGCAAGGCATTCGAAAATAGAATGGACGAGCTAACCGAATTAGTGAAACAGTTGGTAATGGTAGGTAAAGCTTAAACAGTAGCCCAAACAACAAGGTTATGTAGTATTTTTACTTCTCCTGATCATCCTACCAATACATGTCTTATTTTGCAAGATGAAAAGACTACTAAATTACCTCAAGCATATGCAACAACCCTTTACAATTAAGGTAACAACCAAAACAGGTATAGCATTCCTGACTTGTCCACTAATAAATACCATCCAAATTGGAGGAACCATCCAAACCTTCGATTTGGAAATCAGCATCCCAACCAACAACAGTTGATGCTACCATTGCCATCACCACAAAACCCTCCATAGGCTGCAACCACTTCTGCCCCAGCTTCTGAACCTTCATTAGAGGATATTGTTAAGAAAATGATTGTCAATAATCTCCAATTCCAGCATCGGACAAATTCCATTATCCAAACCTTGCAGACACAGATAGGGCAACTTGCTTCTTCATATAATGGCATTCAGCAAGCACAAGGATCCAACCAACTACCATCTCAAACAGTGGTGAATTCCATTTTATGGTTGAGCAAGGAATTGTTTTAGGTCACATAATTTATGAAAAAGGAATTTTAGTAGACCCTGCTAAGATTGATATGATTTCTACATTGCCTTACCCATCTTGCATTCACGAGATTCGTTCTTTTCTTGGTCATGTAGGTTTTTATAGGTGCTTCATAAAGGACTTCAGTAAGACTCTCTTCCGCTTTCAAACTTATTAAATAATGATATGACCTTCAACTTTGATGAGAAATGCAAGCAAGCATTTGATTTCTTGAAAAAAGGATTGACATTTTCCCCCATCAGAACAACCTCCTAACTAGAACCTTCCTTTTGAGATTATGTGTGATGCATCTAACTATGCAGTTGGAGCGGTCCTTGCATAAAGGGTGGACAAGGTTGCCCATGTTATTTACTATGCTTCTAGTACTTTAGATTTTGCAGAAGCTAATTACACTACCACTGAAAAGGAGATTTTAGCTATTGTTTTTACTCTTGACAAGTTTAGATCATATTTGGTAGGTTCCAAGGCTGTTGTTTTTACTAACCATGCAACATTGAAGTATCTTTTAAAGAAACCATAAGAAAAAACGAGATTAATAAGGTGGATGTTGTTGCTCCAAGAGTTCAATGTAGAGATTAAAGACAAAAGTGGAGCTAAGAATCTAGTAGCTGACCACTTGAGCATAATAGAGTGGAATGAAGATCCATCTTCCATTCACGATGACTTTCCTGATGAGCAGCTGCTACTTTTACATGGAGTTACTCCTTGGTTTGCAGATATTGTTAATTATCTTGTTGCTGGTGTTTTTCCTACAGGTGCATCTAAGGCGCAAATTCACAAACTCAAGAGTGATGCCAAATACTATGTGTGGGACAATCCATATCTTTGGAAGTTTGGTAGTGATCAGGTTATTATGAGGTGTGTCCCTGACTATGAGATTGAATCTATTTTACACTTTTCTCGCGCCTCTCAAGTAGGGGGACACTTCAGACCTCAAAACACAACAAGAAAGGTCCTAGACTCAGGTTTCTATTGGCCTACCATCTTTAAAGATGCGTATGAGATATATCTCACTTCTAAATAATGTCAAATAACAGGTACAACTATCACTCGTAAGAGTGAAATGCCTCAGCAACCAATGCTTTTCTGTGACGTATTTGATATATGGGGAATTGATTATATCGGTCCATTTCCTATATATTTTGGTTTTCTCTATATTTTACTTGTTGTTGATTATGTTTCAAAGTGGGTGGAAGATATCCCCACTAAGACTAATGATTCTAGAGTTGTTGCAGATTTTGTCATGTCCAATATTTTTTGCAGGTTTGGAATACCGCGAGCTATCATAAGTGACCATGGCACTCATTTTTGTAACCACACCATGGAGGTATTGCTCAAATAGTATGGAGTTGTGCATAGGGTCTCTACTACATATCACCCACAAACTAATGGGTAAGCTGAGATCTCGAACAAGGAGATCAAGCAAATTTTAGAGAAAATGGTGCAACCAAACAGGAAGGACTGGAGCCGCCGTCTAGAAGACACACTTTGGGCTCAAAGAACAGTTTCAAGACACCAATAGGGATGTCTCCCTATAGACTTGTATTTGGTAAGGCATGTCACCTCCTTGTAGAGATAGAACGCCGCGCTTATTGGGCGGTAAAAAAAGAAAGCTCCAATTATAACAACTTGAAGATCTTAGGCTAGAAGCTTATGAAAGCTCTAGGATTTATAAGATGAAAACTAAGCACTTTCATGATAAGATGATTTTTGGGAAAGAATTCTCCATAGGCAAAAAAAATTTATTGCTTAACTCCCGCCTTAAACTTATGGCTGGGAAACATCGATCGAAGTGGATTGGCCCTTTTGTTGTTACTATGGATGGAGAGCAACTTGCACACTCGGTGAATTCTGATGCAGTACGAAAATATTATGCCTAAAGAACTCGATAAGTCGAAAACCTAAAAGGGCGGCTTATGCAACAATGGGTATCCCGGTGGATCGTAACCTATGAAGGAGATCTAGGCAAAAGTTAGGGATAAAATGAAAAATGAGCTCGCTAAGCTGAAAACCCGAAAGGGCGGCTTAGGCAAAAATGAGCGTCTCGATGGATTGAAAAACTGTAAGGGCGATCCAGGCAAAAATTAGGGGCAAAGGCATTTCACTGCATCAGATGGTTGTCACCTCTGTAGAAGATTACACGAGAAGTTCATTTCAACCGCTCTTGTCAGAAGCGATATTTTGGAGGACTCTTAGTCATTAGGGTAGATTGTCATTGGATCCAATGTAACCTTTTTCCCTGTTGCCATTTTCAATTATAATTTATCCATGGAGCTTTGCCATTTGTGAGATACCATTCTTAAATAAAATCAGATTTTGCACCTTTCGTTGTTTGCAATTTACTATATTCACTACTTTTCTTTGTTATGTGAAATATCCCTTATTTGTTAATATGGATTTTTGAAAGCAAATATTTTGAACTTAAAAATAACTTTGAAAACTTAACAGAACATAAAGTGCTTTGACTCATGAGAAGATTAAGTGGAAATCAGATATTCCCCAAGAAGTCTTAGGGCAGAAAAAGCCTTGATGTGCCATCTCAGCAATATTGGCCCCACCAAAGAATAATTTCTTTGGTACCTCTCACCTGATGGAAGTTTTGAAGACCCATTCTTAGAATGAAGGCTTTGACTCCCTGAAGAAGTTTTTGTTGGTTTGCCTAAGCCCCGTACTATGCCCTAATTAAGTGGAGTGGATTAATTCCTCTAGTGAGTGGTTTTGTCCCCATTGAAGTTACCAAGGACGTTTTGTTTCCCGGGATTAGGTGTGACACCTGTTTCCCTAGAAATGTAGATTGTGATATATCTTCCCCTCTAAGTCTGTTGTTCCATGTCTCTTGTTAGATTTGGTCCTCGTGCGTCTCTGAGAATTTGCATCATATCATAGCATTCACACTTAGCATCTCTGTGGTTTACGTTTGCTTGGCTTTTGTTTTCGCTCCTAAGTCCAGTTGTGACTGGAAATCTATCGCGTCTGTTGTGGTTGTCGTCCACCTTTGTCTCCTGCAGAGTCGCTTGGCTCCCATTTTGAGATCTTTGGTTATCACCAAACCTTTCTGAGATCAGTTGGTACTGACATCTTTTTACCTCTGGTCGTCTCCAGATTCCCTTGCAAAATCTATTTGTAACTAGCAGTTTCCGATAAAGATTTCATTTATCATTGACGCTTTGTACACTGGTAGTTACCAGTTGTTACCTAATGAGTCTAGTTGTTACTAGTACCTCAATTTTCTGCTACTATTTGGTGGTCACCAATTGTTTCTTTTCCTCACTGAAGTCTAGTCGTTACTAGTACTCCCAGTAAGTCCAGTAATGTTTTGACTGACATTGTTTAAAATCCAATTGTTATTGGCATTGCCGATTAGGGTTGTCACCTTATCCCCAAAAAGTTCGGTAATGTTTCGACTGGTCCTTCTTTAAATTCCAATTGTTATTGGCATTTCAGTCTAGTTGTTACTAGATATCCATTTAAAGCCCAATAATGTTTTGACTGGCATTGTCTAAAGTCCAATTGATATTGGCATCTCTGTTTGATGTCTGTTACCCATTCGGAGTCCAGTAATGTTTTGACTGGCACCCGATGGTTATTGAGATACTTCCACACACGCGGCTTCCTCTTGGGATACCTTACAATGAGACCATTTTATTCCATGCAATCCAGTGTAAATTACATGTATCCCTCTCCCATTTCGGTGTACGCTTTCGTATTCTTTTGATTATGGTTTACCTTCTAGGAGCATCCATGGACTAGCGTAGATCAAACTGTTTTCAAACTAATTCTCGATTCGTCATCGAGTCATTTTCAAACACCCCTCGTAAGTCGAGTGCTTGCCCGCATTCGCCATCAACCTATCGCACACACTTTTACATTTCATCGTGGTTTCGTTATTAGGAGCACCATCAGGGACTAGTATTGTTTCTCACAACTTAACCCTTGACTCGTCGTCAAGCCGGTTCCATTTTCAATCAAACCCTCGACTCGTCATCGAGCCATTTTCAAACCAACTTCCATTCTAACACGTCTTTACACGAAATTATAAGTCAAACCCTTGATCCAACGTCAAGCGGTATTTTAGCCAAGTTGTAAGTCGAGTGCCTTTTGCCTCGCAGTTCACCTCTTTTCGCAACCTATTTGATTCAATCTTTTATTCAAACGCTTTTCTTAACAAATAACGAAAGAAGAAGATTCTTGAGGTCTAGCACTCCTTGAATCTTCGAATGAATGGCTCTTGAAACGCACGCTTTGAGTTTTCGTTCATTCACCCTTTCATCTTAAAACACCTAATTCTTATTCAAACATTTTTTTACAATCAAACTTACGAAAGAAGGATACTCTTGAAGTCTAGCATTCCTTGAATCTTCGAATGAGTAGCTCTCGAGGCACGCCCCATTGAGTTGTTATTCATTCAATCTTTCGAATTCAAAACATTCAACCTTTCTCGAAACCTTTTTAATCAATTCCCGAAAGAACTGTTCTTGGAATCTCGCATTCCTTGGATTCATGAGTGACAGCTCTCGACGCACGCCCCTTGGGTTGTTTGTCATCTAGTCTTTCATTTCTAAACCAAACTTTAACTCATTTCAACTCTCATCTTTTTCGTGGTCATCTCCACGAACTACAGATGCTCTGATTCTTCATTCATTTTTTGAATGTAAGATACGTTGGTACAAGATTGCGATGATCTTGGCGAGCACAATCTCTTCCATTTTCGGTTTCTCCCATTTTTCCCGTAGTCGAACTACGAGAGCTTTGATTTCTCATTCTCGTCTGAATGAGCATACGTAGGCACAAGGGCCCCAATCCTTGGCGAACACCCTATTCTATAACCACTCATTTTCCCCTAGTGTCGTTATCCATTTATCCTACCAATTCGACTTTATCATTGAGAAGAAAACAAGCAAGCTTAGATAACGCCCATCGCAAATCGCACTCAGAGGTTCCCGTTGAGTACAACGAACGTGAGGGGTGTTAATACCTTCCCCTTGCGTAACCGACTCTCAAATTCGGAACGTGGTTGCGACGACCTTGTTTCCGTCCTTTCGTTTTTAAAAGATTTTCTCGATATTTTCCTTTCCCGTATCTTCAGGATAAATAAAGTTCGGTGGCGACTCTGTCGAACCGCATTTTCGTGCCTTTAGCGCGAGGGCCGCGTTTCTGAATTATCTTTGTTGATTTTTTGAGGTGTGAAACTAGTCCATGGTCATGAATGACCAATAATTTGGATCTATCTTTCTTACTTGTTTAGAAGGATTTCTTTATTGTGTGAATATGATTATCTTTTGTAAGACTCATAATCGTCTCATTCTTCTAGAAGTGCTCTCGTGTATTTAACATATTAAAAACATGAGAACAACCATAGTTATCGTAAAACTATCTATTGAACAAATCGCCTTGTAAATATCTATCACAATTACGAGTTTTGTTTGATAGAATTTTCTACACATCGTGCTTCTTTAATTTTGTTGTTTGATGATTGTAAACGATTTTTTTCCTCATATGTTCGTTAATGTCATCTTTTTGAAAAACTATTTTCAATAAAAAAAAAGTAAATACAATATATCATATTAATAAAAATACTTAAAATATCTTTATAAAATTTGATTTATTTTAGTAAAGAAATCTCATGTGATTCGCGGTTTTCATAAAATAATTCAAATAAATTCAATTTTAATTGTAATTTTTATTTGAATCAATTTATATAATAGTCAGTTTTAAGTATGCAAATCTACAATAATTTGTCAAATGAAAAATGTAACTTATTAGATTGAAAAATGTGTATCTTGCATATAAATTATTAGTTTTGAAAAGTAAACTATAGAAAAAGAAGAAATCATCTTGGCTAAAGCTGCTTCAGCATGCATACAATATATTGAATATAATATAGATAAGATTCATTGAATCGACAAATTTGGAGATTTGGTCATTGATTGGCCCACCCAAATATATAAAATCTTAGTCTTAACTAAACAAAATTATCTCAAAATATAAAGATCAATGTAAACTGTACGGACACGTTGTAGCATGGATCACGACAAATTTTACAAGATAAGATAGTGTGAATAATAATAATGAAGTCAAGTTTATACATACTTTATAGCCTTTTGCATTGTACTTTACTTGTATCATTTGTATGTGACATTCAAGATATATTATATTATGTTAACATATTTTATCGGGATAACATAGTTTATTACATAATTTATCTAGTAAGCTATAAGATAACTTCAAATAAACTAGATTTATCATAAGAATTAATAAATTTAGAGGTACAAATAATCAGCAAATTAAAGTATAAATTAATTAAATATTTAATAGGTTAGAACACATATTTAGGCACATTCACAAAAAAAAATACTATTTTTAAATTTTAGTTTTTTAATATTAAAAAATAAAAGGTAAATTAATATTTTGTGAGGGTACCCAAAATATTTATATTGATATTGTGATCATAGAATTATCCATTTATGAAAAACGAACAATATATATTAAATCGGCATAAGGGGTGTACAATCTGAAACGAATATCCAAACACAACAAAACAAAGAGACCCAAATAAACTAAACCAAAACAATAGTCAGAGTGACACACCACTCGGATCACGAATACCTACTTTTTAATTTTTTCCTTACGACTAACCAATCACACACCGAACGTTTAATCATTCCTAAACCATCGAATTTACTCAAAGAACCATCCTAAAATAGAATGGAATTACGACAAAACCATATAGTCCAACATAAAGCTAAACCGAAAACCCAACCAAAATCAACTTTAAAGGAAACCACCACTGCCTCCTCAATAGCCATCAAGCAATTGAGAAAAGGAAAAGATCAGAAAGACCACATAATATAAATCCAATCACAAAGTTGTTCCACCAATTTACCAATACCTGACAGATTCCAAAAAGATGATTTGAATCTTCAAACTCCACACCACAAAGAGGACACAACAAATTATGATAGCCCATCAAAACTCCTTGCCGTTCAAGATTCGCTCTAGTTGGAAGACGGTCAAGCACTAACCTCCACCCAAAAAATAGAAACTTACTTGGAGCTTTAGTTCGCCAAACACCCGTGAAAGCCTTCGAAACAGAACTGTCAGAAACACCTGTGGTATTACGACCCACAAGGATACTTTCATATGAATTAGCAACCAAAAAGCCGAAGGAATGTTTCCATCACACAACCCAATCAGAAACCGCAGGAAACAGTGAGATATTCTGTAACTGACCTACTCGCATAACCGCCGATCAACACCAAACGTCCTGATTCCAAAATCATCCTGACCAACACAAGGGCTGCCACGATCCGCAAACAGAAATAAATCTGAAAACAAACTACAAAAAGGCTTGATTCCCACCCACTTATGCTTTCAAAAGTCAAACAAATTCCCATAACCAATTTGATTGATTTGCCTCCGAACCCAAGGCACAAACGTCCTTCCACCACCAAGAAGCTAACTTCCCTAAAGGGGGACAAGAATCACACAATACGAAATCGCTTAAATTGCCATATCTAAAAGACAATAGTCCGAACCAAACGGCATTAACATCATTTAAAATGTGCCACTTCCACTTAGAAAGAAGAGCAAGATTAAAAAGACTACAATGCTTTATGCCAAGACCACCATTCTTCTTTGACAAACAAACTGAATCCCAACTAACCCAATCAATTTTCTTCTTATCATCCCAGCCACCCAAAAGAAAGATCTTTGAATCTTGATAATCTCTTTACTGATCTCGGATGGAGCTTTATAAAAAGAGAAAAACTAAATCGAAATGTTGGAAAGAGTTGCGTTAATAAGAACCACTCTACCGCCAAAGGATACATTTCTACTATTCCACAAAGAAACCCTCTTCTTCAACTTTGACACTAAAGGTTGCCAAAACACTTTTTGTCTAAGATTAATATCCACCGAAATGTCAAGAAAAAAAGCAAACCGAATTCACACTGATCAATATTTTTGAATAAACCAAGTGACATGCATAATTTACGTCCTAGAAATAAAACGCATTACAAATATTAAAGAATAAACAAACTCACATACATGATTTATTTTATTTTTTTAGTTTTTAATTTATTATCTAATATATATTCAAATAAATATTTATGAAAAATATTTGTAAGTCACGTTATATATTTACACGTTCAAATTATTAAGTTCTAACAAAAACATGTATAATTAAAATATTTTGCACATGCAATAGCAAAAAAGATTAAATTTATGAAAAATATTTGTAAGTTACGCTATATATTTACACGTTCAAATTATTAAGTTTTAACAAAAACATGTATAATTAAAATATTTTGCACATGCAATAGCAAAAAAGATTAATGATGAGTTAAGAGATATTAATGATATCCATGGTATACATATTAGTTTTCACCTACCCACTTTGTTGAATAAAAGGAAGGAAAAGGATTTGGAGATCAATTTAACCTTCTTCATTGGGTAGTTGAGAGAAATGACTATCAAAACTCTCAAAAAATGACTTAGGAATTCTAGTTGCATTAATATAAAATCGATTTTCGTAATATCTATTTTACAACGATCTTCTTATTAATTGTGGTAATATTTCTTTTTGCGTTTTTTTTGTATTTATGAAAAGACATTTCACAACGGTTATATGTATCAACCATAGTGAAATGTATCTGGAGTTGAAAAAGTTTGAATCCCAACACGTATAATTTTTCATTTATTGTGACATAATGAGTTTGACCTTGTATATCATCACGGTTTCTATAATCAATCATAGTGTAAGTTGCAATTATTTCATCACAATTCGTATTGTCAACTGTGGTCAAAGGTGTTACTTATTTATATATAAGTGAAATTATCTTCCGCTTCAGTACATTAAAATTGTCTCTCTCAAAACAAAATCATAGCATCTCTTTCACTCATCTCTCAAAACAAAAACCTAACATTTTTGTCACTCGCCTCTCTTATATGAAAACCCCAAACTTATGCAGTCAACTCGTCTTCTTCGAAGGATACATTAGTTGCATCAAGTCTTAGCAAATGACTACTTTATAGGTTCGTATTCACTATAGTTTATGTTTCAAAATCGATTTATGTATTATTGTTTATGTTTCAATAGCTTGTTTCATAATGTTTGAGCTTTCTGCTTGTTTTAACCTCTAGGTGGGGATGCTTGTTTCAATAACGGGGAAGAAGATAAAGTGAGTGTTGCAAATTTGTGTGAAAGACCCGGGTATCGTGTATGTTGTTTATGATTTGTTGTTGATGAATGTTGTTGTTATTAGAATATTAATAGTAATTCATATTTATTTAGTTGTACTATTTTCTTAGCCCCTAAGTTTGTTAGAGGGTATTTTAGTATTTTATCTTATTCTAGTAACCCTAGTTTTAGCTTATAAATAGGGTGACAATCATTGTAACTTTTAATCTTGTTTCTTCTGCCGTCATTCTAAATAGAATATTTCTACCTTTTCATCATTTATTCTACCTTTGCACCAACAAATTGGTATCTAGAGCTCCGGTTCAGATTCATTGGGAAACACGGGAAACACGAGTGAACGTGAGGTCTTGTGTGTTTGATTTTGATTCTTAGATTCGTGTTGAATCTTGAACAAAATCTGATCAGAATTTTTATTCTGTGGGTTGGGAAACACTGTGTGAGAAATCTGAGTGTATTGTGCAAGGTGAAGATGAACGGAAACGGCAACATGAACACCAAGCTTCCAGTATTTGACGGTAAAAACTGGAATCGTTGGATGATCCAAATGCGTGTACTGTTTGGTGCTCAAGATGTTTTAGATCTTGTCACTGATGGTTATGTTCCGGTAGCAGCAGATGCAACGGATGAACAGAAAAACGCGCAGAAGGAAGTAAGGAAGAAGGATCAGAAAGCATTATTCTTTATTCATCAATGTGTGGATGTAAATGTGTTAGAGAAGATTGCAGATTCAACAACAGCAAAGGCTGCGTGGGACACACTGGTGAGATGTTATGGTGGTGACGCATCAGTGAAGAAGGTGAAGCTTCAGTCCTTGAGAAAGCAATATGAGAATCTCAACATGAAGAATAATGAGAAAGTCTCTGAATACATCTCCAGAATGATTCTGATCACTAATGAGATGAAGGCGTGTGGAGAAACTCTTTCAGAAGAAACAATAATGGAGAAAGTATTGAGATCCCTTACTCCTCAATTTGATTACATTGTGGTAGCAATAGAACATTCCAAAGATCTGAGCACCATGAGAATTGAAGAGCTGCAGAGCAGTCTAGAAGCGCAAGAGTTGCGTTTGACTGAGAGAACTTCTGAAAAGGAAGTAGAGCAGCAGGCTCTGAAAGCAACTTCTGATAGGAGGTATCAGAAGCAGTCAGAAGCCAGGAGAAGATCTGATGGTGGTCAGAAGTCAGAAAGCTCAACCTCTGATAGACAAAAGAATGCTCAGAAGGGAAAAGAGAAGTATGACAAGAAGAAGATCCAATGTTACTGTTGTAAGAAGTTTGGTCACTTTGCTAGAGATTGTTGGTCAAACAAGGAGAGAAAATCAGAAGAAGCAAATATAGCCAGAAGCTCTGATGACGAATCTGTGCTATTGATGGCCTCTGAATCTGATGATCTGACAGACTGGTGGTATATGGACACTGGCTGTTCAAATCATCTTACTGGAAACAAGAAATGGCTGGTTGACTTTGACTCTGAAAAGAGGACAAAGATCAGATGTGCTGATGACAAATATCTTAATGCAGAAGGTATGGGAAATATCAGAGTGACTCTGAACAATGGGAAAACAACATTGATTCAGAACGTGTGGTATGTACCTGGCATCAGAAGCAATCTGATGAGTGTGGGACAATTAATTGAGAAAGGTTTTTCAGTTACCATGAAGGACAATCTTCTGAAGTTGTATGACTGCAATCAGAAGTTGATTATGGAGTCAGAACAGGGAAGGAATAGAACATTCAAGGTGAATGTCAGAACTGCAGACTCAGAATGTCTTAGTGCAACATGTGCTGAGAAGGAGAGTGAGCTGTGGCACAGAAGATTTGGTCATTTGAATTTCAGAAGCCTAAAACATCTGAATTCAAAGAAGCTGGTACATGGAATTCCTGCAATTAAGAAGCCTGAGAAGTCATGCAAAGTTTGCATGGAAGGAAAACAACCACGTTTGCCATTTGCGTCAGAAGTTGCTCCAAGAGCAAAACATGCCTTGGGAGTTGTACACTCTGATGTGTGTGGTCCATTTCCAGTAGCATCAATTGGAGGGAATAAATACTTTGTGCTGTTTGTTGATGAATTCACAAGAATGACATGGGTATCTCTTATTAAGTTCAAACACGAGGTGTTTGATGAATTCAAGAAGTTCAGAATGAAGGCTGAGAATCAGAGTGGTCAGAAGTTGAAGATTCTTAGAACTGATGGTGGAGGTGAGTATAACTCCAAAGAGTTCTAGAAGTTCTGTGAGGAGAATGGAATTGAGCATGAGGTTACTACTCCCTATACCCCTCAACACAATGGTCTTGCTGAAAGAAGAAACCGCACTCTGCTTGATATGGTGAGAAGCATGCTAAAGGAGAAGAAGCTTCCTCAGAAGCTCTGGGGAGAAGCTGTTGCCACTGCAACGTATGTACTCAACAGATGTCCTACGAAGAAGTTGAAGGAAATAGTTCCAATACAG
This sequence comes from Lathyrus sativus, assembly GCA_963859935.3. Classification (NCBI taxonomy): domain Eukaryota; kingdom Viridiplantae; phylum Streptophyta; class Magnoliopsida; order Fabales; family Fabaceae; genus Lathyrus; species Lathyrus sativus. Next base: position 886,123,404 of record OZ012735.1, on the reverse strand, counting down.
AAGTGGACTGGAGATAAGCAAAGTGTTAGTCATCTAAAGGTGTTTGGTTCTGTTTGCTATAAACATGTTCCAGAAGTCAGAAGACAGAAGCTGGATGATAGAAGCAAAGTGATGATTCTGATAGGGTACCACAGTACTGGTGCTTACAAGCTCTATTGTCCAGAAACCAATAAAATTGAATTCAGCAGAGATGTGATTGTGAAGGAATCAGAAGTTTGGAATTGGGATAAGTCTCAATCTGATTCTGATGTTAGAACCTCTGAAGAAAGGCCAGAGTTAAGAATTTCTGAAGTTGAAGTAAACCCTGATATTGACTCTGACTCTGATACTGATTCAAACTCTGAAGAAGACTCAGAAGATGAAGGTGACCCAGATGACCCAGACTCTGATGATTCAGACTCTGATGGCAATCCAGATCTTGGTGGCAATTCAGACTCTGGAAATATGCCAGACTCTGAAGATGGTCAAAGCTCTGGAGGTCAATCATCTGAAGCTAGAAACTCTGAAGCTCAAGACTCTGAACAAGTTCAGAGACCATAAAGAATAAGAAACGTTCCCAGAAGATATGCAGAATTTGACATGCTGCAAGACACTGAAGTAGACTCTGAAGGAGAAGTTATTCAGTGTGCCATGTTAGTAGACTCTGAACCTATAAGTACAGAGGAGGCTCTTAAGAAGAAGCTCTGGCTGAAGGCCATGAAAGAAGAACTTGATGCTATAGAGAGAAACAAGACTTGGAAGCTGACAGAACTTCCAAAAGACAAGAAAGCCATCAGCGTTAAATGGGTTTTCAAGCAGAAGTTAAAGCCAGATGGTTCAGTTGGCAAACATAAAGCAAGGTTGGTAGCCAGAGGATTTCTACAGAAACCTGGGCTGGATTACTCTGAAGTGTTTGCACCTGTAGCAAGACATGAAACAATCAGAATGGTGATTGCAATAGCTGCTAACAGGAATTGGTCTCTGATGCATTTAGATGTAAAATCTGCATTTCTGAATGGTCCATTAGAAGAAGAAGTTTACGTGTCACAACCTCCTGGATTTGTGAAAAAGAATCAGGAAGGGATGGTGTACAGATTATACAAAGCTCTATATGGATTGAAACAAGCGCCCAGAGCTTGGAATCAGAAGATTGATTCATTTTTCAAGAAGCAAGGCTTTCAGAAATGTGAGATGGAGTACAGTGTCTATGTTCAGCATACTCCTGAAGGCAATATGACTCTGGTATGTTTATATGTTGATGATATACTACTAACTGGAAGTTCTGAACAGGAGATAGCCAAGTTCAAGAAGGTTCTAATGAATGAATTTGAAATGACTGATCTAGGCAAAATGACATACTTTCTAGGGATGGAGTTCAGATATTCTGAGAAAGGTATCATTTTGCATCAGCTCAAGTATGAATTAGAACTTCTGAAGAGATTTGATCTGAAGAATTGTAAGATGGCTGTCACACCTTCTGATACAAATCAGAAACTGGATTCAGACTCTGAAGGAAAGGTGTGGATGCTACAACCTTCAAACAGTTGGTTGGTTCTCTGAGGTATCTGTGCAATACCAGACCTGATATTTACTACTCAGTTGGGATGGTTAGTAGGTTTATGAGTAAACCTAAGTGGTCCCATTACCAAGCTGCTGTCAGGATTCTGAGGTATATCAAAGGAACTCTGAAGTATGGAGTGTTATTTCCCTCTGGAGGAAATAATGAGTCAGAACTTCTGAGTTATTCAGACTCTGATTGGTGTGGAGACAGAGTTGACAGAAGAAGTACATCTGGGTACTTGCTCAAATTTCTAGGAGGTCCCATTTCTTGGTGTTCCAAGAAGCAACCTGTTGTGGCGTTGTCAACCTGTGAAGCTGAATACGTTGCAGGTGCTGTTACTACATGCCAAGCTGTGTGGACTCTGAATCTATTGCAGGATCTGAAGATTAAAGTAGACAAACCTCTGAAGTTGATGATTGAAAATAAGTCTGCAATCAATCTTGCCAGAAACCCAGTGTTGCATGGGAGAAGCAAGCATATTGAGACCAAGTATCATTTTCTGAGACATCAAGTTCAGAGTGGAGTGTTAGAAGTTGTACACTGCAGCACTCAGAAGCAGTTGGCAGATGTTCTGACGAAAGCTATCAAGACTGATCAATTTCTCAGACTAAGGGATGGAATTGGTGTTACAAGTTTTGATGGAATATGAATTAAGGGATGGTATTAGAATATTAATAGTAATTCATATTTATTTAGTTGTACTATTTTCTTAGCCCCTAAGTTTGTTAGAGGGTATTTTAGTATTTTATCTTATTCTAGTAACCCTAGTTTTAGCTTATAAATAGGGTGACAATCATTGTAACTTTTAATCCTGTTTCTTCTGCCGTCATTCTTAATAGAATATTTCTACCTTTTCATCATTTATTCTACCTTTGCACCAACAGTTGTTAATATTTATTTAAAAGATGAGTTTATTATATCTTATGTGGTTTGAGTGTTTTTCTAATCCCTTACTGAATATATAACTTTTCAAGTTGCATAAGAAAATTATAATATGATAGATAAAGTTATATTAGAAAACAATTACAATTTCAATTCTAGACAAGAATTCTCCAGTCTATTATCTGCATATTATTCTTTAACTGTTAGAACTTTATTTAATGATTGCAGGTCTTCAACCGCTCTTTTCTCCACCTCTAATTTTATATGCAAAGCAAATAATATTTTGCAAAATGAACTAGATGTGAAGGAAAGGGAGGTTGAAGAACTAGGGGCATTAAACAAAGTTATAACTGTTAAAGAACAAAATATGAATAATGTGTTGAAGAACTCTTGTCTAGCATTGAACGTGAACTTGTTCTTCTAATATAACTTAATTGAGTGGCGATCAACTTACTCCAAGAGTAGGTTTTTTTAAGAGTGAGGATGAACTTGTTCCTCAAGTTGGAATGTATAAAGTACATTCCCAGCTTGGCATACAAAACTAAAAAAGGGCATGAATGTAGGGGCTTTATGAAGATACCAGCGCCATGTTCTGATGACTTAATCAGCATGAGGTTAATGATGTAATCTAGAATCTTATCTTGCACAACGTAACAGTCAATTTCAATGTGTTTGGTTCATTTGTGAAAAACATAATTATTTTGGAGTTCACCAATGAACTTACATTGACAATGCACAAGAGGAAGAAGATGAAGAACAATTATATATATATATATATATATATATATATATATATATATATATATATATATATATATATATATATATATATATATATATATATATATATATATATATATATATATATATATATATATATATATATATATATATATATATATATATATATATATATATATATATATATATATATATATATATATATATATATATATAGGAGATTAACTTACTCCAAGAGTAAGTATTTTTAACTTACTCCAAATCATAGCCTTTAAATTTAATCTAATCTAATGGTTAGATGAGCCTTTTACTTAATTAACTATTAGATTAGATTCAATTCAAAGGTTGTGATTTTGAGTAAGTTTAAAAAAAACTAACTCTTGGAGTAAGTTGATTCCCACCCAACTTAATTTGTCATATTATAATGTTCTATATCAGATTGAAAAGTTACATGTTTAGTGAGCATTGGCAATATAAGCATTACATATAATTTATAATAAACTCAGTGTATATATTACAATGGTTGTTTATACCAACAATTGTTAAATGTTTTACATTAAAGAATATCACAAAGGTTGTTTAAAATAATCGTTGTTGTAGGTAATGCATTATGTAACTTATAATCACGGTCGCTTGACCGTGGTGGAAAGCATCATACATACAATCACACCTTACCTCACAACGGTTGGTCAGACGTGGTGGTATCCCTTTTTCAACCGTTGCGATAAGTGTTTTCCATAGTAATGCTAGTATGTCATGGCTAACACTCATTTTAAGATTGTATGGGACATTCTAGATGAAGATTACATCCAATCGTAGTTACTCACCCCGACGAGTCAGATGATGATAAGCAGGGGATAATTCACTTGATTATGTTTTTTTTATCATCTGAAATTTTCCAATATTATATAATGATACATTCTAAGTTTAATATAAGAAAGCAGATTATCACCATTTTTACTTAATAACCCTAATTAGAGCTAATTTAAAAGTTTATTGTTTGTCTCTAATGGTCGTTTTTGTTACCTAATTTATGTTGGGGCTACAGTTCGAGGGTTTAAGACGAGGGATCACTTTTATTCTTGGGGTATTTCTTTAAGAGAAACACACATTGTAAGAGACACACCACATACTCACCAAAAACCTTAAGGTGATAGGTGCATGTGTGGGTTTTCCCACTTATAAATATTAAAGTCTCCACATTTCTAACTAATGTAGGACTTCCCCACACTACTCACACTTGTTATTCTCAACACTCCCCCTCAAGTGTGAGTCTATCCATAATCCCCCCTCAGGCGGAAGCTCTTTACACTTGTACTGCCGTTGACACTTTTCAACGGGCCACCTCCTACCCAGTAGGGAATTTCAATACAAGTGAGTTGGTCTCTTCACTTGAACCAAAGGCTCATGATACCATTGTTGGGAAATTTAATTTAGGGTCAACACAAGGGAGAATTTTTAGTTTCATTGGGGCTTTCTCTATAAGAAATACACCTTATGAGAGACACAAAACCTTAAGGTGATATGTGAATGTGTGGGTTCTCCCACTTATAAATTCTCAAGTCTCCACATTTTTAACCAATGTAGGACTTCTCCCACACTATTCACACTTGTTATTCTCAACACTCCCCTTCAAGTGTGAGCCTATCCACAATGCTCCCCTCAAGCAGAAGCTTTTTACTCTTGTACCACCGTTGACACTTTTCAACAGGCCACCTACTATCCATTAGGGAATTTAGTGAGTCGGTCTCTTCACTCGAACCAGACTCTAAAACCACTATTAGGGATATAATTTGGGGGTTCAAGACGAGGTAGCATTTTTATTCTTGGGGCCTTTTTTTTAAGAGCAACACTCCTTGTGAGAGACCCACCACATACTCACCCCAAATTTTTAGGTGATAGGTGTGTGGGTTCTCCCACTTATAAATTCTAAAGTCTCCATATTTCTAACCAATGCGTGACTTCCCCACACTACTCACACTTTTATTCTCAACAATCTACTAATTAATTATTAACCTATTTAATTTCAATTACTGGTTTGATTTATTTCTATTTTTCTCTTTCCAATATATCTATTATTCTATTCTATGACTCCCTATATTCCAAATTTTCAAAAATTGCATAAGTTGTAACTTCTATTTAATGAACTTTAATTTCTCCATTCATATACCATCCTCCTTCATCTTTCATTCTATTCTTTGAGCGTCTAGTCATTCATATAACATCTTTCTACTTCTTCCATTCATACATTTGGTGTCCAATTTACTGTTTCCCCTAATTTCAACAATCATTGGCAAGTATCGAATCCAAAGGTATTTTATTTTTTTATTTATCAAACAACTGATTATTTTATCAAGTTTCAACTTTCAAAGGATAAAATTCTTTTTTCGATTTTTAAACTTTACGATTATCGGTCTCTGTCAAAACCCCCATTTTTTCGTTAACTGTAAATTGAAAAGTGTTATTCAAATGCTTTTCGTTTGCATTTAGGATTTCAAATCAAATGTTATTATTATGTGTGTTAATTCAATTCATTTCGACTCAAAATATTCACAATCCCTAAGTTGTTAAAATTGCAAAGATAAACCTAATTTTGAAAAACCCCTTTTCAATTGTGAACATATTTTTTCTTTAATGTTTGCAAAGATTATTCCAGAGTTCACAAATTCCTGTTCAATTTACAAATAGTATTCCTTGTCTACACGTAATCTATCTTATTTTATTGTTTTGCATTTGGAGTTGATTTCACTCAAAAGATAAACTGGTATACATATTCCTCTACTTTATGCAATCTAATTGAAACAAATAGTTGATTAAGTTGTTTAATTTGCAAAGATGAATTCAATATTCAAAAATTCCTTTTCAATCCTAAACATATTTTTCATTTTATGTTTCTAAAAATTATTATGGATTTGACAAATTCCTTTTAAATTTATATGTATAATTCTTTTTCCATATATAATCTCTGTTATTTTGCGTTTGTATCAAATTGCAGTAAATATGTCTAAAAAATGTAATTTCGTTAAGAATACCGATGACAAAAAAGAAATATGGCGCCTTGTTGTTCGTGTTAATGATGTTTGGAGTGTGGTCAACAATAAATGTATAAAACACCTTGAAATGGTTATAATGGATTCTAAGGTACCCTACAATACATTCATTGATCTTTTTGAAATTTTTATGGGTTTTTACAAATGTATCAAACATATAACATTACAATATTTGTATTTGATTTAGGATGATAGGAATAAGATTTTGGTGCGCCACGATCAGTGGAAAGAAGGATAAAGGAAAACATGGTCTGCATTATAGATAATGGTGTGCATGATAATGATTTCCAGTGAAAGCTATGTGATCATTAGAAGAAATTTGTATTTTTGGGTGGTACAACAGTAAGGGAAATCGAGATTGACAATATACCCTCAAAATATTACTTATTTAATAAGTTTACTGAAATTCTTCAGTGTAACTGCAAAATCGAAAGACTTAAAGGTTATTTTATAACTCTATTTGTTTAGTTTACCTTATTAGTATATTATATTAATATTTTATATAACTTATTCTATTGCAGATGTAGTTGGTGTTGTCCATAAGATAAACAATATTTAAGCGAAATCAGGGGGGAAGAAAGTCGTCATTTCTGTCAAATTGAAATATTTGAAGTAATGTTCTTTTAATTTGTTCTTTATTAAATTTTTCATTGTATGTTTTTTTATTAATGTTGTATTTTATTGAATGTATGTGTTTTGAAATTTCAGTTAGAGACATTACTATACACTATAGTCTATGGGAAAGCTATGAATCTAATTTTTTAAATTACTATAATGATGGCACAAAATCTAGAGCAATAGTAATTATCCTCACACATGCAATGATAAAGGATGACCAAAATTGTTTAAGTATTCTTTAGATCTTCGTTGTATCTAGTTATGCTATATTTACCTTATTATCGTATACATGTCATTTATTATTTATATTAGTTTATTGTTAAGAGTTTCTAATTGATGGAGTGGTTCAAAACTATTTATTAATGAATATATCTCTGAGATTCAACATTTTTTGTATAAGTATGATTCATGTAAATTCAATTCCAACTTCAATTTATTATTATTATTATTAAATATTTAATTTTTAATCTCTTAAATTATTATACGTTACCTATATCTGAACTGAATGAGAAGCCAAGTCAATCCTCAAAATAACTGTCTAATTGGTTAAGTGGTTCCCAATATACATCATTACAGAAGTTTATTTGCAATGCCAAATACATGTCATTAAGTGAATTTTCCAATCTAAAACAGGTATATGTTTTACTATGTTAACTAAATTTTTTCATTTGATGTATATAATTATTTCATGTGTAACTAGTTCACTTTTATATTACATGCTAATTATTTCATGTGTTACTATATCAACTACTTTGAAATTTGTTTTTTCGAAATATGGTTGGTTATATTATGGTAGCACTAAATGTTCATTAAAAGCAGCAGATCCTAAGAAATCATATCTTTGTACGTGCGAAGAAGATGATAGTTAGCCTATACCAAGGTTATCTAAAATTTATATCACTTTAAATCATATAACACTTTAAATGAATTTTCACTTTAAAAATAGATAATTAACATGTAATATAAAACATGTACAAAGTTGAAATGCATGTTATCAATGGTGATGCCAAGTATCTCTTTGTGTTTTGGGATGACAATTGTGTTGCTATTATTGATTTAAATTATTTGTTGTAATTGAATGTTATCTAAAATTTTATTGATCTTGTTTGTTTTCAAATGTTGTTTTAGGATGAAGAAGATGATCCTAAGGTTTATCCTGATGATCTAAATTTGCTGCTAGGCAAAAAATAACATTTAGAGTTAAGGTTCAACCAACTTTTACTCAAACTTCCGTTCACAAGGACGAAATGGATGAAACATTCATTAATCAAATTGAGAGTGAATATATTATTGATGAGGTATAACATGTGTAAAAATTACATCAAACTTAGAAAATGAGTTCTTATGTAGTGACTACATTATGGATGAGTTATATACATGATGAATTAGGTATAAAATTTGTAAATTTTATATAGCATTTTTTATGATGATATTTTTTCACAATTAGTCTGAAACAATGTTTGTAAAGGTTGTGGCCGGTGAAGAAAATATTGATTTCTCAATTGTAAGTCAGCGAATTTATAACTATATATTTTTGTTATATAATTGATTGTGACTTGACAATCTTTTGTATGCTATGTAGAAATATTTGTCTGTGTGTGGAGAAAATGAGCAAAATTTAACAATACAAACACTCTAGCTAAAATAGTTTCAGTCGAGGAAAATGGTGACTGCAATAATATAGAGCTACTCGATTTTCATAGACCTATCCATTCAAAAAAGTGAAAGTTGAATCAAATAATTTAAAAGGAGTGGAGGACGTGATGGATTTTAATATTTCTTGTTAGGCTTTTAAAAATAAGAAATCTTATTTTATGATGTTATAGATTGTCAGAAGAATTTTGATTAGTTCCTTCTATAATTTGGCAAAGATTGTTGAATTATGCCTTTAATTAGGTTATCAGACATGATGATATTATTTGGAATGTATTTTTTGAATTAGAACTTAAATGTCATGTTTCAACAATATTATAGTTTTAGACATGATGATGATTCTACGGAATGTATTTTGAATTTTTAATCTAATGTAGTGTTTTATCAATGGTTTTGATTATTGTTATTCTGATGAATAATTACAAGTTATTTATATAATTTGTTTGTTAATTAGATGCAGTGATTTATCAATGGTTCTGATTGTTATTATTATGATGAATGATTGTAAGTTATTTATATAACTTTTTTAGTTAATTTGATGAGAAGTCGTTTACAATTTTCTTTATATATATATATATATATATATATATATATATATATATATATATATATATATATATATATATATATATATATATATATATATATATATATATATATATATATATATATATATATATATATATAGTGTAGGTTTGATAATGAATATGAACTACATTTCGTATGAAATGAAGTTGTATGAATATAATTCAAACAGTTCACAGTTCTTATATAATTTATGTTATCATTTTAAAGATATTTTCTATAAATAATTCATATTCAGTAGTAGTATTAGTTTTGTTCAGCTTAACCTAGCTAGTATAGGTTAGCATTTTTTCCTACATGCCATTGTTGTTTGTGTATATAAACAAGTGTGCGTAACCATTTATTGTAACCGTTTTGCAAGAGTAGTAGAAGTTTGTTATTCAATTATCTCTCTTCCATCTTCATCTTCTTTATCTTGTGCACCAACAATTGGAATCTAGAGCTTCGGTTCGGATCCACAGGGAAACACGAGTGAACGGTGAGGCGTTGTGTGATTGATTTTTTTCTTCTTGAATTTGTGTTGATTTTTTTTATTGAAATTGTTACAGAATCACATTTCTTGATTTTGCGATATTGGGAAACAATAGTGTTTGGTGAGATCTGAGTGAATTGCAAAAGGTTGAAGATGAACAGAAACAATAATTTGAGTACTAAGCTTCTAGTGTTCGATAGCAACAACTGGAATTGGTAGATGATTCAGATGCATATGTTGTTTTGACGCTCAAGATGTTCTTTATCTCGTCAATGACAGTTACGCTATGGTTGCACTTTTGGAAAATGCAACAGATGCATAGAGGAATGATCATCGTGGTATGAGGAAGAAGGATCAAAAGGTGTTGTTCTACATCCATTAGTGTGTGGATGAACGTGTTTGGTAAGATTGAAGATTCGACGACGATGAAGGCTACGTGGGAAACACTGGTGCAATGCTACGGCAGTGATGAATTAGTGAAGAAGGTGAAGCTTCAGTATCTAAGTAAGTAGTATGAGAATATCAGCATGAAGAATAATGAGAAGTTACTTGACTACATCTCTAGAGTGATTCTGATCACAAATGAGATAAGTCATGTGGAGAAAATGTCTCTGAAGAAAAAATCATTAAGAAGATACTTAGATCTCTTACTCCTCAGTTAGATTACATTGTTGTAGCAATTGAATATTTTAAGGATCTTAGCACCATGAAAATTGAAAAGCTGTAAAGCAGCCTAGAGGTACAGGAGTTGCGTGTGACTGAGAGAAACTCTGAAATTGAGGTAGAGCAGCAGGCTCTAAAAGCAGCTTCTGGTAAGAAATATCAGAAGTAGTTTTGGTCAGAAGCTAGGAAGAAATCTGATGGTGTTCAGAAGTCAGAAACCTCAACTTCTAAAAGGCATAAAAGTGCTCAAAAGGGGAAGGAGAAGTATGAAAAAAGGAAGGTTTAATGCTACTGTTGTAAGAAGTTTGGCCACTTCACTGATGATTGTTGGTCAAACAAGGAAAGGAATTCATAAGAAGAAAACCTATCCAGAGAAGATTCTGATGATGAACCTATGTTATTGATGGCTTCTGAGTCTGATAGTGTGTATTTGGTAGATTGGTGGTATATGGACATTGACTGCTCAAATCACCTAACTAGAAACAAACAATGGCTGGTTGATTTTGACTCTAGAAAGAGGACAAAGATCAGATGTACTAATGATAAATACCTCAACTTTAAATGTATGGGAAATGTCAAAGTCAAGGTGAAGAATGATAAAACTATTCTTATCAAGGATGTTTGGTATGTTTCTTACATGAAGAGCAATCTGATGAGTGTAGGTCAGCTTATTGAGAAAGGTTTCTCAATTAATATGAAGAACAATCTCTTGAAGTTGTATGATTTTGATCAGAAGATGATTATACAATCTGAGCAGGGAAGCAACAAAACATTCAAGGTGAATTTTGAGAAAACTGGAACTAAATGCCTTAGTGAAAAAGGCGCTGAAGGTGACAGTGATTTATGGCACAAGAGATCAGGGCATCTTAATATCAGAAGCTTAGGGCATATGAATTATAAAAAACTGGTATATGGCATTCCCAAGATTATGAAGTCTAAGAAGTCATGTGAGATATGCATGAAAGGCAAGCAACCTAGATTGCCATTTGCATCAGAAGTAGCCCCAAGAGCAAAACATGCTTTGAGAGTAGTGCATTCTAATGTTTGTGGACCATTTGAAGTACCTTCACTTGGAAGAAACAAATATGAGGTGTTTACTGAGTTTCAAAAGTTCAAGGTGATGGGTGAAAAACAAAGTGATCAGAAGTTGAAAATTCTCAAGCATTGATGGTGGAGGTGAGTATAACTCTATAGATTTCAATAATTTCTGTGAGGAGAATAGAATTGAGCATGAGGTGACTGCTCCACACACTCCTCAACACAATGGTCTTGTAGAAAGAAAAACTGAACTTTGCTTGATATGATAAGGATCATGTTGAAGGAGAAGAAGCCCTCTCACGCCTTGTGGGGGAAAGTTATTCCAATTGTAGCATATGTGCTCAGCAGGTGTCCAACAAAGAAACTAGAGGAAATTGTTCCTTTAGAGAAGTGGACGGGAGATAAGAAAAGTGTGAGCCATCTGAAGGTGTTTGGTTCTATTTGTTACAAACATGTTCCAGATGCTAAGAGAAGGAAGTTGGATGATAGGAGCAGAGTTGTGTTGCTTGTAGGGTACCACATCACATATGCTTATAAGCTCTATTGTCCTGTCACTAACAAGGTTGAATTCAGTAGAGATGTCATTGTGAAAGAATCAGAAGCGTGGGATTGAAACAAGTCTCAATCCAACTCTGATGTGTTGTTAACATATGAGTTAACTTCTGAAGATACTTCAGAATCTGAAGGTTGTGAAGATGAGTCAAAATCAAAAAATGATTCTAAAAGTGACTCTGAAGGCGAGTCTTGAAGGTGAATCTGATTCCGATCCAGATTTTGATGGTGATTCAGACTCTAGTGGAGATTCAGACTATGAAGGTGGTCATGCCTGTGAAGGTGGTACTTCTGGGGTTCCATCCTCTGATATTGTTCCAGCATCTGAAGAATATTTGAACATGTTCATAGGCCACAAAAAATCAGAAATATTGCAAGAAAATATGTAGAGTTTGACATGTTGCAAGATACTGAAATAGACTTTGAAGAGGAAGTCATTCAGAGTGCCATGTTAGTAAACTCTGAAGCAGTTAGTACAAAAGAAGCTCTCGAGAAGAAAGTTTAGCTGAAAGCCATGAATGAAGAACATGAGGCTATAGAAAGAAACAATACTTAGGAGTTGACTGAGCTTCTAAAGAACAAGAAAGCCATCAACGTCATATGGGTTTTCAAGGTGAAACTAAATCCAGATGGATCAATTAGCAAACACAAAGCAGGGTTAGTAGCAAGAGAATTTCTACAGAAATCTGGGTTAGATTTCTTTGAAGTGTTTGCTCTTGTAGCGAGACATGAGACAATCAGACTGATGAATGTGATATCTGCTAACAGGAATTGGTCTCTGATGGATTTAGATGTGAAATTTACCTTTCTGAGCAGTCCATTACAAGAATAGGTATACATGTCACAACCTCCTGAATGTATGAAAAAGAATCAGGAAGGGATGATGTATAAGTTACAAAAAGCGTTGTATGGACTGAAATGAGGTCCTAGAGCTTGAAATCTAAAAACTGATTCATTTTTTAAGCTCCAAGGATTTAGAAAGAATGAGGTGGAGTATGGCGTTTATGTTTAACATACTTTTGAATGCAATATGATTCTGGTATGTCCGCAAGTTGACGGCATATTGGTAACAGGGAGTTGTGAACATGAGATAGCTAAGTTCAAGAAGGTGTTGATGAATGAGTTTTAGATGACTAATCTAGGAAATATGACATATTTTCTAGGGATGAAGATTATGTGCTCTGAGAAAGGTATAATTTTGCATTAGCTAAAGTATGAACTTGAGCTTCTGAAGAGATTCGAGCTGACAAATTGTAAAACTGCAATCACACCTGCTGAAACAAATCACAGGTTGGATTATGATGTTAAGGGTGTGATGTAGATACTATAACTTTTAAGAAGTTGGTTGGCTCTATGAGGTATCTCTGTAATACTAGACCTGATATTTGCTATGCAGTTAGAATGATTAGTATGTTCATGAGTAAACCGAAGTGATCTCATTACCGATCTGCTGTCAGGATTCTAAGGTATATTAAGGGAACTCTGAAGTATGGAGTGTTGTTCCCTTCTGGTGAAAAATTTGATTCAGAGCTCATGTGTTACTCAAACTCTAATTGGTGTGGAGACAGAGTTGACAGAAGAAATACTTCTAGATATATGTTTAAGTATCTGGGAGGTTCTATTTCTTGGTGTTCCAAGAAGCAACCAGTTGTTGCTTTGTCAACTTGTGAAGCTGAATACATTGCAAGTGATGTGGCTGCATGTCAAGCTGTTTAGCTTTTGAATTTACTGCAGGATCTGAAAATCAAGGTAAGCAAGCCTCTAAAACTGATGATTGATAATAAGTCTGCAATTAATCTTGCCAAGAACTCAGTGTTGCTGGGACAAGCAAGCATATTGAGATTAAGTATCGCTTTTTGAGAAGTCAGGTTTTAAATGAAGTGTTATAAGTTGCGTACTGTAGCACCCAGAAACAATTGGCAGATGCTCTGACATAAGCGATAAATACTGAACAATTTCTTCACTCGAGAGATGAAATTGGTGTTACTAGTTTAATTAGCTTAATATGAATTAAGGGATGGTGTTAGAAGTAATTCATATTCAGTAGTAGTATTAGTTTTGTTAAGCCTAGCCTAGCTAGTGTTTGTTAGCATTTTTGCCTATATGGCATCATTGTTTGTGTATATAAACAAGTGTGTGTAACTATTCACTATAACCATTTGGCAAGAGTAGTAAAAGTTTGTTATTAAATTCTCTCTTATCTCTCTTCTTTTATCTTCATCTTTTTCATCTTGTGCACCATTAATATTGACACAAATAAACTCATTCTTTCTGATTTAATTCTTAACATGATTATGGCTATGAAATTTTAATTCATTGGTTAGCTACTATCATATTTTTACAATTTACAATTGTAGTGTTTATGCTTTCCTTAACTATGCAAAACACATATGCATTTAAGATGTTATAATAACAATAGATGTAGAATGATATATTGTTGATCAATTAAAAAAATCATACACAATAGTAGCAATATAATAAGCAGCATATAAAAAGTGACCATGAATTCTAATGCAACAAAGTATGGAAAATATTATAATAACTACAAATTGCTTAATATATCCTTTGACATAAGCTTATTTCACCTATCCTATTTCTATTGATAATATAAAAATATAATATTTGTTATGTTAGTTGAGTGAATTATATTGTAGTGTCCACATCATGAAATTTACTTTGACATAATCTATCTTCTGATATGTTCTTTCAGATGCTGTTAAGATGTAAATCATGGTGCTATACTCATTTGATGGAATTTATTACAACTTTGACACCTGAAATTAATATCTTTAGATTAAGGAATTTGAAAGGGGAGTATAGCAGTATACCCATGCAATTATTCAGCTCCCTAACTTGATGTGTGCATTTTTAAAGTTTTTTAAAGATAAAAATTGATAACCTATGCATCGGTAGTATAATCTTCTAAAAAAGATTTAGCACAAAACACCTACCAGCACATCTTTATTTCATTGATAATTAAAAAAAATTAATGTACACTCTCTAATCATTATTATAATCAAAATTAACTTTGATCATTATTATAATTAAAATTAATTTTTTATAGTAGATTTGACTATTAATATATTTAGCTATATGTATAAATTAGATACAATACCTCAAAAAATTAAATTTGCTTATAATATTAACCTAAAGGGGTAGTAATCATTATAGGTATGCATCAATTTGTGATGTTTTCAACGTTTCAATAGCATTTCCAATACATTGCATTTAAGAGCTTTTCAAGTTATTTTTTCTCAAAACACAAATGTTTAACAAATGTTCCAGTAATATATATAAAAGTTTACGTAGCTTTGTGTACAGAAAATAATTGAAGGTGAGAAAAATACACAAGAAAGAGAAATTAAATTGTGTATTATAAAATTCGTTTCACTTTAAAATAATAAAGTTCAGAAGTAAATGTAAGCAAGACATAAAGATTATACTGGTTTCTCTCATCAACTAAGAGTAGTTTCTCTCATCAACTAAGAGTAGTCCAATGCCCTTACTTCAACGAGAACTTTTTACTATAACCAAAATGATTACAGATGCTTAAGCCACTACTCAAGACTTCCTTTTCAATCAACCTTGAATGAGACTTCCTTACTTAAATCACTATTTAAGGCTTCCTGCTTAAACCTTTGGTTTCAGACTTCTTTGCTCAAGCACGCAGGCAAGAGACTTCTTCTACTTTAAACTAGTAGACAAGATAACTACTATATTTTGATACACAATCAAAAGTATAACAGTTGTGCAACAATCAAAAAGGTTTGAAGCTGTGAGAAAAACACAAGAAAGGGAGGTTTGAATTGGATTTTCAAAAATGAAAGCTTTTTGTGAAACACAAACAAATATCACAAATAAACTAATCAACAAAGAAAGATACACGATATATCCTGGTTCACTTGAAAATTATCAAGCTAATCCAGTCCACCCGCCAAGGTGATTTTTCCTTATACACAAGGAATTAATCAACTATAATCAACAGATTACAATGCACTAGCAACCACTGGTGACTAACAACATAGACAAATGTCTCTTCTTAAGGATTCTGACCCAACTGGTCCCTTAAGGAATTACAATCTGCACAAGCAACCGTTGATGACTAACAAAACAAAAAACCGTCTCTTCTTAAGGATTCAGACCTAACCAGACCCTTAAGGAGTTACAAACAACAATTTGAACGAAGATGTTTACAATGAAATTACTTCTAAATAAGCAGATATAAACACTAGTAATAGCTCAAATGTCTTAAAGACACTAATACAATATGAACAATATTTTTTCTTTGTATTGTGGTGCTTCAATACTGTAGCTTCAGTTTTTCGTGGATTGCTTTCAATCAAAGTGTAACCTTTGTATTAATCGTTGTAAAACTTCTTAATTTCATCAAGTAATCAAGTCCTTATTTAGTCAAAAAAAGATCTGTTGGAGGGCAGATCAAGAATATCCTTTAGGTAGCTGGCGACTTGAAATAATGTTGTTACGCAGGGATGAAAATCATACACAAAAGTTATCCTTTGTACCACCAAATCAGGGTAGTGGAATGGTAGTGGAATGAGACGTTAAAACGTATGATGTACTATTTTCCCTCGTAGACGTTTGAGCTTCTCTTCTTTACACCAGAGGCTTCTGAATAGAGATGATTAAAGCATGAGTAAAAGAGTTAATCAGTAGGTCTTCAGAGTCTTGAGTCTTCAGAGTCTTGAAAACTTGTTCACAAGATCCTTGTCTTCAAAACTATAAGCACCCAGCCTTCAGAACGACGTTCAGCAGAACTTTGTCTACAGCACTTATTCTTTAGAAACTCAAGTCTTTAGAGTCTTCATAACTTCGTTCAATAAGACCTTGTCTTCAGTGTCTTTAGTACTTAGTCTTTAGAAGATAATGACTTCAGAAGCTTGAAAGCTTTCAGAAGTAAAGTATCAGAGTCATGATCAGAAGCAGAAACCAAGAGAACATTGCAGTAGCAACATATTATCTTCTTAGAATCTTTTTGAATGAGAGTAGATCAGAAGCAGACTTGCTTCTTGTAGCACATAAACGAATTTGGTCAGATCAGAGTAATCGTTGAATATGATCTCTATCAGAGTCAAAGCTTTATCTATCAGAGTTAGAACCTGTTTGTTAATTCTTCAGAAAAACAAATGTTAGCGTACCAAAATTGTTCTCACACAAATACCACTTTGTTATTATAAAAAAATTAGAGATATCTTGTATAACCAAATCTTGTTCTAACAAGGTTTTCAACCTTTCTAAGATTTCTAAGACAAATCTAAGATAAGAAATCTTAAGATCTTGTGCTATAACAGTTACAATAACAACTCAGAGTTATGCTAAGATCTTTCATTGTGTTGTGATGTTGTAACCTTCCTTTGAGTCTTCAGCTTCCTTTTATAGAGACAAAAAAAGAGTCGTTGGAGGTTTGAACAACAATAAACTTAATGAGCAAGTATACCAATAGAGGTGTTGGAGAGTTGTATTTGGTTAGAAGCTTTGTCCGTTGAATAAAAATAATGTCCACAACAACTTTTGAGTAACTAGGCATCTACCAAAAGGTAGTACAGACTGAAGAGGTCATATCACCATCCTTGAGCCTTGCGAAATCAAATTCCAGTTGACTCTATCAAGAAATATTTCAGTTTGACAAGACTTGTCACCTTTAGTGCAGAGTACGAATCAGACGCTCCTTAAGCCTTTAGAGTCTGAGTTGTTACCAGAGGCTGAACAACATACCAAAGTTTGAACCTTCAGATGCTGATGAACATGTTCAGATTTTGATCAGCTAGAATCTGAGTATTATTTCTTCACTAATACTTTCAACAATATTAGTTCATGATGAACTATTAGCTTATGATCCTGCACACTTTAACATATGTTAGCAAACCTTATTGTTCTTTTAATACTTTTTTATCATCAAAACCTTTTTAAGGGTATACCAAATTTTGTTCCAACAATAACTAGACGTGGTAAGTTAATGTGTAACTGCAACTCAACGTACATTTTTAACCCTCAACTTCTAAGGGAAATTTGGAGGGAATTTTCGTATTTTCTAAAAACCTTTTCTGAAGTTTCGAATCAAATTTTGTATTTTACTCTAACTCTATTTACTTAAATTGTAGCTACTATCTACGAATACCATAAGAGTTTATGGGTGAATTGTATAACACCCCGTATTTTGATTATTTTATTTTTTTAATTAAGTTTTAGAGTGCTTTAAATAAATGAATTAGTAATATTGAGGTTGTTTGATTTTTGTAGAAATTATCTATATTTTTATTTAGTGTAGAAATTGAGAATATGTGGCTTTGGGGAGAAAAATATATTTTTAATTAAATTAAAGTGGTGAATAGAATTGTTATGAGTTGATGGGATTATTATAATTAATAAAAAATATAAGGTTTTTATTTTAATAGATAATGAAAATAGAATAAGGGAGTTGTTAGGTGAAAATAAGTTGTTAGCAGAGTATGAGAAAAACCCTACCAGAGCAAGAGTAGAAGAAGAATCTTCATAGTCTTAGATTCAAAACTTTTCCGTGAATTTGAAGTAAGGGGAAAACAGTTCATGATATGGATGTTTAAGTATGAAAAATAGAGAGGATTCCTTATTCTCTTTCCTTTTTTCTCCATTGATGAAGTTGTTGAATCTTGAGATGGTTTATGCAAAACCTCTCTAGATAAATGTCATATGTTGTTGTTTTTGTGCTCTATTTATTGTTGATTTTTGTATGAATCAGTATGTGTAATTCTGAGTTTGGATGTTCATGTGAATATGCTTTCAATTGATGAACATAATGATGATTTTGTAGCTAATTGATGATATAAATTATTAAAATATTCGTTATTGATGTGCTAAATGTTATATGATTGATGTATAATGATTTGCGTTGCGTATGAGAGTCTATGGAATCAAAATCGGAGGTCTAGAGGTGAAGCCATAAGGAAAACGTAATTTTTTGCGTTTTGCACAGCGCTGACGGATGTCACCTTCGTGATGGGTTAACCGTTACTGCACAAGGGGAAAACGTCTATCGGGGACGCGTTCATGGGCGTCAACGAGGCGATGGGAAGATCTCCAAAGCCTTATAGATGAACTCCCTTGTTCTAGCGTCAGCACGATGGTGGGTGTTTGAGGAGGGAACGATGACGGGTAGGCGTGACGGGTGTCATACCTGGAGGGCTGGCCGTCAGCCCTTGTTTTGACCGATTCTAGGTCATTTGACTCAACTTTTTTAATGGTTTCTATTTTTGATGGTTGTTTGATGTTTTTTTATGAGTATTGATGAGAAATTATATATTTTTAACTATTGTGTTAATTTTATGGTGAATGCCTCATGAAGAGGAAAAGTGTTGAGTTTATACTGAGATGTTTCAGTTTAGTGGAACCATTTATGTGACCTTGCATTGGCAATGATTATGCTAAGTTTTAGGTTCTAGTGGAACTATTGAGGAGTATTGAAGTTGGAGGTTGGGATGAGTATTGCATATATATTTGTGTAGCATTCATGCATAATGTATATTGTAGATAGGTAGGACTTTGGTCCAATGACGAGTTAGGATTTTGGTCCAATAACGAGTAGGACTTCGGTCTAGTGACGAGTTAGAACTTCGGTCCAGTGGCGAGTTGGATGATTCAGTAACAAACTTGTGAATATCTAAATTTTGGTACCACATGCATTGGAGTAGAGAAGATGAATATATTGCATACATAACTAAATTTGTGAATGATAATCATTGTGGATGGATTGTATTATTGATTATTTATGCTAATTACATTATCTTTATTAGTTTATGCAGCATCAACATATGTGAATATATTCTCACCCTCTATTTTTTCTGTGTTGTTCTTTACACCTATGGTGCAGGTACTCAGATAGAGACTATAGAGCTTTAGTTATTGCTTGTATTGGAGGATGACATAGTTGGTCTTCTTCGTTATTTATCTTTTTGTGTTGTCTAGGTTTCCACGTGTCACTCTGATAGTGTAACACTGTGTTGGGAATACCTTATTTTGTTTTTCTGCGAGTTGTTGAATTAAATTTTTTATAATTAAATGAAGTTATTTTCTATTTATGAGACAATTGAAGTTGTGTTCAAGGTTATTTTTCGCTGCCATTATGATTTGAGAATGTTATGCTGAGAAATGTAGCACCCTTTCATATTTTATAATTACACTTAATTTATAAATTATGTGTTTGGGGTTTATAGTGTTACATTGTTGGTATTAGAGCAGGTCGGTCCATTCGACCTAGGTTTTCTAAAATTATTTATTCCCTTGTGTGTGACATGTGTGTGAACATTATCGATGCTTGTTTTTGTTAACTGCTATTTACTTTACTATTTATAATTTATTAACTGTCTTGGCTGGTTGTGTAAAAAGAAATGGTTGGTGGTAGAAATGATCAAGTGATTGCAGATAATTTAGAGGCAATGTGTCGCATCGCTGCGAAGAGGGGCCGATAATGACAGAAGAATCGCTACCGTTCGTTATTTATCCCAAAGAGAGGGAAAGGAAACGATCAGAGAAAACCTACAGAAAGGGAATAAGACATGTCATCGCAACCAAATCTCGGGTTCAGGAGTCGGTTACGCAAGGGGAAGGTATTAGCACCCCTCACGTCCGTCGTACTCAACGGGATCCACGCTTGTTGTCTAGTCTATGGGTGGAAAAACAAACTATCTACGGCTGTTAATGCTAAACAGAAAGAACTGAAAAGAAAGGAAAGAACTGAAAGAAATGACTCGATAGAGCATCTCCGTTCCATGCCTACGTATTCCCTCGTGCAATGGGAAAGTCAGAGTCGACATAGTTCTGGAAACTACGGGGGAATTGCTCGCCAAGACATCGTGTCTTGTGCCTACGTATTCTCGTCTGGTACGAGAAATCAGAGCAAAACGTAGTTCAGGCTAACTACGGGTAAACGAGGTGTTCTCGATCGTACGCGGCCGAGAGAAAAGATAGACGATACTAGCGTACGCATTCTAGCAGTTAAGTGTATTGATGCTCGACCATTGAAGACTTAGGCGTTACCTGTTTACGGTAGAACGGACGTAGTATGTCATTGGTTAAAAGGTACAGGTTACCTAAAGGGGGAAAAAGGAAAAGTGTTCTCTAGGATTATCGCAATCCTATGCCTATATACTCTCAACAGATATGAGAGATCAGAGCAGTCATAGTTCAGCCAACTACGGAAAACGGGAAAGGGTGCTTGCCAAGACATCGTCGTCTTGTTCCTACATATTCTCATCTGGCATGAGAATATGAGCAGTTGTAGTTCAGCCAACTACGGAAAATGGTATCGATTGCATGGGGGCAAGAGAAGGAAGGTCTCGGTTGCACGGAGGTAAGAGAGGGAATCTCAATCGCCAGGATGCGAGAGAAAGGAGTCTCGATCGCGTGGGGGCGAGAGAAAAGAGGAACAGGCCTAACATGCTTAAATGGGAAGGAACTCGGGATACACACGCTAGAACCTAAGGCATAGGAGCAAATGTGTCACATATTGTCCAAAGGACATACGCTAAACACTCTAGACGAATGAGAGGAGACCCCCCACTTATCATTTCAATGTATCTATTAATAAAACTCACAACGCTCGGCGGTTGATTAAAAGACTTGAATTAGAAAGATGTTACCGAACGGAGTGGTTCCGTTGACCCTTGACATTATGCGCAAGCTCCATTCCAATCTTCTCCTCTTTTGGTCCTTGATGATGCTTTGAATCGGGACCAATGTGACGTTGGACCATCGTAACTCGACTTATAAGGAAGTCAAGCTATAGGAGGTCGCGTATTAATATTCGTGCTATGGACAAGATAGAGAAATGACATTGAGGGTCATTCTCCAATTGAATCGTGTCGCACGGACCAAAAATAGTGGGATCTCATCTTACAAGACTTCATCGATCACCAAAAGTTAAAATAAAGTCGAAAGATGAAAAGAAATGAGGAGAGAAAGAAGTGGTCTCGGATCCAATATTATTTAACAATAATTTGACTGATAATGAATTACGGAAATGTCGTCATCGACCTAAACGGTGAAAAATGGGACAAAATGCCCAATAACAAAAGAGAAATGAAATTTAACTTCTAAAGAGAAAATATATACTTCTAAAAGAAATATAATAGAAATTTCAAATAGAAAAAATAATAAAAACTTCTATAAGTATAATATATATAAATTCTGAGAGAAAATAATGTAATAATATTAACAAAAGTTCTAAAAAAAATATAATATATAAAATATAAATAAAATATATTTACGAAAATAATAATTATAAAATTTCTTAAAGAAAATGAAGAAGAACAGAGGGTTTTAAACAAGAACATAGGGTGCCATCCCGGCTGCCACGGTCCATGGGCTTTGAAGCCCAACAACCACATCATTTCATAAAATAATAAAAACCTGATTAATTTAAAACAAAAAAAAAACAACACACTACAGACTTAACGTATTCCCACCATCATCCAAAACAACCAGCAAGCCCATAGAGACCATCAACATTCCCCGACTGAAAACAATCAATTCGGCAAAAATAAAAAAAATAAAAAAAAACACCACAAGATCAAACCGCCCTCCACCTTCAATGTATAGTTTCAAAGCAGCTTCCCCTCTCGCTTGTCATCGTCCGATTTCCAGATAAGATTTGTCTCATATCGAGTTCTGTTCAAAATCTTTCTTCGTCTCTTTCTCCGTTTTGGGTTTCGAATGGGTTTAAGGTTAGGGAAATCGCGAGCGGAGATTTAAGTGCGGAGTTTGAGTTTTAATGGGTTTCGGTGGTGAGTTTGAAGGTGGAAACGGTTTTTTTGAGTTTGTTGAAGCTTTCTGTGATTGAGCTTTGAAGATTTCAGTGGAATGGGTTTCGAATCTGGAGATTTTCGGATGGGTTTCGTAAATGGGTATCGGAGCTTTCAAATTGGTTGTTCGGAGAAGACGCAGTTGGTTTTGAAGTTGATTCACAGTGAGTTTCAGAAACGGTTTTTGAATGGCGGAGGTTTGAGACTGGAAGTGGGTTGAAGTGATTGTTTTTGGTGAGTAAAGAATTTGGGTTTTCCGAAGAAGATTATGGGTTTTGTCGAAGGAGTTAATGAGGTTCTGGGTTTCGTCGAAGGGGATTTTAGGGATTTGGAAGGTTGAAGACAGATTGGGGTTTTGTTGGTTTTTGTGAAGAAGAATGGAAGCTAGTTGTGAGAAGATGAAGTATAAGGGATTAATCGAAGTCGATTCGATTTTCGTTTGGTTGAAGATGATTGTTGTTGAGTGTTAATGATTTTCTGAGCTATGTTGAAGTAGATTCGTTTGGTTGTGGAAGTGCTCTGGGTTGAAAATCGGGTTCATGAGTTGAGGGTTTGTTGTTTGAAGAATGTTGGAATGAAGAAAAAATCTGGGCATGGTAGAAGGTGATGGTGTAAATATGATGATGAAGGTTTAACGAGGTAAAGAATTTGAACTGATGAAGGTTTGATGAACATTGTTTGAGTTCATGCGTTTCTGGAAAAATTTTGTATGAAGATATGGATGTGGATGAAGATTGAGTGATGGAGATGATGATTTTCGGAGGAGGTTTGGGGGTTGCGGCTAATGTAGCTAGGGTTAGGGATTAGGGTTTCAGTCCCCAAGAAGGGGACAATGAATAGTGACAATATTTATAGATTTCAGACACGTGTCTTGTCCTGGCATGATTAAGACTTAATGATGATTAAATAAAGACTAATACTGACTTAATTAAATTAACTTAAAAAAAACTAATCCTAACTAATATTAAAACCACATTAATTCTATCTAATTAAATCCTAACTTAAACAAATAAATAACTAATTAAATATTTAACTAATCTTAATTAAATTAATAAAAATCTAAAAAAATCCTAATTAACTCTAAAAACAATTAATCCTAAAAATATAATAAAAATCCGACTATTAATAATAAAAATAAATAAATCTAATAAACCTATTTCTAAACTATTAATATTAAAAACAAATATTTCTAATTAAACTCTACTTCTAATAAAAAATATTTAAACTCTAAATAAAATCTGTATAAATCCTAAAATAATTCAAATACCTAAAACTATTAAAATGCTATATATTAAAATAAATAATAATAAAAAAAACTATTATCTAAACAAGATCTAAATAAAATCAACAGAAAATAAGAATAAAATCACACAAAGCAGTGAAATAAAAAATGGAAAGATCGGGCTAACGCCGAAACGCAACCGAAAATACCAGCATAGGCTGAGCCACCAGAAAGAGCAAAATCCACTCGATTCTGAAATAAATCTCTTTTCCTTGAACCGGTTTAAATCGCCTGAAACGCGAGAAAAGGGGGTTGTAATCCTGATAAATCACTCTGACTGACAAAATGCACAGTATGCGATAAATGATATGCAAATTCAAATGAAATGAAACATAAGCCAAATTGTGAGAAATGGTTGGTCAAATTTTGGGGTGCAACAGCTGCCCCTATTCAAGCGTCTTGGACCTGAAGGGATGAAAAGCGAACGGCTTTCAAACACTCGAGGTAAAAGACGGTTGAATACCAAAGAACCTGGAAATTTGCCAACCGCAAAAGAAACCTCTAACATCACCGTTAGACATTTATATCAAGTAGAATATTTGGCCTCGCCGTCAGTCATCAACCAAGTAAAACTTCTGACTTCGCCGTCAGTCATCAATCAAGTAAACATCTAACCTCGCCATTAGTCATCAAAATCATCTGACTTCGCTGTCAGTTCCCATAATCACCTGACTTCACCGTCAGTCCTTAAAATCATCTGACTTCGCCGTCAGTTCTCAATATAATCTGACTTCGCCGTCAATTCTCTCAAAAATAATCTTCTGACTTCGCCATCAGTCCTCAATATCAAATCGGTAAAAGCATCTGACCTCGCCGCCAAGTCGGTAAAAAGATCTGAGCTTGCCGTCAGTCCTCGATGAAGAAATTTGTTGGAAATATGAACTTGAATAAATAGACTTTGTTGGAGAGAATGATAGGATGAATTCATCTGTCAATGATCTTGCTGGAGGTCTAGACACCGCACAGGCTTGAGAAATATACCGATAATTGCTGGAGATACACCTAAAAACAAAGAGGTAACAATCTAGCTTATGTTTCACATGTACATGTTTGAATATGGCGTAATGCTCCATACGAAATGGAAATGCTACGCGTTTGGGAGGATGTTATGCATGATGCAAATGCAAAGGAACCACTTCAGCAAAATAAATGTTGAAGAGAGGAAAACAACTCCGCTGGGGAAAAACTAGGCACGCCTAGTGCAAACGGACTCATGCTGGGGAATACAAGCCTTGGATGGCCTCCGAGAAAACTTCCGGGTGAAACTGCTCTACTAAGCACAAATCCACTTTGCTGGGGATCAAAATCAAACTCTACTGAAGAAAACGTCCCGGATGGTCTACCAGAATACAACTCTTCATGGGAACTAACAACTCGGCTGGAGACGAAAACTCCACTCTACCGGGAGAATCAACCCTGGATGGTCTGCCAGAATATAACATTTTGGGGAACAGACAACTTTGTTGGGAATCAAGGCAGACTGCTGAAGGATGGCTTTATTCTGTCAGAGATTTCACTCCGCTGAGGATTTAATCCGCTATCTGTTAGGGATTATGAATAAGATTTACTGGGGAATTGTCCCAAGCTCTCTCTGCTGAGGATGGAGAATAAACAATCTCTGAGTCAGTCCCATTTGGTGGGGAAGAAAATTACTCCTCTGACTTGGCTGGGGATTAGGCAATGAGGGAATCAGCATTGACCTTTGCTTGGGGGAATGAGAAATAAACTCATCAACATCAACCTCTGCTTAGGGAATGAGTCAAAGACCTAGACTCTGAGGGGAAAAGAGCCAAAGACTTGGACTCTGTGGGGTCAACAACACTGCATTCGTCCCACTGCTGGGGTATTAAACCCAAATTTTCCTATCATGAAGAACTTCAATCTCAAACCACTGGGGATGGTTGCACACAATCCATCTGCTGGGGATGGTTCTACTTCGCTAGGGATATCGATCTCGACCTGCTGGGGATAAACACAATCTCATTCTGCTGGGGAGAAACTAGTCCATGCCTACTGTGGAAATAATCTGATCTGATATCAACATCTTGTGGGCATATAGAACCTCTACTATGGATAAGTGAGATCACTCGAGCCTCGTGTTGGGGAATGTGGTAGCATGCGAGCCACTGGGAATAATTGTGCCAAGTATGGTTAGGCTTTTTGGTTAGGTAGGACCAGGTTTATGGTGACAGGGATTTATTTCCGGTTACCAACAAAAGTGGGTTTTAAAGGGGAATTACTAGATGAGAACTAGTATTCGAGGGTAGGCTACCAGACGAGAACTGGTGGCAAAAGGTTAAGTTTCCATATGAGAACTGACTTCTAACTTTGGGTATCAAACGAGAACTGATTTCTGGTTTGCCAGACGAGAACTGGACTTCGAAACTGTGTTTACCAGACGAGAACTGGTTAAATAGTAGGCTACATAAAGGGTGACCAGACGAGAACTGGTGTTTCGTGAAAGGTTGACCAGGCGAGAACTAGTTTAAAGGTTTTCCAGACGAGAACTGGGCTTTGGAGGTTTTCCAGGCGAGAACTAGGCTTTGGAAATGATTTCGGGTTACAAGGTTCTGACAGGTAACAGGTTTAGGTTGTTGGATGACGATCCAATGACAGGAAGGCCTCTTCAGAATGTTAAAGTTATTGGATGAGGTAATGGCACGATTCCCCGACACTTAACTCTTGTTGAGGAGAAATAAACTCGCTTGAATACCTTGCCCTAGTGTAGTCAAACTTGCCCCAATCCGATTCTTGGGAAAGTTCACCTTGAAAAGAAAGTAGCCTGCCATGAGACGAACTCGAGATGGCTTGCCCCAGAATCTGTACCACGAAAGGATTCATCCTTGATTGACCCAATATCAGAATGGTTGGCTTCAATGTACCCTTGAAGTGATTTGCCCTTGAATGAACGTTGAAGCGACTTAACTTGTCCTGACTAAACACTGGAGGGATCTGCCCTCAGCTCAACAGAATCTCCAGGTGATTTCCCCTGATTGGTAGTCTGGAGATGATTCACTTCTGATCAACTGCTTCTTGAATGATTTGCCCCATAATCAACCGATGCTTCGGGACTTGCTTCAGACTGACTGACTCCAAACTTACTGGATGTCAATGCCCCAGATCCACATGGTTTTAAAGTATACACCACTCTGATCCAAACTACTGAACGATCTAGTCCTATTCGATTATTCCCTGTTGGAATTTCCTCCACATCAACTACTGACCTACAATTAAAATTGTTTGCTCACGAATGGTAATTTTAATGCGATGTTCATGCATATTTTGAAAGAGATGTCACTTATTAAGTGTCGTGATAGTGAGTGACGAATGAACCAAAAGTCCAAACATAGTGGTGATTTGATTAGTGCAAGATACAACAAAAATGATTAGCAAACCATGTGGGAGTCAGGTTACTCAACCTCATTGTAGCATGCCTTCAGAATAAACCCTGCCTCAATTAGGTCTTTTAAGGGTTGAATCGTGGTCGGGTTCACGGTTAGTGAAACAAAGGATATTAGGCTCAAAGTATGATTTGTACCCACCCGTTCTCTGTGATGATCTCCAATCCTACGTTCAGCTAACCAGGCACAAGCGCTCACCTCTCCAAAAGGTTTATTGAATGGCGGGAGTGACGGTTAAGGAAACTCACAAGGTTTTCCGGAGTGAGAGTCACTCGCTTTTCGTCTTCTGTGTCTGTAGCCACACGACTTAGTCCTTGTTTGAGGATTTCTCTTCTGAGATCCTTTCTTTTATTCCCTAATTTTTGCATGGACTCACTCTTTTTCGAGTTCTTTCTGATTTTGGAGTCCAGCGGGATGCCCTAATTTTTGCCTAAGTATTTGCTTTCCAGCTTTTCGACTTAGCGGGCTTTCGTTTTTTCTTTTTCTTTTCTGAAACAAGTCGTGTAACACTGGTTGTCTTGACTTCTCCGAAAGGGTTGTAACTGTCTCACTCCTGATTGGTGAGGTTTAAACATTGTGGTTGATGAGGTGACGACCTCTTGAGAGGGATAAGGTGTGATTGGTCCTCGAATGGGAACACTCCTCTATGAAACTTGAACGCTCGGTCAAGCTAACTGACAACTGCCCTGCCCCAGGTTAAGATGCGAGGGTTTGAAAGGTCCGAAAGAAACTCCTACTTCTAGGCTCGAAGTGGTTAACTAGGGACTAACTCCTTATCTCTACAGTGTTTAGGGGATTTGAAGCAATGCATGTACATCATCAGCAGGATCTTATCCGAAAGCATACGATCATCAGTTACGAGTATTCAGTTTTCGCCATCCTCCCTTCAATCTTTTCTAAACAACAGTGATGAAGTGGAGTGGATAAAAGGTCCATGTGTCTGTGCTGTGCAAAAATGAGCGAAAGCGACATGATTAATTCAGAAAAATGAATAATCACTTCATTAATATTACCATTCAAAATAACAATGTTTAAAAGCAAGTAGCAACTAACAAAAAATAAACTACAAATGCAAATGATAAAAAGTGTCTGAGGACTGTTAATGTTGAGGATGTCTTCCCGTCTGGACCACTGGCTCCTGGAAATGATCCTTTGAATCTTCGAGCTTAGACAACTGAGAGGTTAACATGAATAACCAAACTTCCTTCTGGAAAAGAAATGCACCCTTTGTCAATCAACTGCTGCACTTTGGCCTGAAAAGCTTTGCAATCTTCAGTTGAATGCCCCATGGATCCGCCATGATATCCACACTGAGCATGGGGATTCTACCCAGGAGGGTAAGGTTCTGGAACAGGCTTAAGAGTCTTAGGCTCCACCAAAGAGTTCTGAATCAGATGTGGCAGAAGTTGGTTGTAAGACATAGGAACTGGATGAAAAGGAGCAGTCCTTCTTTCCAAGTTGTTACGAGGCCTGCTCTGATTCTGACGCTGATTCTGATAACCTCGGCCATGAGCTTGTTGATTTGCATGAGGAGCGACCCAAATTTTCTGATATGGTGCCCTAGGCACAGTTGTCTGTCCAAAATGGAGATATGCTAAAGATAATGACCACTGAGAAGATGTAGAACCAAAAGATTTCACTGATTCACCCTGAGAATAACCAACATCTGCCATGACTGCATTGATCGCATCCCCATCCTCTTCTTGGGAATTACAGAGAGACTCAGTTCCACTGGCCTGACTGTTTGAGACATTCTGAATTTTCCCAGTCTTTATGCCATTCTCAATACGTTCTCCTGCCATTACCAGTTCAGAGAAATTTGGTGCAATCCCAAGCATTCTCTCAAAGTACGGGCTCTGCAAGGAGTCTATGAACATATCTGCCAACTCTTGGTCTAGAAGCGGCGGTTGCACTTTGGAAGCAAATTCTCTCCATCTCTGAGCATACTTCCTGAAGGGTTCATTGTTCTCCTGAGACAAGCTTTGCAACTGTATGCGACTGGGAGCCATGTTCAGATTATATTCATACTGTTTCAGAAAATCCTTAGCTAAATCCATCCATGATCGAATCTGACTACTCTCTAACTGCATATACCAATTCAGAGATGCTCCAATCAGACTGTCCTGAAAACAGTGAATCATCAACTTGTCGTCGCGCACAAATGAAGTCATTCTTCTGCAGAACATCACCAAATGTTGCCTCGGGCAGCTATCTCCTTTGTACTTCTCAAAATGCAGCATCTTAAACTTCGGAGGCATCACAAGACCAGGAACCAGACACATGTCTGAAGCGTTGAGACCAAAAGAATCTTTAACTTCCAAGGCCTTGAGTTTTTCATTCAACGCATGAAACTTTTTAGCATACTCAAGAGATATCGGGTCCTTAGTCTTCATTACCGGAACCTATCTTTAGGAATTAGGCATAGAGAAAGCAACATCACAGTGATTTGTACTATCAGGAGAAGAAGAACGTTCACTTCGGGCAACAAACTGTTCATGTAGATTTTGGTCTTCAACAGAGGGCTACACAGGCTGAGCTTCAGTAAGGTTGTTCACTTACAGAGAATCTTCATAAGGCAGAGAACCATACAGAGGATTGGTCATCACGGTAAAACCCGGCAGGCTATCAACATTCTGGAGGTTGTTCCCTGACATAGCTACCAACAATTCCCCACTTGACTTCACTTCTTGCCACTACTTGATTCTGCTTCAACCACTTTGTCGTCTTCCAACAATCACCACTTGTTCAGAACAAATACCAGGGAATAACCTTGTGAATCAAAAACAACGGAAGGATAAGAGCTCTGGCCAGCTGGAGAATGATATGCAAAAAGATGCAGAAATGCTTATGCAAATGCAATGCAAGATACAACAAACACGGGATCACAACCCCCACAAAGCTCTGAATACTGTTGCACTGCTGACTGAGTAAGTTCAAAAGCCCGCTCTGAAGAGAAAACCAAAATACCGAGTTGGCTGAAGGTCAAGATTTCCTGCATAAAAAACCCCCCACTCACAGGTGTGGACCTATTTCCAATAAGGTTCGGCATCCTATGCGGTCGTCAGCGTCACATACTTTTGAGAAACGATGATACATTCACCATTTCTGGTTTGGCATCATTGTCTCACGAAGCGGCCTCACTTAGCTGACTCCCAAGTGATCGGTTTCCAGAGTCGACAGCTTTCAGATTCAACATCCCCGTCCTGACCAGCAGGATGAGATGTCTTCAAAGAAAACCTCGTCTGAACGTAGATTTCGTGGGGACTAGTGCATGCTTCCATACAGGTCCATCACTACTTTCCACTTCTAATACTATATGTATCCTCAAGCCTGGGTTTTGGCTTATCTCTCGAAGGAACAACCACCCAATAGCACAACAGCAACAGATAATAATAAGGTGCGGAAAATGTAAATACATCAATATACAAAATACAACACACAAATATATACACACCCAAAGACAAGCAAACAAACGCTAGGATTGACTCACATAGGGGGTGCTCTCTGTCCCCAGCAGAGTCGCCAGCTGTCGCATCGCTGCAAAGAGGGGCCGACAATGACAAAAGAGTCGCCATCGTTCATTATTTATCCCAAAGAGAGGGAAAGGAAACGATAAGAGAAAACCTACTGAAAGGGAATAAGGCAGGTCATCGCAACCAAATCTCGGGTTCGAGAGTCAGTTACGCAAGGGGAAGGTATTAGCACCCCTCACGTTCGTCGTACTCGACGGGATCCGCGCTTGCTGTCTAGTCTATGGGTGAAAAACAAACTATCAACGGCTGCTAATGCTAAACGGAAAGAACTGAAAAGAACGGAAAGAACTGAAAGAAATGACTCGATAGAGCATTGCCGCTCCATGCCTATGTATTCCCTCGTGCAATGGGAAAGTCAGAGTCAACATAGTTCAGGAAACTATGGGGGAATTGCTCGCCAAGACATCGCGTCTTGTGCCTACGTATTCTCGTCTGGTACGAGAAATCAGAGCAAAACGTAGTTCAGGCTAACTACGGGTAAACGGGGTGTTCTCGATCATGCGCGGCCGAGAGAAAAGATAGACGATATTAGCGTATGCATTCTAGCAGTTAGGTGTATTGCTGCTCGATCATTGGAGACTTAGGCGTTACCTGTTTGCAGTAGAACGGACGTAGTATGTCATTGGTTAAAAGGTGCGGGTTACCTAAAGAGGAAAAAAGGAAAAGTGCTCGCTAGGATTATCATAATCCTATGCCTACGTACTCTCAACATATATGAGAGATCAGAGCAGACGTAGTTCATCCAACTACGAAAAATGGGAAAGGGTGCTCGCTAAGACATCGTCGTCTTGTGCCTACATATTCTCATCTGGCATGAGAAATCAGAGCAGCTGTAATTCAGCCAACTACAGAAAACGGTATCGATTGCATGGGGGCAAGAGAAGGAAGGTCTCGATTACACGGGGGCAAGAGAGGGGATCTCAATCGCCAGGATGCGAGAGAAAGGAGTCTCGATCGCGTGGGGGCGAGAGAAAAGAGGAACAGGCCTAACACGCCTAAACGGGAAGGAACTCGGGATACACACGCTAGAACCTAAGGCGTAGGAGCGAATGTGTCACATATTGTCCAAAGGACATACGCTAAACACTCTAGACGAATGAGAGGAGGCCCCCTACTCATCATTTCCCACGTATCTATTGCTAGAACTCACAATGCTCGGCGGTTGATTAAAAGACTTAAATTAGAAAGATATTACCAAACGGAGTGGTTCCGTTGACCCTTGACATTATGCGCAAGCTCCATTCCAATCTTCTCCTCTTTTGGTCCTTGAT
The DNA here is from genome assembly GCA_963859935.3 of Lathyrus sativus. Classification (NCBI taxonomy): domain Eukaryota; kingdom Viridiplantae; phylum Streptophyta; class Magnoliopsida; order Fabales; family Fabaceae; genus Lathyrus; species Lathyrus sativus. The sequence continues at coordinate 886,091,330 of OZ012735.1, read as the reverse complement.
GATGCTTTGAATCGGGACCAATGTGACGCTGGACCGTCGTAACTCGACTTATAAGGAAGTCAAGCTATAGGAGGTCGCGTATTAATATCTGTGTTATGGACAAGATAGAGAAATGACATTGAGGGTCATTCTCCAATTGAATCGTGTCGCACGGACCAAAAACAGTGGGATCTCGTCTTACAAGACTTCATCGATCACCAAAAATCAAAATAAAGTCGAAAGATGAAAAGAAATAAGGAGAGAAAGAAGTGGTCTCAGATCCAACATTATTCATCAATAATTTAACTAGTAATGAATTACGGAAATATCGTCATCGACCTAAACGGTGAAAAATGGGACAAAATGCCCAATAACAAAAGAGAAATGAAATTTAACTTCTAAAGAGAAAATATATACTTCTAAAAGAAATATAATAGAAATTTCAAATAGAAAAAATAATAAAAACTTCTATAAGTATAATATATATAAATTCTGAAAGAAAATAATGCAATAATATTAACAAAAGTTCTAAAAATATATATAATATATAAAATATAAATAAAATATATTTACGAAAATAATAATTATAAAATTTCTTAAAGAAAATGAAGAAGAACAAAGTGTTTTAAACAAGAACATAGGGTGCCATTCCGGCTGCCACGGTCCATGGGCTTTGAAGCCCAGCAACCACATCATTTCATAAAATAACAAAAACTTGATTAATTTAAAACAAAAAATAAACTACACACTACAAACTTAATGTATTCCCACCATCATCCAAAACAAACAGCAAGCCCATAGAGACCATCAACATTCCCCGACTGAAAACAATCAATTCGGCAAAAATAAAAAAAATAAAAAAAAACACCACAAGATCAAATCGCCCTTCACCTTCAATGTATAGTTTCAAAGCGGCTTCCCCTCTCGCTTGTCATCTTTCGATTTCCAAATAAGATTTGTCTCATATCGAGTTCTGTTCAAAATCTCTCTTCATCTCTTTCTCCGTTTTGGGTTCTGAATGGGTTTAAGGTTGGGGAAATCGCGAGCAGAGATTTAAGTGACGAGTTTGAGTTTTAATGGGTTTCGGTGGTGAGTTTGAAGGTGGAAACGGTTTTTTTGAGTTTGTTGAAGCTTTATGTGATTGAGCTTCGAAGATTTAAGTGGAATGGGTTTCGAATCTGGAGATTTGTGGATGGGTTTCGTAAATGGGTATTGGAGCTTTCAAATTGGTTATTCGGAGAAGACACAGTTGGTTTTGAAGTTGATTCACAGTGAGTTTCAGAAACGGCTTTTGAATGGCGGAGGTTTGAAACTGGAAGTGGGTTGAAGTGATTGTTTTTGGTGAGTAAAGAATCTTGGTTTTCCGAAGAAGATTATGGGTTTCGCCGAAGGAGTTGATGAGGTTCTGGGTTTCGTCGAAGGGGATTTTAGGGATTTGGAAGGTTGAAGACAGATTGGGGTTTTGTTAGTTTTTGTGAAGAAAAATGGAAGCTAGTTGTGAGAAGGTGAAGTAGAAGGGATTAATGGAAGTCGATTCGATTTTCATTTGGTTGAAGATGATTGTTGTTGAGTGTTAATGATTTTCTGAGCTATGTTAAAGTAGATTCGTTTGGTTGTGGAAGTGTTCTGGGTTGAAAATCGGGTTCATGAGTTGAGGGTTTGTTGTTTGAAGAATGTTGGAATGAAGAAAAAATTTGGGCGTGGTAGGAGGTGATGGTGTAAATATGATGATGAAGGTTTAACGAGGTGAAGAAGTTGAACTGATGAAGGTTTGATGAACATTGTTTGAGTTCATGCGTTTCTGGAAAAAAAATTTGTATGAAGATATGAATGTGGATGAAGATTGAGTGATGGAGATGATGATTTCGGAGGAGGTTTGGGGGTTGCGGTTAATGTGACTAGGGTTAGGGATTAGGGTTTCAGTCCCCAAGAAGGGGACAATGAATAGTGACAATATTTATAGACTTCAGACACGTGTCCTGTCCTAGCATGATTAAGGCTTAATGATGATTAAATAAAGACTAATGTTGACTTAATTAAATTAACTTTAAAAAACTAATCCTAATTAATATTAAAACCACATTTATTCTATCTTATTAAATCCTAACCTAAACAAATAAATAACTAATTAAATATTTAACTAATCTTAATTAAATTAATAAAAATCTAAAAAATCCTAATTAACTCTAAAAAAAAATTAATCCTAAAAATATAATAAAAATCTGAGTATTAATAATAAAAATAAATAAATCTAATAAACCTATTTCTAAACTATTAATATTAAAAACAAATATTTCTAATTAAACTCTACTTCTAATAAAAAATATTTAAACTCTAAATAAAATCTATATAAATCCTAAAATAATTCAAATACCTAAAACTATTAAAATGCTATATATTAAAATAAATAATAATAAAAAAAACCTATTATCTGAACAAGATCTAAATAAAATCAACAGAAAATAAGAATAAAATCACACAAAGCAGTGAAATAAAAAACGGAAAGATCGGGCTAATGTCGAAACGCAACCGAAAATACCAACATAGGCTGAGCCACCAGAAAGAGCAAAATCCACTCGATTCCGAAATAAATCTCTTTTCCTTGAACCGGTTTAAATCGCCTGAAACCCGAGAAAAGGGGGTTGTAATCCCGATAAATTACTCCGACTGATAAAATGAACAGTATGCGATAAATGATATGCAAATTCAAATGAAATGAAACATAAGCCAAATTGCGAGAAATAGTTGGTCAAATTTTGGGGTGCAACACAATGGTTCAAGTGATGGCGCAAGAGAAACAAGCTTTGCAGGCTCATCACAATCTGAATGGAAGAGCTTATGAGTTTTGGGGGCTGGGAAAGTTCCAGAAGAATAACCCACCTACATTCAAAAGAAGGTATGATCCTAAAGGTTCCCAAACTTAGATTGAGAATAATTTTAGAGTTATGGCGTGCATTGATGCACAAAAGCTGTTATTCAGAACACATATATTATATAAGGAGGCTAAGTATTGGTGGGAGAACACTCGCTAAAGGATAGAAGCGTCTAATGCTAAAATTATTGAGGTTAATTTCAAGAATGGGTTTCTAGACAAGTTTTTTTCAGCGGATGTTCCTAGCCGTAAGGAGATTGAGTTCTTAGAGATGAAGTAAGGTGATATGATTGTGGGTGACTATGCAACCAAGTTTGAAGAGTTGTCCAGGTTTTGTCTTTACTATGAGCCACTTCAGTTACTTCTTCGGCACAATGTCAAGAGGAATAGTTCCACTAACATAACTAAGTTCTTTGATGAAATAAATTAACTATCTCTTCAGGTACAATTCTTTGTTAGACAAATCACCCTCTCTATAAAAGTAAGAGCTGGACTCCATCAAGAAATGGCTATGGCACCAAAACTTGGAAAATATCTTCTTACACATGTATGGCGGCCCAACATATATGTTGCACACCTTCGCATGAATTTCTTTATTAAGGGGAGTAGCTAGGAAATATCAGTACTTAAAATGCACCACGTTGTTGCACCCTAAAATTTGCCTACTCTTTTTCTAACTTTGACTGACTTTTGCTTCGCATTTCATTTGCATATCATTTAGGTAGATCATTTCTCGCATACTGCCAGTGTTATCAGCCGGATTGAATTTATCAGTATTTCCGCCGCTTTGCTCGCATTTTAGATAGTTTAAACCAATTCAAATGAGAAGTTCCATGTCGAAATCGAGCGAAAGTTGCTCTTTTCCTAGTGATTCAGTCCGTGCTGATTGTATTGGTGCATTCCAGTGTTCGGCCGTTTTCTCGTTTCTTTTTCCATGGCATTTTGTGATTTTATTTCTATTTTTTGTTTTAATTTATTTTTTAGAATATTTAAATAGATTTAGAATTTTAGAATCTAGGTTTTATTAGATTTTTAGAAATGGTTTAATTTATAGAATAGAATTATTGAAGTTTTTATTTTAAATAGAAAATAGAACTTAAATAGTTTTTTTAAATAGGATTTTAATATTGGTTTTTAGAGATGAATAGAAATAGATTTTTGAATAGGTTTAGAATTACCCTTTTTTATTCTTCTAGAATATTAGAATAGATTTTTAAAATGAAATTAGAATTTATTTGGTTTAGAATTTAAATATTAATTAGAAAATAGAATACTAGGATTAAGTAAATTTTATTAATCTAGGATTAGAAGTATGATGAGTTAGTTTTATTGGTACATCATTCCCAATTAATCAGGATTAACAAAATCAGCACAAATTTCCAAGGCCACATGTCATAATCCCAGTATATAAGGCACTGTGGATTGTCTCCTTCCTCAAAGACCAGAAAGCCCTAGTGCCTCCATTTGCTCCTATTCATCATCAACCTTCATCCTCCATTAACAAACACAGAACCCCACTCCATCATCACCTTCAAACCCATCACATTTCCACAGCAACACAACAATATTCTTCTAAACCCAGAAACTTTCCTCCATTTTCAAAACCTCCAATCATCCAATCCATCTTCTTCAGTCTCAAACCGCGACGACCCATTTCCGTCACCCTTAAACTTCACCTTCGCACACCCTTTCTCCCTCATTTTTCCGACCATTCAAACCTTCGCCATCCACCAACCACCCTTATTCTTCTTCATTAATAACATCACCTTCCTCCAATCTCCAGATTCACAAAACCTCCACCATTTTCCATCGACACAAAACACAATCCACAAATCTCTCAAACCCGTTCAACAACCAACAAAACCACGAAAACCATCGGAAGCCACTCAATCCAAACCCCTTTTGTTTTTCAACTCAACCCATCTCCTTCAAACGAATCGCCGCCACCCATCCAAAGAAGCCATTAACAAACTCCGGTTGTTGTTTGGCAACCATATCTGATTCAAAAACAACCATTGACGACATTCTCTCAAGAACAAGCTCTTTCAATCTCCACCGTCACTGCACTTGCGACTTGTTCCCAGTGGCATGAAGGTATCTTCTAGAGCATTATGATTGATTTGGTTTATGGATTTATTCGGAAACAGAGCTTCACTTGTGTATAAACCACGAGATTAAGATAGATGTTTGTTTCATACCCCTTTTATTTATTATTAATGTAAAACAGTTTTAGTTATTAATATTAGTTTATAATTAGTTTTTTTTTAAGAATTATTAATGTACTGTTATAATTAAGTTTTTATAATTTTGTAAATATTTTTAAATCTGTTTTTAATAGTTAATACATACATATATATATATATATATATATATATATATATATATATATATATATATATATATATATATATATATATATATATATATATATATATATATATATATATATATATATATATATATATATATATATATATATATATATATATATATATATATATATATATATATATATATATATTAGGGCTGGCAATGAACTGAACCAAGTCGAAAATAGTTCGGAATTCGATTCGACAATTAAATCGTTGAACTAGGTTCATGAACCAAATGAGTTGAGTATGAGCAAAAAATTAAGTTCGTTAACAGAATGAGTTGAACTTGAACTATACATAGTTCGAATCGTTAGGTTCATGAGTCAACTCGATTACATATGAGAAGAATTATACTATCTTTAAGATTAGGTTTAAATATTTACTCCAAATTTTAGACAAATTTAATCTTCAATTTAGTAGTTTTTGAATTAGACTCTCAAATGTATCTCTTGAAAGTTGTGTAGGTTTTGAATTAGTAGATTTCGAATATAAAGTTAAATTTCAATATTATAACTTTTTTTTATTTTAATATTTTATATTTATTTAAAATGTCAAATATATATATATATATATATATATATATATATATATATATATATATATATATATATATATATATATATATATATTTAAAAAAAAATAGTTTTTAAACCTGTGAATCATGTGAGCTGAACCTAACGAGTTGAACCGAATTGTTCGTGAATTTATAATGAGTCGAGTTTGAGCTTAAAAAAAAGTTCGTGTCGAACTCGAACTCGAACAATTCTTAACGAGTCGAGCCGAGCTGAGGTGAGTTCGACTCGACTCGACTCATTTTCAGCCTTAATATATATATATATATATATATATATATATATATATATATATATATATATATATATATATATATATATATATATATATATATATATATATATATATATATATATATATATATATATTCTGTAAATTAGTTTTTAGTTATATATATATATATATATATATATATATATATATATATATATATATATATATATATATATATATATATATATATATATATATATATATATATATATATATATATATATATATATATTCTTTTAATTTCTTGTCTTAGATTTTTAATATTTTTCTTAGAGATTATATTTTATTTCTTATTTATCATTTATTCATCTTTATTTCACTTTGATCGCTTTTTGGTCGATGAAGAGACCTCTATCGTTTTTCTGTCAAATTATTGATGAGAAACGATGGATCCGAGATCGACTTTTCTCTTTTCCTTTCTATTTTCGACATTTATCCATCTTTGGTTTTTTTCGTCGCTCTTTGGTCGATGAGAGACCTCTACTGTTTTTCTGTCAAACTATTGATGAGAAACGATAGATCCGAGACCATTTTCTCTCTTCTTTTTCATCTTCGAATTTATTTCATTTTTCGTCGCTTTTGGTCTATGAAGAGACTTTTGTAATCCATTACCAGTCAAATTATTGATGAATAATGTTGGATCTGAGACCATCTCCTTTCTCTCCTCATTTCTTTTTTGTTTCGGTTTTATTTTGACTTTCTTGGATCGATGAAGTCTTGTATCCGTAAGCGTTGGATTTATAGGAGTTGATAACCTTCACGATTTCAAATCTATGGAAGATGACCATTTGGGTCATTTTCTTTACTTTGGGATCGCAATAGGCTACCTTCGATTAATCGACATTTTGTTTGCGATTAAGACGAGATCCCACTATTTTGGTTTGTGCGACACAATTTAATCGGAGAATGATCCTCAATATCATTTCTCTATCTTGTCCATAGCACGGATATCAATTAAGCGACCTCCTATAGTTCGACTTCCATTATAAGTCGAGTTACGGCAGTTTAGCGTCACATTGTTTCCCGATTCGATTCACTAATGTTGTTAAATCATCTTTAATAAGAGAATGAAGTTATCTTTGTATTGAATTAAAGAGAGAGGATTGAGTGTAGATTTCTTCCTCTCCAAGTATCAGGATACTCAATGTAGAGTATGTGATCTCGATACTCGTCTTTCACTACGAAGACGCGATTGTATTCACCACAACCCTTTTTTCCTAAAACCTATGTCCCGTACCGAGTGCATTTTCAAACTCTTTTTCTCAATAAAACTTGAATGGTCGTGGAGTGGTTAGGCGTAGGCCTTCTCATATCCCGAGTGCTTGACATTATCGTAGGGTTCACTGTCGAAAAGCACTTACCATTCGAGATCAAAAACTTTTTTTAATAAGAGAATGATGTTTTCTTTGTATTGAACTAAAGAGAAAGGATTGAGTGTAGACTTCTTCCTCTCTGAGTGTCAGGATACTCACTGTAGAGTGTGTAGTCTCGATACTCGTCTTTCAATACGAAGACGCTTGTATTCGACACACCTTTCATAACAAAACTTTAAGATAAAGAATTAGGTACTACCCGCAAGGGGTTAGTATCCGAGGATCTATTTCACCCCTAAAAAACAACTCCACAAATCATATGTGACATCTTGCCTGGATAGGTGAAAATTAAATCTTTTCACAAAAGGATATGTTACATCCATTCTACCGCAAATAGGTAACGCCTAAGTCTCCAACGAGCGAGCAGCAATACACCTAAACTGCTAGAATGCGCTACGATAACATCATCCACAAAAACACCAATTACCCGTATCCCGAACTACATTTGCTCTAATTTCTCATGTCAGATGAGAATACGTAGGCATAAGACGGCGATGTCTTGGCGAGCTCACTTTCTCACCTTTTTCCGTAGTTGCTCGAACTACGACTGCTCTGATTTCTCATACCAGATGAGAATACGTAGGCACATGACGACGATGTCTTGGCGAGCACCCTTTTCTTTTTTCCCCCAGTAGTTAGTCGAACTATGGCTGCTCTGATTTCTCATATCAGATGAGGATACATATGCACAAGACGGCGATGTCTTGGTGAGCAATCTCCCCCTATTATTCGTAGCCCCCCGAACTATGTTGACTCTGACTTTCTCATATCTGTTGAGAATACGTAGGCCTAGGACCGCGAAGTTCTACCGAGTCTTTTCTCCCCCGTCATCCCTCCTTTCTCTATTTCTAAACCTCTCTCTTTACCCCTAGGAACACTCTTTAAAGCAATAACCTTTTAGCAGATATCATCACACGCAGACAAACAAATGGTTCCCATCGAGTACGAAGGATGCAAGGGGTGCTAATACCTTCCCTTCGCATGACCGGCTTCCGAACCCGTTCTTGGTCGCGAGACCATCTTATCCGTTCCATTTTTTAGGTTTTCTCGATGTTTTCCTTTCCCCTCATGGGATAAATAAAGTTCGGTGGCGACTCTTCTGTCTTTCATTTTTGCCTCCCCGTCGTTGCATTTTTTCGAGTAGCGACACACGCTTCCCAAGTAAGCTTGAAAATATTTGGTATCCTATCCTAAAGAAATCAAATGTTTACCTGTACATGATGAGTCGAACTGAGTTGGTTCTTGAAGAATTAGAAGAATAGACCAATGTTCGACGCACTTTCTTGTATTCACACTAATTTTGAAATACCTTGTGCGCAACATGTGTGTAAACATTATCAATGCTTGTTTTTGTTAACCGCTATTTACTTTGCTATTTACAATTTATTAACTGTCTTGGCCGGTTGTGTAAAAATAAATGGTTGGTGGTAGAAATGATCAAGTGATTGCAGATACTTTAGAGGCAATGGTTCAGGTGATGGTGCAAGCGAAACAAGCTTTGCAGGCTCATCACAATCTGAATGGAAGAGCTTATGAGTTTTGGGGGTTGGAAAAGTTCCAGAAGAATAACCCACCTACATTCAAAAGAAGGTATGATCCTAAAGGTTCCCAGGCTTAGATTCAGAATATTTTCAGAGTTATGGCATGCATTGATGCACAAAAGGTGTTATTCGGAACACATATATTGTATGAGGAGGCTAAGTATTGGTGGGAGAACACTCGCTAAAGGATAGAAGCGTCTAATGCTGAAATTATTGAGGTTAATTTCAAGAATGGGTATCTAGACAAGTATTTTTCAGCGGATGTTCCTAGCCGTAAGGAGATTGAGTTCTTGGAGATGAAGTAAGGTGATATGATTGTGGGTGACTATGCAACCAAGTTTGAAGAGTTGTCTGGGTTTTGTCTTCACTATGAGTCGCTTCAGTTACTTCTTCGGCACAGCATCAAGAGGAATAATTCCACTAATATAACTAAGTTCTTTGATGAAATAAATCAACTACCACTTCAGGTATAATTCTTTGTTAGACAAATCATCCTCCCTATAAAAGTAAGACCTAGACTCCACCAAGAAATGGCTCTGGCACCAAAACTTGGAAAATATATTCTTGCACATGTATGGCGGCCCAACATATATGTTACACACCTTTGCATGAATTTCTTTATTAAGGGGAGTAGCTAGGAAATATCAGTACTTAAAATGCATCACGCTTCCCAAGTAAGCTTTAAAATACCTGGTACCCTATTTCAAAGAAATCAAATGTTTACCTGTACATGATGAGTCGAACTGAGTTGGTTCTTAAAGAAGTGGAAGAATAGACCAATGGTCGACACACTTTCTTGTATTCACACTAATTTTGAAATACCTTGATGTACCCCTGGCTCACTGCATTCAACTGAAAAGGAGAACTTTTCAGGTGGTTTAAGATGTCAATCTCAAAGTCGTTGAATGGAAGCACTCGTGAAAAGGAATGAGAAATCGATCATATTTATTGCATATCCTATTATCTTCATCTAGTGAAAAAAACCCGTCAAAAGGTGATTAAAAGAGAGTTCAAACTTGAATTCACCACTTCCTATCAAATTACAACCAGGGAGAGGAAGTTAATTGAGGACAGCTCAATAATATCTAAAACCATAGAAAAAGGAAACGAAGAAAAGCGAAAGAAGAAACTCAAATACTATTTTAGAAAAGAAACGAAGATGGAAATGTGTGTGCTTTGGAAATAATGAAAATGGACTTGAATCGTAGACTCACTTATGAAGTTTAACAATGAAGGGGATAATCACATGCGAGGGAGAAAAAGGAAGATAAATTTCCTAAAATCCACAAATGGCGAAAGGAGGAAAGTGGCGAGTTAAAAAGTTATTAAGAGCGAACTAGGACCTAGGAAAATCATTACTAAAAAATTAGGCATGTGTGTCAAGACCTCCCTAGATAACATCATATAGTACAAGAAAAACATGTAATTCATATGTTTTCGACACTAGTAGTGACATCCCATAAAGACCCTTCACTTACTTAGGTCGGCGTCCAAACTAGAAGTGTACACGAAAAAATTCTTATTCTTCAAAGTAGAGACGAGGGTTCTGGGCAACTATTTTGGACCATCTACAAGGCCCGAGATAGAAAGACCTTAAGGGAAAAAATGAAGAAATTGAATGTGAGGAACATGTGCACCCTCATTCCCACCCAAAGCAAACATTTCCACCGTCTGATCCATCACCCATTATCTAGATCAATCAGACGACTTCTCTTGTAGTATGTCGCGTCCCATGCATGCGGTTTCAACTATACCTAGTATATAAGGTGAAAGACGCACCATTTTTAGATATTCAAATTAATTATCACTCTCGTGCCGTTTTTTATTCTCTCTGACTTTAACGTTGGAGTTCTAACATTGTAAATCAACACTCACTCTGATGCACCGAAAGTTTGAGCCCAACGTAATAGAGCATTCTTGTATTGCTCGCCAAACCCAACTCTAGTTCTACCAACTACACAAATTATATATTTAAAAAATTTATTACATTTTTTTAATATATCTAAAAGTTTGTAGAAAATATCATATTGAGAATAAACAAAAGTTTTATAATTAAAGATAAAAAGAGTATTATCAATTACAAATACTATTCATCTTTTAGTTATAAAGAGCATAGTAATAACACTCAAACATAAACACTAATGGATGATAATTAGAAAATTAAAGATTCAAACATTCATTGTAAAATACTTTTTCACAAATAAAAGGATTATGTATGGATAATTAAATAACAGTTGACTAGATTATAAAACCTTTACATAGTAATGATGATATTAGATCCAAAGCAAATTTGGCTTTGAATAATGTGAGTTGAATTTGAAAGAAAATAGTTTTTGTGGCAATTTCCACGAAAGAAAGAGGAAATTGATAAGACAATTGGAGCACGTGGGCTTGACCCAAGGACGCTGCCTACAATAGTAATAATCCTAGTAATAATAATAATAATAGTAATAATACTAGTAATAATAATAATAGTAATACTAGTAATAATACTAATAGTAATACTAATAGTAATACTAATAGTAATAATAATAATAGTAATACTAAGAGTAATACTAAGAGTAATACTAGTAATAATAATAATAGTAATAATAATAGTAATACTAATAGTAATACTAGTAATAATAATAATAGTAATAATAATAGTAATACTAATAGTAATACTAGTAATATTAGTAGTAATAATAATAATAATAATAATAATAGTAATACTAATAGTAATACTAGTAATAATAATAATAATAATAATAGTAATAATAATAGTAATACTAGTAATACTAATAACAATAATAATAATAATAGTAATACTAATAGTAATACTAGTAATACTAATAATAATAGTAATAATAATAGTAATAATAATAGTAATACTAATAGTAATACTAGTAATACTAATAATAATAATAGTAATAATAATAGTAATAATAATAGTAATACTAGTAGTAATACTAATAATAATAATAATAATAATAGTAATAATAATAGTAATACTAATAGTAATACTAGTAATAATAGTAATAATAATAATACTAATAGTAATACTAATAATAATAATAATAATAATAATAATAATAATAATAATAATAATAATAATAATAATAATAATAATAATAATAATAATAATAGTAATACTAGTAATAATAATAATAATAATAATAATAATAATAATAATAATAATAGTAATACTAGTAATAATAATAATATTAATAATAATAATAATAATAATAATAATAATAATAATAATATTAATAATACTAATAATACTAATAGTAATACTAATAATAATAATAATAATAATAGTAATACTAGTAATAATACTAATAATAATAATACTAATAATACTAATAGTAATACTAGTAATAATACTAATAATAATACTAGTAGTACTAATAATAATACTAGTAGTACTAATAATAATAATACTAGTACTAATAATAATAATACTAATAATACAAATAATAATAATAATAATAATAATAATAATAATAATAATAATAATAATAATAATAATAATAATAATAATAATACTAATAATAATAATAATAATAATAATAATAATAATAATAATAATAATAATAATAATAATAATAAGAATAAGAATAAGAATAAGAATAATAATAATAATAATAATAATAATAATAATAATAATAATAATAATAACAACAATAACAACAATAACAATAACAATAATAAGAATAACAATAACAACAATAAGAATAACAATAACAATAATAACAATAATAATAATAATAAGAATAATAACAATAATAACAACAATAACAATAATAATAACAATAATAACAATAACAATAAGAATAATAACAATAATAACAACAATAACAATAATAATAACAATAATAACAATAACAATAAGAATAATAACAATAATAACAACAATAATAATAATAATAATAACAATAATAACAATAACAATAAGAATAATAACAATAATAACAACAATAACAATAATAATAACAATAATAATAACAATAATAACAATAATAATAAGAATAATAAAAACAATAACAATAAGAATAAGAATAATAACAATAATAACAATAATAATAACAACAATAATAACAACAATAACAATAATAACAACAATAATAATAACAATAATAATAATAATAACAATAATAACAATAATAACAATAATAATAATAATAATAATAATAACAATAATAACAATAATAACAATAATAACAACAATAACAATAATAACAACAATAACTATAATAATAATAATAACAATAATAATAATAATAATAACAATAATAATAATAATAATAATAATAATAATAATAATAATATAAAGGCTTAATTGCAACTTTGGTCCCCCTATTTTGTATTTTTTTAGATTTTGATCCCCACATTTTAAAAACCATAATTTAGGTCTCTATTTTAAGTTTTGAGTTTGATATTAGTCCCCTTATCATTTTAAGTCATGTTTTTAATGATGTGGCACGTTGAATGAAGATGTGGCATTTCCATGTCATTTTAAAATGGTCTTATTCACCAAATATCATTTCCATGTCATTTATTTTTTAACATTAATTTAAATTAGACATTACAATTACTTGAGACAAATAATTTCACGCACGAAGACGAAGCCTAATTAAAGATTCTCCCGTTTCCAAATCAGTGGTGGGTATATAACCAAGATCCCTATGAGCCAAACTAATATTAGCATGAGTAAACTTAACATCGCCTTTTCTCGACATAGGAAGAATCTTCTTCTTTGCCTTAACCTTCAAAAGCTTCTCCAATATAGCAACAAGTTCACTCACAGGAACAAGTGCAGTATTCCCCAAATTGAAAACCCTAAATTGAGCTGAACCATTTTTCTTTCCACCACTAGTGGTACTCTTCTTAGTAGTATCCAAAGCCCCTAAACAACCCTTCACAACATCATCAATGTAAGTGAAATCCCTAGCCACACTTCCACCATCTGGTGATTTATACACTGTTATCACTTTCCCCTTTAAAATATCCTTTGTGAAGAAGAAATACGCCATGTCAGGTCTACCCCAAGGTCCATAAACCGTGAAAAATCGCAACGCGGTTATCGAAACAACTGCCAGTTGAGGATTCACCGATTTACAAGCTTCTAAAAGATTCACAAAACCAACGATGTTACTATGCACGTACGAGCCAGGTTTTGCATAGCGTAACGAACACCATCCAGCGTCGCGAGGTGCATCACGTGAGTAAACGGAACAACATCAAAAGGTGCATCACAGCGACAACGGGAGTTGATTTTTGGTTTGATTTGGAATGACAACTGCAGAATCTTTAATTAGGGTTCGTCTTCGTGTGTGAAAGGGGAAGAGTAAGAATCTTCATTCCTAAGTGTATCTTTCTGAAAATAATTGCAAATGGTTGAAAATTATTTGTCTCAATTAATTGTAATATCTAATTTAAATTAATGTTAAAAAAAAATAAATGACATGGAAATGATATTTGGTGAATAAGACCATCTTAAAATGAGATGGAAATGCCACATCTTCATTCAACGCGCCACATTATTAAAAAAATGACTTAAAATGGCAAGGGGACTAATATCAAACTCAACTTAAAATGGGGACCTAAATGGTGGTTTTTAAAATGGGGAGATCAAAACTAAAAAAAAATACAAAATAGGGGGATCAAAGTTGCAATTAAGTCTAATATAAATTTATTTAAACTGACGGCATAATAAGTTTTAAAAAATGATAGTACGAGGTTCTTAATATCATATTAGGATTAGCTAACTTTATAGAGAAAAATGTATCATGTCTTTAGTGTATTTTTTAGTGTTTTGAATGAAAAATAAACAAAATAAATATAATAATTTAGATGAGCGAGAGAGATAGAGACAAAGGCACTATGTGTTTATCTCGCTAAAATCACCTAATCCCAACCCCTTAATATCACATTGTTCCTAGTGAAATTTAAATTTAGATCTCTTAATAAATGTTATATATTTGAGTTTTTTATTATAAAAAAACAAAAAACAAAAAACATAGTGGAATGGGAAGATTTCAATAGAAAGAAACTTAAAAACGTTAATTTAATCTAATTTTACTTATTTTGAAAATTATACAAATATTGTGTCATTTGGATCAAATTCTAGCTTCGACAAAGTTAACTTCATGGTTCGACAAGTAGTCGAAGATGTGCATGTCATAGTTGAAGTTCGTTCTTACATGCACAAATATGTTAGCTTGTTGTTTAAGTTAACATGTTACATTTGGTCGGTCTGTTGGGCCAATTATTTAGCATGTTAGTTGAAAGCTAGGGTTTATTTTTCTTATAAATAGCTTACTAGTTCTTATTTCTCCATCAATCCCTGATAATCATAATCGGAGTGCGAAAGTGGTGTGGTTAGATTCAATTGTAAACGTTGTTCTATAATGTGTAATTAAATCACGACTCTAGTTTTTAACCATATTGAACTGTCTTTCTCTTCTCTTTTATTTTATTTTTACTTTGTGGTTATCTTTTTAATCAAAAAACTGATCATACTCTATTTTTTTAGGCATCGTTTCACAATAAATTGGTGTGGTGGGCGTGGAGGATAAGATGTCGTCAACAAAGTATGAGATTGAGAAATTCACCGGTGTGTATGATTTTGGTTTGTGGTGCTTGAAGATGAAAGCCCTAACGGTTCAGCAGGATTTGTTAGAAGCGTTGAAGAAAATGGATGTTTCCCTAACGAAGAAGGAGAAGGTGATGATTATCGAGAAAGCTCACAACACCATCATATTGAACCTTGGTGATAAGGTTCTCCGGCAGGTCTCAAAGGAGAAAACTGCAACGTGTGTGGAACAAACTCGAGGTTTTGTATATGACCAAAACTTTGGTCAATCACCTTTACCTGAAGCAATCTTTGTATTCCTTTAAGATGAGTGAAGGCAAAGTCTTGGCTGAGCAGCTGGACATGTTCAACAAATTGATTCTTGATCTTAAAAATATTGAGGTCAAGATTTATGATGAAGATCAAGCATTGATGTTGTTGTGTGTTTTACCTAAGTATCATGCTCATTTCAAAGAAACTCTCATGTATTGAAGAGATTCATTGACATTTGAAGAAGTTCAATCAGGCTTGTTCTCTAATAATTTCAATAGACGAAAGGAGTACAAGTCATCGTCTGTTGGTGGAGGAAGAAGGGTAAATTTCTACATAATTCTTATGGTGGTAATTCTCCTGCAATTAGGTGTTATCATTGTAAGAAGGAGGTTCATACAAGAAAAGTGTGCCCTGATCGACTGAATAATCATGGTGGAAAGGAAAATGATAATGCAGACATTATGCAATATGATTATTAATTATCTGATGTCCTAGTTGTTTCGAGTAGCAATTCTAAAAAGGAATGGATTATGGATTCAGGGTGTACATGGCACATGACTCCAAACAAAGATTTGTTTGAGGAATTATGTGATCAAAATGGTGGATCGATGTTGTTAGGAAACAACAAAGCTTGCAAAATTACAGGTATTGGATCTATGAGATTCAAGCTCCATGATAAATCAATAAGGCTATTGACTGTTGTCATGTATGTACCTGAAATTTGATTTCTCTTGATGAATTTGACAAGATAGGATATGTTATAAAAGGAGAGAAAGGTATCTCAAGGGTAATGAAAGGGTCGAAGGAAGTCTTGAGAGGCGTGAAGAAATAAGGCTTGTATACCCTTGAAGCTAAGGTTGTGAGTGGTTCAACACATGTGGCATCCATAAAATCTATGTCAAAGACTGAGCTATGGTAGAAGAGACTTGTCCATGTCAGTGAAAGAGACCTAGTCGAATTTTCGAAACAAAATCTGCTATAATATGACAAGGTCGAAAAATTGGAGTTTTGCGAACCTTGTGTATTTGGTAAATCCTGTAGGGTGAAGTTTAACAAAGGTAAATAAAAAACACATGGATCCATTGATTACATTCATATTGATCTTTGGGAGCCTATAGGGAATCCTTCACACTCAGGTGCAAAGTATTTCTTATCCATAATTGATGATTATTCTAGAAAGTTATGAGTATTTATCTAGAAAACTAAGGATGAAACTTTTGAAAACTTCAAAAGTTGGAAAACTTTGGTTGAAAATCAAACTGGCAGGAAGGTCAAGAGGTTGAAGACCAACAATGGTCATGAATTTTGGAATGATGCTTTCAAAAGCTATTGTGTTGTGTATGGTATTTCAAGGCACAAAACTACTACAGGGAGTCCCCAACAAAATGGTTTGGCTGAAAGGTTTAATCAAACCATTCTGGAAAGAGTGAGGTGCATGTTGGTTAGTGTGTGATTAAAGAATGTACTTTGGGCATGAGTTATTGTGACTGCAACATACCTAATAAATAGGTGTCATTTGAATGCTTTAGGAATGAAGACACCTGAAGAAGTATGGTTGAGACATCCACCTAATCTAGACAGACTTAGAGTATTTGGTTGTGTAGCCTATAGTCACTTTAGGCAAGACAAGGTTTGAACCTAGAGCTCTGAGATGTATGTTCCTTGGATACCCTGAAGGAGTCAAAGCTTATAGGTTGTGGTTCCTAGAGACGGGTCACACGAGGTGTACCATAAGTCGAGATGTAGTTTACAATAAAGTTAAGATGGTGTTCAAGAAAACTAATGATGTTGGTCAAAATGCATAGATCTCTGCAGAAGAGTTGGCAGGAAGAGATTTATTTTGAGGTAAAGCATAGTAATGCCGAACCGCGTGACCTAGATGAAGTTGAAGAACAAGCACAAGTTGTCAATGAAGATGAGGAGACTGATAATGACGACCTGTTGGTAAGAGATACATTGAAAAGAGTCATCAAACCACCTCAGAAACTTGGTTATGAAGATCACGTAGCATCCGCCTTAATCTCTACAAGTGAGGTCCTTGACGAAGAACCTAGATATTACAAAGAAGTTGTGGGGAGTCAAAACAAGACTGAATGGCTGAAATTCATAGGTGGTCCGATGAAATCTCTTCATGATAATCAAACTTGGAAGATGATCGAGAAACCTACAGGAGCCAGGTTAGTCAGTTGTAAGTGGATTTTAAAAATTAAGGAAGGAATCAAATGAGTGATTTCAAAGCAATTTAAGGCAAGATTGGTTGCAAGGGGGTTCACTCAGAAATAAGGTGTCGACTTAAATGATGTGTTCTCGCCTGTTGTAAACCATAGATCCATTCGAATGATGCTTGCTATTGTAGAAAATTTTGACCTAGAACTTGAATAGATGAATGTGAAGACCACCATCCTGTGTGGTGATTTAGATGAAACAATCATGATAAGGAAATCTGAAGGATATGCAGAAAAGGGCAAGGAGGATTATGTGTGCAAGCTGAATAGGTCTTTGTATGGCCTGAAACAATCTCCTCAACAATGGAATAGAAGATTTGACAAGTTCATGGCACGCATAGGTTTCACTAGGAGGAAGTTCGACCAGTGTGTTTACTTCAGATTTTGACCTGGAAATTCACTTGTTATTTTGTTGCTTTATGTGGATGACATCCCCATAGAAAGCAACAATGTTGAGGATGTTATAAAGGTGAAGGCTGAACTCGATAAGAAGTTTGACATGAAGGATTTGGGAGTTGTCTCCAGGATTCTTGGGATTGACATCCATAGAGATAGAAAGCAATCGAGATTATGCTTATCTCAAGAGACATACCTACTGAAGATTCTCGACAAGTTTGGCACGTCTAATTCAAATCCTGTGGTAACACCGATTGTTCCTCATTTCAAGATGAGTACGAACAAAAGTCCTGGTACTAAAGTCAAAAGAGCTTATATGAATGGAGTTCCATATGCTAGCATAGTAGGTTCGTTGATGTATGTTATGGTATGTACGAGGCCAAACATAGCATATAATGTAAGCCTTGTGAGCAAGTATATGGCCAATCCTAGAAAGGCACACTAGCAAGCATTGAAGTGGATTCTAAGGTAAATAAATGGGTCTCTGAACAGAGTCGTGATTTAGGGTGGAGCCTGTAGTGATGATAGCAAAGTCGAAATCGATGAATTTGTCGACTCTAATTATGCGGGTTGTATGGATTCTAGAAAATCTATTTCTGGATATGTGTTCACTATGTTTGGCACATCAATCAGTTGGAAAGCAACACTTTGGAAGGTTGTTGCCTTATCAACCCCTAAAGCAGAGTATATTGCCCTCACTGAAGCTGTGAAAAAAGTATTGTGGCTTGAAGGTTTTGCTAAGGAGTTGAAACTTCAAGATCAAGTTATCACTGTTAAATATGATAGTAAAAGTGTCATGCATCTATCAAAATATTGAGCCTATCATGAGAAAACCAAACACATCGATGTGAGGCTACATTTTGTCATACAGATAATCGAGCATGGAGAAGTTCAAGTACTGAAGGTGTCAACTGATGACAATGCTACTAATATGATCACCAAGATATTGTCGAGTAGCAAGTTCTTCCGAGGCTAAAGTAAGTACAAAGTGAAGAAAGACAAGTACAAAAGTGAGAAGTGGAATTGAATAGAATATTTGACCCAATATTAGAATATGGTATTTATAGAGCCCCTAGCGTTGGGCCAACGGTCACCATTATGGACTGGGTGATCCTGCCCATAATGGATGACTGACAGAACTTCTACATGGCAGTAGTGATGAGCAGCTCGTGCTCATCATCCTGTGTCAACTGCGCTGCATTCTTCGTAATGAAAGGCCTGCCCGTTATGAAGGGCATAATGTTTCCACGAGGTGAGCGGGATCAGTGGCCACGTGTCCTCAGGTGAGGAGCACGTGGGGAGTGCACTCTCTGTCGGCTACTATAAATTGCGCCTTTGTGTTAGGTTTTCTTCGTGGTAGAGCTGGACTGGGTTGTGCCCGACGGTGGACAAGCCTTGAGCCCAGTCCAGAATTATATATATATATATATATATATATATATATATATATATATATATATATATATATATATATATATATATATATATATATATATATATATATATATATATATATATATATATATATATATATATATATATATATATATATATATATATATATATATATAATTTTATTATATATATATATATATATATATATATATATATATATATATATATAATAAAATTATATATATATATATATATATATATATATATATATATATATATATATATATATATATATATAATTTTATTATATATATATATATATATATATATATATATATATATATATATATATATATATATATATATATATATATATATATATATATATATATATATATATATATATATATATATATAATAAAATTATATATATATATATATATATATATATATATATATATATATATATATATATATATATATATATATATATATATAATTTTATTATATATATATATATATATATATATATATATATATATATATATATATATATATATATATATATATAATAAAATTATATATATATATATATATATATATATATATATATATAATAAAATTATATATATATATATATATATATATATATATATATATATATATATATAATAAAATTATATATATATATATATATATATATATATATATATATATATATATATATATATATATATATATATATATATATATATATATATATATATATATATATATATATATATATATATAATTTTATTATATATATATATATATATATATATATATATATATATATATATAATAAAATTATATATATATATATATATATATATATATATAATAAAATTATATATATATATATATATATATATATATATATATATATATATATATATATATATATATATATATATATATATATATATATATATATATATATATATATATATATATATATATATATATATATATATATATATATATATATATATATATATATATATATATATATATATATATATATATATATATATATATATATATATATATATATATATATATATATATATATATATATATATATATATATATATATATATATATATATATATATATATATATATATATATATATATATATATATATATATATATATATATATATATATATATATATATATATATATATATATATATATATATATATATATATATATATATATATATATATATATATATATATATATATATATATATATATATATATATATATATATATATATATATATTATTTTATTATCAATATATACATGAGTAAGAGAGGGGTAAATAGAGTGTGGTTGCAACAAGAAACTCTAAAATTTTGTTTGGGAGTTTGGATGGAAAATGAAGGAGGATTTTGAAAAATACAAGGATGGAGGGAAAAGAATAAAAGGATTTTGATTGGAAATTTTTTGAAGCATTTGTATATTTATTCATAACACCATAAATTCTCTAAATTATGAAAACTCAAAATTATATTGAAGATGGTTTTAGAGAATTGGGAAGACTTATCAAAATTGTTGAAATATAATTTTTGTTATTATAGTATTTCAAAAAGTAAAAATATATTAAAATAAACACTATTTTATTATTCAAAATAAAATATTTTTTAAAGAAAATGTTAAGAATTTTTCTATATCTTTAAAAAAATTAATTTTCAAAACTCTTTTTTTTTTCCTTCCTTCCGAACTCCCAAATAAAACTTAAAGATTTTCTAAAATAAGTTGATTGTAGTTTCCAAAAGAATAATGGAAAAGAAAAGATTGTTGATGAGGCAAATACAAATGAGACATGGATTCTTGAACTCATTTATTAGGGTGGAATTTTGTGTAAGTGGAATTATATTAGGCGATCTATTTCTTTTTCCGCAGATTAACATTTTCTCCTAATAAATAAATTAATACTCTAACTTAGAACTTTGTTTTTCCTTAGACAAAGGTTCTAAAAGAATTTTAAGAGTCGTCATTATTTGTGCATTTTGATTTTCAAAGCTTTTAAAGCATTAACTTTTTTATTCATAATCATCTCAAGTATTTAAAAAATAATTTTTAAAATTTATTCAATAATCAATGTATTTGAATGGTACAATAAATCATATATATTAATTATTTAATAATTTAATTTTTTTTTTATAAATAGAATCAAAGAAAAAGACTAAGGTATAAACATAATATCTTAACTAGGAGTAAGGGTAGGAACACGCAAGACATAATAATAAGAGTCTACAATTTAATATATATAGATTTGGATTAGATTAAATTTTTTTTCTTAAATAAAAAAAGTTTAATTTTTTATAAGTCTATTTAATTTAAAAGATTAGGTCTCAAATTTTATGAAAAAAGATCTTTTAAATTTATTATACCAAACTATTTAAATAAATATAAATAATTTAACTATTTAATATCATATAATATTTTGTATTTCAAATTCAAAAATAAAAATAAAATTTAATTGTCATAGAGAACTCTCAAAATAATCTAAAAATATTTTATCAACAATATTATAAGTTGTTTTTACAAGTTTTCTCAAAATATGTTAATATCATTTATCTTTTAGTTTGTTAATTTATGTAAACATTATTTAAATTGTATATGCTAAGAGTTGGTATTTTAGTTTGTTAGTTTATTAATAATGCTAAGAGTTAGGAGCATCGATGGAACTAATGTTCCAAAATCACAAAAGATGGAGACATCATATCTCATCTTTAAGGTGTTAGGTAAATAAATTTTTTCTTTTATAAATTCAACATTTCATTTATTCATAAGTAATGTGAGACTTTAATCACTCACAATTGTACCCAACATTCATTCCACAAGTGAGTACCCCACTTCCTATAACAGAATCTAACACTGTATCAGCTCTCGCATTCCCACAAAGTTGAATCATGGTTCTAATACTACTGTAGAAAAATCCGGAAAAGTCAATAAAACTAATGCTTCAGGATCACAAGAGAGGAAGATGTCACATTTCTACTCAAAACTTTAAGATGTTAGGTAAATGGGTCATCCTTTTATAAGTCCAACACTTCATTCATTCACAATTAATGTGAGACTTTAACCACCCACATTTGCACTCAACAAATCAAACATAAAAATAAATCTATGATAAATTACAAATCACAACTTAAAAATTTGATTTTTTGATATATCAAACTCAAACTTAATAAAACCTAATTCAACTAAGCATATTCTCACCCTTAATTAAGAGTCATTTGGATGACATTTTACATCAAATTAAACTACACCAAAATCTCCATCAGAAATATTTAATAGTACTATTACAACAAAATACTTTGAATTTCTGAGTGCATTTCTTCACTATTCACTTAGCTTTTGCATGTATATACACAAAAATAATGTGTTGAAACTACATTTAATTGAGTTTTCAATCAAACCATGGTGGATAAAATAATCCCCTTTTAGAAATTGCAATGTGCATTTTTTTTTATTACCAAATTGCGGTACAGCATGGTTCTCATATACAATTATTTTTTTTGAAGCACTAGTCATAAGTCGTTATTGTTTTAGCTTTTTCTTAATTGAATTCATAAGTGCCCAATTTACTAAGTTATTCATAAGCAGAAACAATGAATGAACAGGTTTCTAAATTCTCACACATAAATGACTCAGTTCACCGTCCATTAAATATATTAAATTCAATTTGACTATCAAAAACTTTAATTATTTTACCGGTCCCTAAACTACTTGATAATTAAATGAACATAAATTCAATTAAAATATGCAAGTGACTTTTTAAAAATGGTTCCATTTCTAATTATAAATATTGTCACACAAAGAAAATAGAAAAATATATATATAGTAATAACATAAACTTTCAACCTACCCTGAGTAGTCAAACTACAACTACACCTTCCTAATTTCCTTCCTAACCCACCAAATTCAATTATTATTTATAAAAACAAAACAGAAAAATAAATAAAAAATTGACAGTAAAATGATTTCATGAAAAATAAAAATATGGGGGTATTATTTGTCTTTGTCACTTCACCGGTAAGTTCTGTAAGCCGGAGTATACATACAACTCTCCGCAAACTTCTCCAAATCTTTCGGTTGAGGAAGACGAGTCGCCAAACCTAAAACAAAAACACAAACTCAGTTATTATGATAAGTGATTATACTATAAGCGATTAATTAAGATGTTTATCTAAGAGCTCACCAAGCTCATAAGCCTTAGCAGCAACTTTGGCAGCAATGTGAGCTGAAATCTTTCTGATGTTTGTGAATGGTGGAAATATCAGACCCTTCTCAAAGTTCTCTTCTGTTACTTGTTCAGCTAATGCCTCAGCTGTTACATGAATGAATTCTATTACTCCATTTTGTTTATAAAATGTATGT
The DNA here is from genome assembly GCA_963859935.3 of Lathyrus sativus. Classification (NCBI taxonomy): domain Eukaryota; kingdom Viridiplantae; phylum Streptophyta; class Magnoliopsida; order Fabales; family Fabaceae; genus Lathyrus; species Lathyrus sativus. The sequence goes on along the minus strand of OZ012735.1, from coordinate 886,067,064 downwards.
ATTGATTGATCCTATGTGCATTACATTGAATATTTTAAGTAAAGCTTTTGCGAACTTACATGCAGCCAGAAGAAGATCGTCGTGCACGCGAATGGTGCCGGACATTATTAAACCTAGGCCGAACCCAGGGAATATGTACGCGTTATTCGACTGAAGAGCAAAAATATTCAAATTAGTCGATCATAAATGAATCTAAAATAAGGAATGGAGAATCTCGGGGTTAGACCTGGCCAGGCACAAACACTTTCCCCTTGTATTCAAATGGCGGAAATGGGCTCCCACTTGCAAAAATCGCACGTCCCTGATTTTCGTGGTCGAAGGAAGAAAGAAAACAGAATGGTCAGCGTTGATCCAAGAATAGGATTAAATTTCAATGCAAAATACAAGTTGGTTCTTATTACCCTGCTCCACAAGTAAGCTTCTTCGGCAGTACATTCTGACTGTGATGTTGGGTTGGAAAGAGCCAGAATAACCGGTTTCTACAAAGATTATCAGACAAAACATTACTCAACTTATTCCAACATGAAGTTGCATTGGAGTTTTACTTAATAATAGCAACGTAGATGAATTGATCGAACGGAACGTTACCTCGTTAAGTGAAGCCATCGCCTCAACCACTTCTTTGGTAAATGTTTTTCCTTGGCCCGATGTTCCGATAAGCACTGTCGGCTTAATTTTCTGAAAAGATGACATTGAAAATGTCAGAAAATCGAAACTTCTGTTGTTTGTATTTTATGAATGTGTCTAGGTGTAAAAAAATGGAAGATTTATCATACGTTAACAGCATCGAGAAGGCTTGTAACAGGTTCGTGTTCATGAGCCCACGGCTTCTTGAAATGTTGAAGTGATTCTTTACGGGATTTAACAATCAATCCCTGAAAAAGTAAGAATAAAGGATTAATAAGGACGAGAATCAATTTTATAAACGGGGAACTGACTTAGATATTCCTAACCTTAGAGTCCACCAACCAAATATTCTTGCGTATTTCCTCCAACGGACCATTTGTCTGCATAATAACGGTAGTTTCTTGATAAATTTAAAATATTCATGCAATACTCACGTCACAATACTCTCACCGCCTTACAAGTAGCTACCAACCTGTTTAGATATTTCAAGAGCAATGAGTTCTGCGATTCCGGTGCCAGCCTGCAACACCAGACAATATGATTAAGCCAAAAAGTATAAATGGATGTAGCAGTTCGAAAGAATTCTCTTCTGAGAAACAACGATGAAACAGACATACCTCTCCGGCACCAAGGAATAAGAATCTGTGGTCAGCTAAGTTTCCACCAACCAATTTCAAAGCTGCAACTAAGCCAGCAAGAACAACTGATGCAGTTCCCTGGAACATAGATATAACGTCAGAGACAATCACGACACGAGTTTTGAGCATTGTTATAAAAAAAATATATGAATTCAATATCTAGTATAAGTATTCATTACCTGAATATCATCGTTGAAAACCAGATGTGTTGATCGATATTTTTCAAGCAAATCAAAAGCATTGTGGTTCGCAAAGTCTTCAAACTAATTATGTTGAACAACAGATACATAAAACAAGAAAGTTAGAATCAGTAAGGACTGTGATCATTTAAGCAAAGAAACAAGTTGTGCTTTATCACATTTGCTTGATACCTGAATTAGGACTTTTTCGCCGTAAGTTTGCTTGACTGCAGTCATAAACTCGTGTATGAGTTCAGAATATTCTTGCCCGATTGCTCGTCTGCGCTTTAGCCCGATATATAATTCATCATTGAGCAGCTTCTCATTGTTTGTCCCGACATCGATCGTTATAGGAAGACACTGTAACAAAGTATAAGGTCATTGCAAGTTTACGATACGCGTTATTTACGAGTAAACAAGTAACAATATAGCCGAAATATACTTACAGCTGAAGGACGAACTCCTCCTAGTGCCGTATATAAAGAAAGTTTTCCCACCGGTATTCCCATCCCCTGAGAAAACGGCATACATCGAGATTACAACATCAGATCTTGTGAGTCAATTTAATCATCAAAAACGAATAATGTGAAACACGCTTAGTAGAATTTACCTGACAACCTAAATCGCCAAGACCTAATATCCGTTCTCCATCGGTTACAACTATGACTTGAATGTTCTTCTCGGGCCAATTTCTCAACACTTCAAGAATCCTCCCCCTATAGTTTAAACAATGAATTAAATATTCAATCAAAGGTGAATACTAACAAAAAATTCTAGGAGGATAAACGAGCAATCACGTTTAAACTTACTTCTCGTTCAAACTTATATAAAGACCCTGTGGACGCATAAAAATGTCTCCGTATTTCTGGCAAGCCTCACCAACTGTTGGAGTATACACAATTGGGAGTAATTCTTCAACATGTTCAATGAGAAGTTTGTAAAACAGACGTTCGTTTCTTTCCTGCAATTACATACGGGTTTCAAAGTTATAAACGAAGTAATGAACAAAACAAACCAAAAACCGCGAAAATTTTCAAGAGGACACCGCACCTGAAGATCCATCATGGCAGTGTATCTCTGCAACGGAACTTGATATTGGCGTATGTGCTGGATCATTTTCTTCACCTGAGTTTCTTGAGGAATAGTTGTTGGGGGAAGAAGACCGCGCAAGTAGTGAGCATCCCTCTCTTTTTCAGTGAATGCCAACCCTTTGTTGAAGTGCGGATCTCGCAACAACGTGTAACCACTACAAAACATTAATCAACCAATAAGTAACAACATCATGGATCATAGACATAAACATTCAGAACGCTTAATATTCAAATAAATTACTCAAATTACAAATGATTCAATCTGTTGAAAAATAAACTCGTTAAAACGATCGATACACAAAGATGCAAATTCACATTCATATACCACAGAAAAGAACCAAAACTACACTCTATGACATCTAATAAGCAACCTATGAAGCACAAACACCAGAAACATACACCGATACTAACACGTTAACATCAATAATAATTTGAAAAAATGAATAAACTAATCATAATCATAAGTGTTAGTATCAGTTTCGGACAAAACTCTGACACACGGAAACACTTTTTTTCCGAGTTGTACTGTCTATGCTACATAGTCAACAACAACATATTCAAGATCTATGCTTCATTCATAACAAGAAAACAATTCAATAAAATTTCAAGCACTCCAATTGAATGGATGACAACATAAACAACACAACAGACAAGGATCTAAAATGAATCTAACAAAGAATCAAAACATAACAAAACCCAAGATATGATCAAAATCAAGAAAAACAACAACTAGCAAAAACACAAGATCAGAACTATAACTCTCACCTAGCAACAGAAACACTCCAGGGAGTAACAGAATGATCCTCAGTAGCCTTATCCTCGCCATAAACATCTCTAGGACCGCCACCGGAGATCGGGTTGTTGTCAACATCTTCCACCACCGGCTCATTCTTAATTTCTTTCAAAGGTGTGTCCATAACAACACTCCCATTTCTGTCATTGCTTGGTGACATACAAGTCACCCTCCAAGGTCCATAACCTCTTTTCTGTCCACCACAGATATTACCACACCCACCTAATCCTGAGTTACCCTGCTCACAATAAATTCCACATTAATAACAAAACCCAGATGAATAAATCACCTAATCTAACTCATTTTCAAAAAAATATTTTTTTTTTACCAGAAAGTTGCATCTGGTTGAAGAGATCATGATGATATGCTGTGTCACAGAGAGGAGAGAGAGAGGGAGTTGAGGGAAGTAGGTAAGGTTTTTCTCTGTCACTCTCTCTCTCTCCTATTCTAAACCTGAGTTTGGAATTTCTCTGTAAGACAACAAGAGAGAGAGATTGATTGTGTTGTAGGAAATGAAACAATGAATCAAAACATGTTTCGTAACCTCACCTTAAAAAGGTTGCAACTCGCAACTTGTTTGAACAAGTACCATGAACGAACTCCATTTCCCATCGTCTTTATCTTTACCAAATTACCCTTCGTTTTTTCCAAAAACTATTTCTATTTTTTTTAATAAAAACAAAACAAAACTATGCAATCAATCAATATTATCAATAAAATAAAAATTGCAAGTGAGTCCAAAAATACGTGTGGCTTTTCTTTTTCTTTTATTTTTTTTTTTGAGAAATATATTTTGATAAAGATTTAATTTGTTTTTTAATATATTGTGAGTTTTGTTTTGAGACTAGTCGTAATCTGTGTAACTATGGAATTGTGATGTGGGTGCCATCACATTAACACGTGGAATGTACAGGTACATTCTTTTTTTAATTAATTTAGTAATACTCTAAAAATATTATTAATTTACCCATATTTTCTTTTTTTAATTTAAAATTATTAGTTGTTAAATGTTGAAATTATATCTACATTTGTTTTCTAGCATTGGAATTTGGATCTCTATTTTCTTTAACTTTAATTTAATTAATTTAAATGTATGATTATACAATGTCAAACGAAATCAAAGATAAAAATGAATTGAATGTAAAATAATTTGTGTATGAATATATTTATAAAAAAATTAATTGAATACTTTAATGTAAAACTCGTATTTAAACTCAAAAATTATAAATTATGAAAAATTAATTTTTGAGGTCAAATCAATTCTATTTCAAAAAAATTAAATATTTTAAAATCATTTCAGAATAAATTATATATTTTTAAAATTATTTTTCCCTTTCTAAAAAAATCAAACATACACTAGATAATGTTAACTTGTACCCTTGGAGCACATGTTAAGAACTAAACTAAGAAATATCATCTTGGAAATTGTGTACAAACTTAAATTAAAATATAAAATTAATTTTTAAATTAATTTTTCAATACAAATTTACTAAAAGTGGTTTCCTTAACATATACCCTAGATGCGTTAAAATAGTTTAGTTGATATACAAATCATTAGTTGTGTGAAATATATATATATATATATATATATATATATATATATATATATATATATATATATATATATATATATATATATATATATATATATATATATATATATATATATATATATATATATATATATATATATATATATATATATATATATATATATATATATATATATATATATATTGGGTAAAATATATTTAAAATGAAATAGAAACATACTAGTTTGTGACTTTAAAAGACTGTTTATAAAAATAAATAAGATATCTTTTATAAAAGTGGATTAAAATATATGTTGACCGTTGACCAGTTCCTTTATGGTTACATTTTTAAATGAAAGATAACATTAAAAGGTTGGATGATTTCAAATTCCATTAATCTTAATGTAAATAACAAGAATAGTATAAAATTAGTTTATACGAAAGTTTAATTTTAATATATTATAAATATGAAAATTTATATTTTTTTTAGTCTAGAATATAATCTATATTTAAAAATGTCTAGGATTATATTAAGAGGGATCACATTGACATTTTGTGACAAAATTTATTTGAAATCCTTACATATCATTTATTAAGTTACTAATAACTTGAAAACTAAGGCATAATATTATTATAATAGACGATAACTACGGGTGTGTAGGATAACTATTTAATATGAATCAATTCATTTTTATGGTTATGGTTTATAAATCAAACCATTTGTTCCGAACCGGTTTAAAACTTGTTCCAAATGAATTTTGATTTTAATCTAAATTATTTAATTAAATTTAAATTTAATTTTCTTTAAATTATATTAATTTTTGAATTTTAAATTTTAATATATTTTTTCTTTGAAAATTAAAAAAATTAAAAAAAAATTAAAAAATTAAAAATAAAAATTCTAAAATAAAAAACTTCAATAAATTATATGAAATTAAAATGGTGACTAATATGTTATAATAAATATATTTGTATATTTCAAAACTTCTATCTATTGGTGGAAAAATCTAAAATATTTATGATCATTTTTCCCTAAAGCTTTACTGATCTTTGAGAGTTCATATAATTAATTATTGAAAGTTTATATAATTAACTATTAAAAGTCTATATAATTTGTGAAGTATTAATACACCATTTTAGGTAATTAGAGAAATCGTAAACAATTTTTTTTCATTTTGAAATACAAAATTCTGAATTTTTTGTAAAATCATATTTTTAATGAAATTAAAAAAAAATAACTTTAAAATAGTTCAAATATAAAATTGATTTATAACGTGTATATGATAAAAAATGAAAAGAGATAAAAACATACTAATTTAACAAATAATGAAATTTAGAACCAATAATTAAACCATATTATTATCCGAACCGATTTATATTTGGATAACAAAATGGATAACTAGATTTATATTTTAGCATTTGATTTGGATTTTTAAAAGTGAAATAATTTGGATACAAATTTGGTTAACAATAACCGGTTTTTTTGCACATCCCTAACGACGACCTAATTTAAAGGGGGTGCATATGTAATTATGATGTATTATTATAGTAGACGACAACCTGATTTAAATGGGGATGCATATGTAATCATAATATATTATTATAGTAAACGACAATCTGATTTGAAGGGGGTGCATATATAATCATGATGCGAAAACTTTAAACTACTTATTTTTTAGATGGAGATACACTTTATTTTTTTGTAATTTAATTGAACGATTGTTTAACATGAATATTGATAAAGCTAGTTGCCATAGGTTATTCAAACTTATTTGTAGAAGTTTGAGCTCTCAAATTTAGAATATGATCATTACCCTCATCATAATATTTATTTGGAAAATTTGCCACAAAATAAATTATATCATATTTTAAAATGGTGAATTGACTTTGATAGAGACATTTTTTATGTTAAACAATTGGTCTCTCTCTCTCTCTCTCTCTCTCTCTATATATATATATATATATATATATATATATATATATATATATATATATATATATATATATATATATATATATATATATATATATATATATATATATATATATATATATATATATATATATATATATATATATATATATATATATATATATATATATATATATATATATATATATATATATATATATATATATATATATATATATATATATATATCTTTCAAAGTGTATATGTAACTTCAATTCACAATTTACAATTATTAAATATTTTTGATGCATGAGATATTAGAAATAGTTTATGAACATTGTTCAGATTTTTTTAATTAAAATTAAAATTTGCACCTCGTTTCAAGCTAAATTGCATAGAATCATGTTGGTTATTGAATATACTAACAAGAAGAATTAAAAAAATATTTGGCTTGAAATCGACTTAATGTTAATCATCTTACATTTTTTAATGGGAATGTTGTCTCTTGACATCTTTTAAAATTGTAAGAATATGTTACACACTAAAGAATTCTTTAGATTTAAAATATATCACATTTTTAAAAAGAAAAATGCATGTGTAAATAAATTAGACAAAATATATTTTTTTTATTATGAAGTTTGGTAGAATTCACTTTCTATTTGTGTTTTTCAAAAAAAAAAATTAAGAGAGAGATTAAATATGTTTAACTATCAATTTTGATAGTTTTTTTTTTATGAATTAAGTTCTAAATCCATATTTTTTTATTTAATAAATTACATTTATTAAAAAAGTTAAATATGTTTGGTCAAAAGAAAGTATTTTTTTATTCGGTCAAAATAATTAAATATGAAAGCATGAAATAAATAAACTTTTTTATTTATATTAAAAAGTCCAAATGTTATTTTTAAAATATTATTTAAGAAAATAGTTATATTTAAAGATAGTGATTTTATTTAAAGTATTTATTATTTTTGTAGTAAATTTAACAGAAGTGATTAGACAGCATTTAAATAATTAAATCAATATTTAGTGTTCTTAATGTTTTAAATAGAATTAAATCATGTGAAAAAATGTTGTAAATAAATCAATTATTTTGCCATTTTAAACAAGATTATTATCCTTTTAAAGCAAACTTTAACATAAGATTGAATCAATAGCTTTCATAGGGGTTTGTTTGGTTTTGGACTAACCTTTAAAAAAAACAAAATGTTTTTCTTTATGGGAGAAACGTATAGCAACAAAATATTATTCTCTTTATTTGTATTTTCATGCATCATAAGCTTGGACGGTGCATCGCATGTAGTATTAGAAAATGTCTTCCCATGTATTTATAAGAGGATAAATTATTTTACAATAAAATTTTGTTGTCAACTGCATTATTTTTTATATATTTATTTTTAAAAATATGTATAAATTGTAAGAGATATAGAGTAAATTAGAAATAGATATAATAATATTATTAAATATTTGTGTTGGAAAAAAAATCATAGAGGAACACAACAATAATACAAGAGAATAATTTGAAATTTTCAAAATCCGAGAAAAAACCACAGTTGTTACTCAAATGACAACCTGAGAATATCAGTATATGAAAATTGTTATAACATATAGACTACCATCAATCACCACAAAGTTTCAATACACTCGCACTCTCCGAAGCAAATATTTAACTATCCCTTACAACGCTCTAACATAAGAGTATAAGAGAAAATATAAAAAGTCAAATATAAGTTTAAAGTCTTTTTGACTCGTATATCTTGTAACAATGAACTTAAATCCTCAATATAGCCTCCGACTCCTTCTTCTTTTACAAAACTAAGCGATGTGAGACTTTTTCAACATGTATATTTTCAACAAATCCCAACAATTTTCACCTTGATTGAAAATATTACATTAGTTTTCATTGTCTTCACCGACAATCGTACTCCACCATAAAAGTATAATCACTTGAAGCTACACCACTCCAAGAATTTTCACATTGTCTCTACAAACAATTTTAGTTTAAAAACTATCACACTCCACCTAAAGAAGAGTATACTTCACTTGAAGGTAAATCACTTCAAGAATTTTCACATGTCGAAAAACAAGGTAAACGCTTATGGTGCAACTTCCATGTTGGTGGGAAGCTCTTCAACCATCGATATAATCTCACAACACATTTTGCATCAATGTCCATGTGTTAATCCGCTAGCAATAACTCGTATTTTTCCATGACAACTGAAATGTCATGAGGACACACTTCATAGTTTTCAGAGAAGATCATCCTCTCTCATAGCGAGATAGACATTGTTAGCATTTGACTGAGAGTCATTCTATAATGTTGCCCCATCAAGACACTTATACTTTATATGTTCAATATTTCCATATTTCCAACATCTCATAGTTTCATTGTTTTTCTTCACATAAGGCCTTCCTCTAGCAACCAACACATAGTTTGATGAAGTACTATCATCACCCTTTAATCTTCTTTCTTCAGAAATAATTTTACTAACAACTTCTTCAAAACTCAAAGTTCCCTTCTCATATATCAAAACAAATTTAATATGCTCATAGGAAGATGGAAGAGAGCATAAGAGTCTCAAAACTTTATCTTCATCATCAATCTTGACTTTAATAGTTTCTAATTCAGAAACAATACTATTTAGAACACTTACACTACTACAAAAATGACTTTTGGCAGCGCATAAAAAGACAGCGCTTTATGAAAAAGCGCTATTAAAGAGTCATGAAAAAAAAAGAAAAAAATAGCATACCTTAGACAGCGCTTTAAAAAAAGCGCTGCTAAAAGTAGACCCTAAGAAAGCGCTTTATAAAAAGCGCTGCTAAAAGTATGCCCTAAGAAAGCGCCTTTTTAAAGCGCGGCTATAGGTGTAACCTACGAGAGCGCTTTTCTAAAAGCGTTGCTAAAGAGGGGGTCTAAGAAAGCGCTTTTAGGGGGTACAAAAGAAAGCGCTTTTAAAAAGCGCTGCTATAGGTCCTGCCTAAGGCATACCTTAGAGAGCGTTTTTCAAAAGCGCTGCTAAAGGCCATGCAAAAGCGCTGCTATAGGTTTAAGTAGAATAAATTTAAAAATACCCACCAGAATGTTTCCAGAAACAGAACTGTCGTGTATCCTTCTTTCCTTCTTTCCCTCTCGCGAACGTTGCCCTATTCACCATCGACGCATTTCGTCCATTGCCTCCATCCGACAGTCTCCCTCTGTCGCCGTCCTCCGTTCATTCCATCGTGCATTTCATTTCACCGTCATCCGTCCATTTTGACTATCATCTCCGTCCTCCACCTCCACTATCAGTGCATTTCCACCATTTTTACGGTATTTGAAGTTTTTCATTTTTTATTTTTCTCGATTATTCTCTTGGTTTTTCATTTTTCTGAACTAATAGATTTAAACTTTGGATTGAAACTGATTGAAACTGATTGTTTATTGGTTGTAAAGTTAGTGGATGTGGTGGTATATTTGAACTTTGGATTGAAACTGATTGTTTATTGGTTGTAAAGTTAGTGTAACTAATTCAGTTAATGTTTGGGGTAGGTTTGTTTGCAATTAGTGTATACACAAATGTTAAGGATTTCATGAAGAAGTTAGTTTTTGAATTGTAACATTGTTAATCTTTCTATTAGTAACAGTTAGATGGAATTAGGATAGTGAGAGATTGAAGGTTAGTCGTTAGGGAGTTAGTGTTAAGGATTAGTTAGAACTATTGGTTAGTTTTTGAGCTTGAACTGAAGTTAGTTATGTTAAGAGTTTAGTTTATGTTAATTTGTTGAGATGTGAATTTGGCTTTGAATCTCACTTGGTGTTGTGATGCTGTTAAGATAGCTACTTGACAGTCAATGAAACTTGCTTGTTAAATTTGAAACATATTAGTCTTTAGAATAGATGGTTGGAGAATACTAGCCATACTAACTTTACAAATATTACTTTCACACATATAGTTAGAGAAGAAAATTTTTGCGTTGATTTTTTTTTTGCTAATATAAGTAGTAGTGTAGATTTTTTAATTACTTTTGTTTCTATCACTATTAGAATTAAAGAGAATTTTAATTTGTAAAAAATATGTTAGGTATAACTTTATTTAAGTTTTCTCGTTTTTTATGGTATTTTATTTTGTTCCTCATTTTATAGTTCCTTAGTTGTTCCACCTTTTTCTTTTAATATTATAAGGCTTTATTAAAATAAATTATCAACTATATAAGAAGTTGTTATATTATTGCAAGTTTTATCAACAATTGATGTTCCAAGAATTATTTAATGTTGATGATGTTATTAATTTTGTCTGTTATAGGGTTACCTGTGAAGAGAAAGGTTGTGATCGTTTCCAAGAATGCTACTGTGTAGCTTTCTTAGAAGTTGGTGATTTCTTTACAGGTATTCGCTGTTTTTGTTTAAGTTTCTTAGTTTAGTTTAGCCTACTTAATTAGTATGGATAAAAAATGGATGTCTTCTAATCGATTGTCAAAAGAGTACGAGAATGGGGTATCAAAATTCGTTAAGTTTGTTGTTGAACACGCCAAAGACCCCAATACGGATTGTGTTGAATTATATATAAGCAGGTTTATGTGAATTACAATGATTATGACCAAAGTGTTGAATTACAATGTATATTTAAGGCCAGAGTGTTGAATTACAATGTATATATAAGGCCAAAGTGTTGAATTAAAGGCCTGAATTATAAGTAGGGAATGTAATTGTTACAAGCAGGTTTATCGAAAAAAATATTAAAAAAATGATTATTTAAAAAAAAATTAAAATTGTGAAGAATAGACAACGCTTTTACTAAAAAGCGCTGCTAAAGGGGGGCATAGAGAGCGCTCACAAAAGCGCTGCTATAGGAGGGGAAAGGAGGGAGAATATGCAGCGCTTTGGAAAAGCGCTGCTAAAGGGGGGGTTGAGGGAATAGGCAGCGCTGCTAAAAGGGGGGAAAAGCGCTGCTAAAAGTGCTGCTAAAGGGGGCCTATAGCAGCGCTTTTTCCATATAAAAAAAACGTTGTCTTTACCTTTAGCAGCGCCACTTTAGGCAGTGCTGCTAAAGGTCTTATTTGGCATAGTGAATTAGATGATCAGATACTTTCGTATGTTCATCCATACGTAAGCTATGAAATTGCTCCTTCAACAACAACCAATTTGATATATCATTTCCTTAATATAGTCATTCAAGTTTCTTCCAAAGCTCTTTGTCTGACGACGTACCAAGAGTATTCGCAATAATATTCTTAGCCAAAGACATACATATTGTACTCGAAGCTCTCAAATCTAGTTCCTCCTACTTCTCATTGTCCATGTTGGAAATGTTTATTTTCAACGCCTTGTGTAATCCTCATTGTATCAAAACATCTTTGATTTGAATTTTCCACAAGGAAAAATTGATTTTTCCATTAAATTTCACTAAGGTCAATCTTCATTGCACTTGAAAAAATTGACATTGCGGCCAAAATCTTTCATACAGTATAAAATTTCTTTTCTGTTGTGGAAGATCAGACAAAAGTGCAACCATGTAGCATACTAAAAAAATTTACCCCGCCAAACCAAGGCTCTTGATACCAATTATTGGAAAATAAATAAATCATAAACAAAAAAGAGGAACATAATAACAACACAGGAGATTAATGTGAAAACTCTAAAACCGTAAAAAAAACCACGACCGTTGTCAAATGACAACCATAGAATAAAACTATGTGAAAATTGTTACAACACATATACTACCCTCAACCATCCCCAATACACCCGTGTTCTCCAAAAAAATATTTAGTTACCTCTCACAACACTCTAATACAAGAGTATAAGAGAATACACACACACACACACACACACACAGAGATAAGCTTAAGATGTTTTTGATTGGAACATCTTGTAACTAAGAACTTGAATACTTTATATATAACATTGGATTCCCTCTTCCTTTACAAAACTAACCGCTATAAATCATTAGTATCATTTCTTTTTCCTAATCTCTTTTACTTTCCACTTGATTTATTTATTTGATTTTTTGTTGCAAATTTAAACATTTTTGATAAAATATTTTTAAACTCTGATATTGAAAATGATTTTGTTTCAAATCAGCAATTTTTAAACCTATGCAATTCACCCCTCTCCCCCTCCCTTCTTGTGTATGGAGTCACATGTCCAATAAGTAGCATAAAGCATAACTCTTATTCAAAGACTAATTTTTTCAGGAGGAAGATGACTTTCAACACTTTTTTTAACAAAAGCACTTTCCTAAACACACCTTCACTTTAATGGTCATAGGTTTGAAGTGTGGAAAACTAGATTTAAAATATTAATCCAAAGTTTTGATCTTGAATTGTGGGAAATAATAGTCAATGGTATGTTTATCCCTACTCATTACATAAATGGTAAAGTAATAGATAAACCATATTTTCTTTGGACCGTAAAGAAAAAGAGAAAGTTTGAAATTGATTTTAAAACTAAAAACTTCTTTAAGTGAAAACCAATTTTTCTATATTCTAAATTGTAAAGGCTTTAATATGAAAAAATTGGATCACCCTATTTACAAAATGTTCTTACTATGATAGATTTGGCCACTTGGAGTCATATTGTTTTGATAAATTAAGAAGGTATAAAGGTGGAAACTCTAAACCTCTTAGAACTACTAATGCACAGGGACCTAAGAAAATTTGGATACCAAAGGTGAAAATTTAGTGTGTTTTGCATGGATGCTTTACAACTTTATTGAAGTTGAAGTTGTGCAAAGCAATGTGTATACCTTTTAGTATGCATGATGGGCCTAGTAGTGTTTGATTATACTAATGCTTGTCATCCAATAACGTTTATTGATGGTGTATATAAACGTTCATGATCAAAGTAAATTTCGGCGAGAATGGTCTTAACACGTATGATCTATGATGATCCGTTAACCTCTTAGACGTTTGAGGATATAAGTTTATAACGGATCTATTTATCATTTTGCTTGAATCAAATATCTTATAAATAATTCACACAGAAGAATTTATGACATTGTTTTGTTGTTCCCTCGAAAGGGGGAAGTTTTATCAAGATCATTTGATATTTAAGGTGGTACATTTTTAGAGGTTGAATAATAGGAAAAATCCGAATAACCCTCCAAATAAAGTGGTTTATTATTTTTCTCATAAATTTATAATAATTGTTACTAATAAAATGTATGATCTTCTAGCATTTTTCAAGAAAAGGGTGCAAACAAGATAAAAAAAAAGGGGGTCTTAAAAGCAATGTGCCAAAGTTAAAAAATAGCCCAAAGCCCAGAATAAACAAGGAAGCTAAAAAACAAGGAAATAATAAATTATAATTGATTAAATAGCCTACACGTTTCAAAATTCATACACAATCAGATAGAATTTTCCCCTCCAAGCAAAACAAATCAGTGCATTGATGGAGAGCGCACAAGATCTTCAGCGTTATCATTACCTAATTGGTTAGGGCCAAAATATAATTGATTATATGGCTTATTTTGGAAATATTTGCTTCTCTTATTTTCTGGGTCAAATCTTCAATGATTTTGTAGAGCTTTTGCACGCCTAGACCTTCATAAGGAGCAGTATAAATAGGTAATCATATTTTCTTCTTTTGCATAATTATTTTTCTCTTTTCCTTCTTTATTCTTGAGTTGTGTGTGTGTGTGTGTGTGTGTGAGAGAGAGAGAGAGAGAGAGAGAGAGAGAGAGAGAGAGAGAGAGAGAGAGAGAGAGAGAGAACCACTATTGTATTTCATCACCATTATGACACATAGGAAGTTAAGCTTCACATCTCATATCCTTCTCTCGAAAGACATCTCACATCAAAAACAACAATGAAGATTCTTTCAAGATTTCATAAATAGAATTGTTTTAAGAATACATTCCTTCGATGCTTGAATCTTTCAAGAATATGAACTATTAGAGATTTTTGAATATTTAAACTTAACGAGCTTTATCTACAGTCCTCCAAAGAAAGTATACCCATTGGTAGTCAAGATGTTCTTCAAAGATTTCACAAATTGAATCTTCACCTCCCAGCAAAAAAAAAAAGTACATTAATGGAGAGAGCGCAAGATCTTCAACATTATCATTACCTAATTTATTAGGACTAAAATATAATTGATTATATGGATTATTTTAGAAATATTTGCTTCTCATATTTTCTGGGTCAAATCTTAAATAATTGTGTGGAGCTTTTGCACACCCAAACCGTTAAAAGGAACGCTATAAATAGGTAATCATATTCTCTTCTTTTGCATCATTCTCTTTTTCTCTTCTTTCTTTGTTATTTATTTGTGTGCGTGAGCGTACCACTTTTGTATTCTATCACCATCATGACACCTAGGAATTATCACCATCATGACACCTAGGAAGTTAAGCTTCACATATCATATCCTTCTCTCAAAAGACTTCTCATCTCAAGAACAACAAGGAAGATTCTTTCAAGATTTGGCAAATAGAACCATTTTAAGAATTCATATCTTGGATGCTTGAATCTTTCAATAATATGAATACTTTGATATTTTTAAAAGAATTAAGCTTAACGACCTTTATCTACAGCCCTTCAAAGAAAGTATATCCATTGTTAGTCAATATGTTCTTTTCAAATCTCTAATTCATTGATGGGATCATCTACTCCAAAGTAAGAAAGCACAAAATATCTCTTCCCTTTGATGAGTTTGTTGATATTTTAGATTTATCCCATAATGGACCCCACTTAAAGCCATATGAATAATGTAACGTGACAATCTCAACTACAAAAGTGTTTCCTCCTATTTTCTGTCAAATCCAAAATCACAAATATTCTCTTTATTCAGTGTAGGCTCTATGTGCCCAAATATTTGTCTAATTTATTATTTGTTAAATCATATACTATTTCTAAGAAAGAGTAAGTCCAGTCACTTTACCAGGTCTGATGTTGTCACAATATGGATGTTTGCCAGCAAGTCTGAAACAAACTAGGCAAATGATGTGATCCAACTGATATTGGGGAGAAAAATAAAAGGAATATGCTTACCATACGGTAACTTGGTTACGAAGAATTTGTTCAAGATTTAACATAAATAGAAGAAGAGACAATAGAGGTAATGCGATATGAAATTTTTTATTGGAAAATAACTCAAAAACCTCTCAAGAGAAAGAAAAAGAGTGTTGAAAAACAAAAACAATAAGGTTTGACGGGTCTCGAAGATTTTAGCTATGAAGTTTCTGAAACAACCTCAGTTAAAGATTTAATTAAGGACATCATAAAAATACTAAAGTGAGCGAATGGTAAGATCAACTTCTCGGCGTTTCACTTTGCACAGGACCTAAGACACATACGTCCTTAGTGTGCTTTATTCTTTATGCAATTTCCCGCTTATTTTGATTACTTCAATTCCTGCAATTTCCTGCTTTATGTAATTTGAATTCTAGCTTTTAAATTAATGAAGTGATGTTTGCTTTACTTCTTTAAGCAAAATGGGTATGACGTATGTGAACAATGTGCTTGCATATTTATCTTTTGTCTAGAATCTTTACCCTCTATTTTTATTATGACGAAGGGGAGGAAGTATACTCTTAGGGGGAGTTTAGTAACTCCAAATTTTATCTGCCTGTATATTCTTTTACCACCTCCTCGACAGATGTGTTGTTGTCATTAAAATTGGGGAGAATATGGATTTATGTGCTTATAAGTGTAATCAGTAAGTGATCAAAGATGGTGAAGTTTATGGATACCACGATACAAGTTTATCAACAACTGTGTAGTTTTGATGAGCATGGTTTTGATTATGACAACACATAAAGTCAAGTAGTTGATAACGTTAGTTCAAGTGGTCAAAGATGCACAAGGTAGTCGATCAAGTTATCCTTCCAAATAGAGCTAAAAACATTTTTTTAACATTATAAACAATTGTCCAATGACTCTCAATAAAAGAGTTAAGGTTTATGATCACTGTCAAACTTAACTTTCAACATCTCAGGTGATGGTAACTATTAAGGAAACATATCAAGTCTCATTAAGAAGACTCAAGTCTCTTATGTGATGCTAAAATCAAAGATGATAAAATTAAGACTTAAAGCTTCAGAGTAAAAGAAGTGTTAAAGATCGTATGATCATATTCGTTTGAATGATTAGTGTTTTGGAAAGACACAAGGGTTTTTTTTAGAAGTATTATGGCTAAATCACCCCCCCCACACACACACACACAACACACTTAAAACATCGACAAGTCTCTCATTTTTTAATAAAAATGACCAAAAAATACATTTGGGGCCTAACCAATTGATTTGGGAAATGTCCAATTGATTATAAGACATTTGTAAATGTCTAATCGATTAGATTTTTGGCCTAATAGATTAGATGATTCATAATCCACTCTATAATCACTTGTGACGATCTCTTAATGATTGACAATGACTCTCTATCTAAACCTCCCATTTTAGGCCATAATATTCAATTATTTGCATTTCCTAATCAATTAGCTTAGTCAATTGGGTCATTTAATTGTCTCATGGATTGTTTCTGAATTTACACTATTTATTGATCTATAAATAGGGAGTTTCTCTATCATTTTATATCATCCAGAAAATGTGAAAAGCCTCATTTTTCATTTCTCTCATCACCTCTTTAAATCATTCTTATCTTTCTCACATATTTTTTAGCTATAGTGCTTTGAGAGTACTCTTGAGTCTTAGTGAGGATATTATTTTGGGTGAAGGTATAATTGTAAATTTACCAAGAGTAAATTTTTCTTTTGAGTTGGGAGATAAACAATTAAAAAACCTATTGTTTGTATTTGGGGGATTTTTCCAAGTCTTCTTTTGGGTTGTATGCTCATCCAAAGTAGAAAAGCTCTATTTTGGGTTTGTGAAGATCAATCAGTCAAAAATATTCACAGCGGTTTTTGAGCTTGGCCCGATTAAAAGCTTTATTGGTTCGAGATCAACCTGGTGTAAAATCTCACTTGATTTTTTAGTTCAGCTTATTAAAAGCTTAGTAGGTTCGAGATCATCCTGATAAAAATCTCGATTTGATTCGTGGTCAGTCTGTTTAAAACCTTGATTCGGTTTGGATGATAGCTAACTCTTTTTAGTTTGAGATTAGCCTGTGCAAAACCTCTATGTGGCTTAAAGACAAACTGCTCGAAGCTTTGTTCGTTGTTTAGTTTGAAAACTAACCACTTTAAGCCCTTACTTGTTGTTTGGATATCCTGAAAACTTCATTTCCTTATATAAGGGTGTTTGTGAGCTTAACCTTCTAAAAGCTCTCAAGCAATAATCATTACTCCCAGAATCAATTATTAAGGAGCGAAGTAGATCAATTTATTAGACCGAACCTCTATAAATCTCGGGTGTCATCACTCTTCCTTTGTCTCTTTTACTTTCAACTTGATTTCTTTACTTTGAATTTCTATGGTATATTCAAACGTTTTTTATAAAATGTTTTCAAACTCTGAAAATGATTTTATTTTAAATCAACGATTTTCAGACCTCCACAATTCACCCTTTTTTGTGTTTGGAGTCACATGTCCAATAGAGGAAACTACTTTCATGACTGAGCAAGACAATTATCAGAATAAAGTGTGTTAGGTGAGAATATGAGAATTAAATTGTCTAGAATAAGGGATTGAATATACTAATCTTTTAAAACCATTTTCAAAAACTTTTTCTTTGTGCAAAATTAGAGTTCAATAATTGAAAGCAAATGTGGCGATTGGAAACAAAAATATAAAGGATTGATTCAAGAATTGTATTTTTAATCATTTTCTTAACATGTGTGATTCAATCAAAATTTAACCTAACCAAGATAAATGAAGTTGATTCAACAAGCAATTTAATATTGATCATAATACAATTTTGGACAAAGCGCAAAATTGAGATATAACGATGATTGACTAATCCAATCTTAGAGTTATTACAAACTTAATCAGGGTATAGAATAATCAATGAACTAGATGCGTCATAAAACTAAACTTATATCATAAAAAACTATAAGTAAGATCAAAATCTAGATGAAATTCTAAGGATAACTGAATTCAAAATCATACGATATAATGTTGAAAATTAAAATAGATAGGGAAAGGAAATGTACACTAAATGTATAGTTGTTTGGTGATTTGTTCTCGTTATGCTTACTCCATTCATCAATGGTTTTATCAATCAAAATTATAACGTCTTCTACTATTTTAAAGATAATGATACAAGTATTTTGGTACAACGAATTATCGCCAATCTCAACACTATAAGCCCAATGCTTCAACCAACACAAATCTAAAATGATATTCCTTTATGTTTAAGCAGCTTGCTTAACCACTAATTGTTCAAGATCTTCAATGATCTTGATCCAATTATTTTGTTAGGCACAATAATTATGCTCCAAGCTTTCGTTCTGCAACAACCTTTACTCGGCTCTACTAGTACCTTATTTCAACGATTGTTCAACCAAGAATAATCGGACAAGTCTCAACTTTGTTATGCGGTAACATTTACTCAGTTCCACCAAAATCTTTCATGGATTACAGAGAAACTCTTTTTTTGTTAGATAAACACGAACTGATGCCTTAGACAAAAAGAAAACAATTTCTTTCCTGATACACATTGTAAAAACATTAGATTTCCTAATGTACCTTGGATCTACATCTCACACCCAATCTTTAGATTTTTGCACTACAAAATGGTTTCTTGATACAAGGTTGAAGATGATGAAGGATATCTAAAGAATCTCACACAACACAGCTGCAAACTCTTACAATAACATTCTATGAAGTTTTTCACAAAGTTGAACTAAGGAGATATTATGTGTTTGAATGAATAAACTTTCATGGTTTTCCAAGATTTCTGAAAATATGGGTGTCGATCTCAAGAAATATGAAATAATCTCAAATTGAAACTTCTCTTTCTTAGTGAATATCCCAGGCTCAACCAACAAGATTAATCACTTTGTTAACTAAGTGTCTAAAAAGACACTGAAAAGTTTAAATAGGTGATAAATGTTAGGCACAAAAAGGTGAAGGAAAGACAAAACAATTCGAGTCAAATCATAAGGTTATGATTTTGAATCAAAAGTAGTAAAGTGAGAAAGTAAACTAAGTTTCGTCTGATAGACACAACTAAGTCTCTTCAGGAAGACTCAACTAAGTCCCGCCTGACAGACTCAACTAAGTCTCGCTTGAGGGATTCAACTGATCTCCATCTAGAAGAATCATCTGAAACTTCGAGAGCTGAAGGCAGAAACAAAGCTTCGACTAAGCTCTTGAGGAAAGCCCAAGGATGAGAGAGAAAAAAATGACACACAATCTCAACAATTTATTTTAAAATTTAATGGTTCAGATTTATTATCATATTCTCATATAAAAATGACAGGCTCATAAGATATGAAAGAGAAAAAATGACACATAATCTTTATTATTTATTTTAAAATTTAATAGTTCAGATTTATTCTCATATTCTTATATAAAAATAATATTTTTATAAAAACGATATATATATATATATATATATATATATATATATATATATATATATATATATATATATATATATATATATATATATATATATATATATATATATATATATATATATATATATATATATATATATATATATATATATATATATATATATACACTTAAGTAGTATAAATGTTAGAAAAGAAAATTGCAAATTTGTTAATCAAATCAACTTGATATTAGATGGTAAGTGATTTTAATCTTTTAAAGAAGCGAATATATCTTCGAGGGTAAAATAAGTTAAGCAAAAGTGGAATTTGAAGCAAAGCAAGTTGAGTGGCTGAGAAATAGAGGTGCACTAAAAAAAATGAAGTTGCTGAAATTGGTAGGTGGGAGATTTACATGTGTGGATAATAACAATGGAAGAGTGGTTGAAAAGTAGGCCACCTTTCCTAAATGTGCCATGTCTTAATTCTCATGGGCGATGCAACATATATATACACAACAGTTAATTAAATTCTGTCTTCCATTCATGAAAATAAATTAATTAATATTATTTTGATTCATTACTTTATCGTATTTTGTGGACGTGGACAATTTGGCTTTCCCTTGTCATAAAATATGTGCAATCTTCATCATAACACCCGACGCATGTTGAGAGCCTCTAGGAAAAACAGTGGGAGGAGAGAGATATCACAACCAACTGACAAAAAGATAATTAAAGCATTTCTTTATGCACATGTTCACATCACATTATTCATATAATATTTATCTACTGTTTAGTGATTATCGTATTTGTAAATAGTGTATGATATTGATGTGAATATAACATTACAGATAGTAAACATAAGGTAGATGACAAATAATTGCTAAGATACTTATAAGGTAGATGCATCATACGAGATTAAATTTGTATTTTCTCAATTTTCAATATTTATTTTATTTACTTTATTTTTTTATTAATGTATGTAAATTTTGTTGTCACTATTTAAATTAGTTTGCTTTTAAATACTACAACAATAATATGTTACAATATAAGAAGTGGCAAATTATAGATGTTTGTGGTTTATTTCATTTAAGAGACAATATCACAATATTCAATCACTTTGTTATGGAAAATATTAATATAGTTTTACTCTTCTATTTTAATGATCGACGGGTGTGTTGACGATCACAATAAATCTCTTAGAAAGATATATATATAAAAAGACTCGATCTTTTTGTTGTTAGAGAAATTTATCATTGTCCTACCCTTTTTAAAATTAGTTGACTTATAACCAATCCTACTTAAGAGAGAGCATTACAAGACTCAATTTCTTTATTATGGGAGAAATTTAACATGATCTTACTTCTTTTCATAATACATTAGATGTAAACTATCATAATTAATCCCAATTATGAGAGAGTATCGTAAGACACATTGTCATATTTAATGAGGAGTTTATTGTATAGAGTATACATATAAGAAATATTAGTTATAGCAACCGGAGACATTGTTAAAAACTCATTCTTTTGTGGGAGAAAAGAATGCATCCCAACTACTTTAAAATCATGAGAAAAAAATATTGTAATGCATATAATTATGCTCACCTAGTTAAAAACTCTCTTAGGAATTATTATTGTTGAGAATAATAATATGTCAAGTGTGAGTTGGAGTCTCACATTGATTATAAATGTGGAGAGTTAAGCATTTATAAGTGGGAGAACTCATACATCTATCACCTTAAGATTTTGGATGAATATGTGGTGTCTCTCTCACTTGTGTTGCTCTTGACCCAATGTTAATGCTCCTCCTCATGACCCAACAATGGTATCAGAGCCTTTGGTTTGAGAAAGTGACCAACTTATATCGAAATGCCCAAGAGCGCTGAAATCGAATGCCCAGGAAGATGTGTATCGAAATTCCTAGAGAGGTGTCTAGTAATAGGTGTCAACGGCGATACAAGTGTATGTGGACAAGAGTTTCCACTTGAGATGGAACATTGTGAACTCACACTTGAAGGGGGAGTTTGAGAATAATAATATGTCAAGTGTGCGTTGGAGTCCCACATTAATTATAAATGTGGAGAGTTGAACATTTATAAGTGTGAGAATCCATACACCTATCACCTTAAAATTCTGGGTGAATATGTGATGTCTCTCTCACTTGTGTTCCTTCTCGAAAGGACCACATACATCGTAATGTACAATTTCGAATATGCAGGATGATCTCATTGGCATAGTCGAAAACAAATATGAGAGAAAATATCGTCAAGGTTATTATTGTAATACGAAAAAAAGTTAAATAAAATAGAAACACAAGAAAGGGTATGGGCCTTTTGGGTATGCCAATTTTAAGTAGGTAAAATTGACTCATTTTCTTCATTTTCCTTTTGTTTTCTTCATAAGTTTCCTATATTTCCGCCACAATGGATACTTTACTCCTATGATAAATTCAGTTTGTCTCAGCTTGCAGAGTATCTAAATAGATTCACATATTGTCAAATTATTGTCTCCTTTAGGATGTCGAACAAAATTCTACAATTGAATAGATTTGCACCTCTAATAATCGTTATATGTTTGTTGATTGAAAATAGGTGCTTTCAGAGAATGATTTTCATCAAAAGTTGTGATGGAATTAAGACTTTTTCTTTAAACTAAGGAGTCTCATATCTCTTCGTCGAGTGATTGAGGAACCTCTAATTTGTTGCAAGAGTCAACCTTAATATCTGTTTCTAATGGACCTTTTCTACTTGCATCCGCAAGACTTCATTCTGATGTTGTAACTCATCCAAGGTGGCTCAAACTTTGCCCAATGTCTCGTTTTCTTGAGTTAATTATGGCAACAAGATGAAGCAGAGCAATTTTTAAAATTGTCAACCCCGCCCTCGCCAATCTGCACCGCCTTGCCCTGAGAAATTTTACCTTTTCTATCCAAATAAAAAATGTTTATGTATTTTCAAATCTTCAATTCATCATAACATGAGAAATTAATAATTAAATTATATATGAGCATTCAAGATAAAGTAATCATACAACTTACATTTTTAAAAATCAAAATTATAAATATTAAATCATTAAAACATCATATTATTTTATTAAGGGTTAATGTATAATTCGACTAATAAATAAAAAGGTAACTTAATAATTTTGAGTTGGCTGGAGGAGTGCATGATGAGTAATAACACATCTACTCTGTTCTTAAAATATGATTTTTTTCCATTAAATTTTGAGTGAGTTCAGTCGAGTTTAAAAGAGACAAATATTTCATTTAAACATGAGATTTAGTCGTCTCATTTCTTCTATATTCACTAAGATGTGTAGAAATCAATGTCATTTTTTTCCACTTGGTATGTGTTTATCTCGTCTTGATGTTTTCTCTCTCGTATCTAGGAGTGAAAATATGTCAGACTTACTAGTAAGAGTCTACAACCTAACTTACATAGCCCCGATCAAACCACTTTTTTTTTTAAATTGAAAAAATATATATAATTTTTTTGTAAGTCTATTTAATAAAATAGGCTAGACAATGAATCATAAGAAAAACCTTTTAAACTTATCATATTAACTTACTTAAGTAAATATGAATTACTTTATTAATATTATATTGTAATTTGTATTGTGAATTAAAATACAAAATAAAACTTAATTATCTTAAACAATTTATGAAAATAAATTATAAAAATCTTATGAATAATTTCATAAATTGTTTACATAATTTTTTTCAAACAAAGAGTATCACAAAATTTAAGGTACTAAATTAAGTCGATGTAAGCTAACAATTAGTTCATTGGTATTTTAATTTCTTAGTCTATTTAACTATTAGTTTAATTGCTTATTTAAAAGTGTTCAAATAAAATAAGTTTTTAAGTAGACTAATATATCAATCAGACATTCGAAAAGATTATGCTCATGTCTAAAAATAAATCTATGATAAATTACATATTAGACTTAAACTTTGAATATTTTAACAGATCATATCCAAACTTATCAAAACCTAGTTTAGTTAAGTCCATTCCTATTTTTACACGTAACTTCTCACTTGATATGTGTTTATTTGTTGGTATAATATAAATCTGTTCATTATTCGATTTTTAAATGCTCTTGTTGTTTATTACTAAAATAACAAGAGATAATTAAGGGTTGAAAACAAATGCCACAAGCAAACATTTTTATTTTGTAAATCATTGCACACATAATTTATAGATCTCTAGCATAAGTGTCATACAAAAGATAATATATAAATATTAAATTTCATCAACCATTCAAATCTGTTGTAGATCAAGTGAACAAACTTTTAGAAAATATCGACAATTACAACTATGTCATCGAAAAGTCGACATTTACTTATGTGTTTTAAAAATATATTATACGTTAATATATTAGATAAAGTATTAAATTATTTAAAAATTTTGTACACATAATCTATTTAATAACTTATGTGTTTTAAAAATATATTATACATTAATATATTAGATAAAGTATTAAATTGTTTAAAAAATCATACACATAATCTATTTATTAAAGATTTTGAATTCAACCGTGGGATTGCTGAAATCTAATATTCATAATAAGTTATTAAGTAGAGTAACTTAATGTAGGATTATTTTTAGAGTAAGTTAGATTTCAGCTTTTATATATATATATATATATATATATATATATATATATATATATATATATATATATATATATATATATATATATATATATATATATATATATATATATATATATATATATATATATATATATATATATATATATATATATATATATATATATATATATATATATATATATATATATATATATATATATATATATATATAAACAAGATAATCACAGTAAGATTTAAATAAAATAACGGGGATTTTCAATTACGATTTTTACGGAAACAAAGATGAGAAAAACTTTTGGAGCAAATTTCAATAAGGACAAATGATTAGATCTTTTTATCGAATCCTCTAATTATACCTGTTGATGATTGTGTTATAGATAAATGATAATTATCCGATAATATTACGACAAATTAATAAGACTACTGTACATAATTCTTTAGTGTACAACTTACTAATTTAAACAATAATTCTCTAACTCCTTAAGCCATATCAGAGTTAAATAAGGTATTTCTAATTTTATTAATTCAAAAGGCACAACTTATAATTATCTATTCTTAGTTAATTACCAAGTTGAATAATCGTCCTAATTCAGATTGATAGATTTCAGTCAATAGTTCCTACTCATCAAAGATAACTTTGTGTGCCCATTAACACACAAAAAGCAATGAATATAAGAACAATTAAATAATAATTATAACATAAAAACATTCAACTAATCTCAAACAATCACATGATCCAACACCTCAATAAACATAATCTAAAATGACTTAGCTACTTATAGTAAAATAAGTAATTACCATGAGTTGATAAGAAGTATTCATCAAAACCAATGAAAAATATGCTCTATAATGGTTCCAATTCCCTCCAAAAATCGTGTACAAAAGCTCTTGACTATCACTTTCTCTCTAAATATTCAGAATCCTAAAAATGATCTCCACCTTTTCTATTTAAAATTGAAAATGCGTGTCAGGGTTGCACTTCATCGTGACTTTGATATCATTCATCGCGATGTGACGTCATGGTGTCCACGATATTAGCATCGCAATCGCGAGAAAACTAGTGGCAAAATCTTTCTTTTCTCTTCCTTTTTCTTCTAATTTTCACTAAGTCCCAACTTTCTTCTCCTTTGGAGTTTTTACTCACTATTTCAACCTTTTGGCTTGATTTTTGCTCATAATTCCACCAATTTGTCTGAAATGGCTCACAAATATTACGTAATGATCGAGTGTCATCAATCATCCTCCTTATATACATATATATTATTCCCTAGAAGATAGTGAATTTCAGTCCGTACTTGGGAAACAATTCAACACATCTTCCCCCATTATGTTTTCAACGATGCAAACTGTAGCATTAGCTTTTATATCAATGAGGGTGACTAAAAAGAACCGATCTTCAAAGGGTTGTAGCTCAGAAAGAGGCCTAAAGCCATACACAGTTGGTTTCAAAGAAATTAATCCTCTGATTCGTCCTGGGCTACCGAGCCACGATGATATTTAAAGAGGTGAAAGAAAAGGATCACAAAAAGCTTTCCTTTTAGGTATTCACACCAGTATTAGTAGACATTCACATTGGTCAAACTCACGAGATGAAGTTATGAAAGAGCCATCACCATATGCTTCAGAAATCCGATCTCAAAGGAAATAAAGGATAGGTGAAGACCCAAAACTAAGAGGGTGCACTCATAAAAGAGAATGGCGCAATCGTCACTATGACAAAACCTAATTAGGGCGAGAGGATTATTTGTTATTCTTGAGTACTTGTAATCTGTTTTATAGAGAAAGTAAAGAATAATAGTTATAACCAATCCTTATTGTTCTTCTTGTTTTTTCTTTAACCCTAACCCTTGTGTGTTTCTTGATCATAAAGAAACAAAGTATATTTTGTTTTAATGCATCCTAATTATAATAAATTGGTGTCGTGAGCATGGAGAAGATTCCTTCAACAAAGTATGAGATTGAAAATTTCACCGGAGTGATTGACTTCGGTCTGTGGCGCTTGAAGATGAAAGCCCTACTGGTTCAGCAGGGTTGTTTGGAAGCGTTGAAGGGAGAGACAGGCATGGACGTTGCGTTAACGAAAAAAGAAAAGACGATCATGATAGAGAAAACCCACATCGTAATATTGTTGAGCCTTGGTGATAAAGTTCTTCGACATGTATCAAAGGAGACTACGACATCAGGGTTATGGTTGAAACATGAAAGTTTGTACATGACCAAATCTCTAGTTAATTGACTCTACCTGAAGCAAGCTTTGTATTCATTCAAGATGAGTGAAGATAAAGTGTTGGCTGAGCAATTGAATATGTTCAATAAGCTGATTCTTGATCTTGAAAATATTGATGTGAAGATCAATGGTGAAGATCAAGCATTGTTCCTGTTGTGTGCTTTACCCAGAACACATGCTCACTTCAAAGAAACTCTCTTGAATGGAAGGGAGTCTCTGAGCTTTGAAGAAGTTTAACCAACCTTGTATTCTAAGGACCTGAACAAACGAAAGGAGCATAAACCTTTGACGGTGGGCGAAGGTTTGATCGTTAAGGGAAAATTCTTGCGAAAGGATGGTAAGTTCGACAAGAAGAAAGGTAAAAGTCAACAAAAGTCTTATAATGGTGAAGCATCTGGTATTCGATGTTATCAGTGTAAGAAGAAGGGTCACACAAGAAAAGTGTGCCCTGAATGAATGAAAGATCATGGAGGTAAAGATAGTGGCAACGTAACCATTGTTCAAGATGACTTCGAATCATCTGATGTTCTTGTGGTTTCAAGTGGCGACTCAAGAAAAAAGTGGATTATGGATTCAGGTTTCACTTGGCACATGTGTCGCTACTCGAAAAATACGCGTAACGACGAGGGAGGCGAAAAGGAAAAGGACAGAAGAGTCGCCATAAAATTTTATTTATCCCATGAGGGGAAAGGAAAATATCGAGAAAACATCAAGAAAAGAACGGATAAGATGGTCTCGCAACCAAGAACGGGTTCGGAAGCCGGTTATGCGAAGGGAAGGTATTAGCACCCCTCGCATCCATCGTACTCGATGGGAACCATTTGTTTGTCGTGTGTGATTTATTTGCTTAAAAATTATGCTATAAAAGAGTGTTCCAAAGGATAGAGGGAAAGGTTAGAAATTGGGAAAAGAGAGATAACAGGGGAAGGAAGAGAAAGAACGGACTCGGTAGGACTTCGCGGTCCTAGGCCTACGTATTCTCAACGGACATGAGAAAGTCAGAGTCGACGTAGTTCGGGAAACTACGGGTGATAGGGGGGATTGTGCTCGGCAAGGATTGTGGCCCTTGTGCCTACGTATCTTTACTTGAAAAAGTAAAGAATCAGAGCAGCCGTAGTTCGGCCTACGATTTGTTGATGTTTTTATGGATGATGCCATCGTACGCATTCTAGCAGTTAGGTGTATTGTTGCTCGCTCGTTGGAGACTTAGGCATTACCTGTTTGCGGTAGAACAGACGTATCATATCCTTTTCGAAAGATAAGTTTTCGCCATGCGAGGCAAGATGTCACATTTGATTTGTTGAATTGTTTTTTAGGGGGCGAGATAGGTCCTCGGATAGTAACCCCTACGGGTAGTACCCAATTCTTTATCTCAAAGTTTTTGTTATGAAAGGGTGTGGCGAACATTGCGTCTTCGTATTGAAAGACGAGTATCTATACCACACACACTACAGTGAGCGTCTCGACACTCGGAGAGGAAGAAGTCTACACTTAATCCTCTCTCTTTAGTTCAATACAAGGAGAGCTTCATTCTCTTTTTAAAGTGTTTTTTGGTTTTGAATGGTAAGTGCTTTTGCGACAGAGAACCCTACGGTAAATGTCAGCACTCGGGATAGGAGAAGGCCTACGCCTAACCACTCCACGACCATTCAAGTTTTTGTTACGAAAGGAAGTTTAAAAATGCGCTCGGTACAGAACCGAGGTTTTTAGGTGACAAAGGTTGCGGGAGGAATTTGTGGAAAGATAGGTGGCGGATAAAGTCACGTCTTCGTATTGAAAGACGAGTATCGAGACCACCCAGACTACAGTGAATATCCCAACACTCGGAGAGGAAGGAGTCTACACTCAATCCTCTCTCTTTAGTTCAATACAAAGGGAATCGATTTATTTATTGTAAGTGTTTTGAAAATGCACTCGGTACGGGGCCGAGGTTTTTTAGGAGAAAAAGGTGTGGATGAAAACATCTTCGTATTGAAAGACGAGTATCAAAACCACCCACACTACAGTGAGCATCTCAACACTCGGAGAGGAAGAAGTCTACACTCAATCCTCTCTCTTTAATTCAATACAAAGTGAACTTTATCGTTTTGTTAAATATGGTGAGTTGGTTTAACCATTACTTGAGAAAATCCGCTTGACGTTGGGTCAAGGGTTTTAGTTGCTTAAAAAGGTTTGAGGTGAAGCGAGCAAGGTCGATGGCGGACGCACAAGGCGGCCGACTTACAAGGGTTAAAAATGGCTCGATAAAATCGAGAGTTTGCTTTTGAAAATGGTTTTTGGAATCAGAAGTCACCAAGGACAATAGCAACATTCCTACTAAAATCATACAACATATGGGATTAGTCGGCTAAAAAAAATCGAGACATGCAATAAAAACAGAGTTCGCCGTGCGAACTCCTCGAGAAAATTTTTTTTGGAGGTAAAAATAACAAAAATAAGTGGAAAACAGTGGAGTAACACGGGTGGCCGTGTTGTATGACACGGCCCGTGTCATAGGGTACCTGCAATGTGAGTTTTTAGGGCATGACAGAGGTGCAACACGGGTGGCCGTGTTGTAGAGTCTGGGTGAAAAATGATGTTTTAGGGCAAACAGAAGTGCAACACGGGTGGCCGTGTTGTGTGACACGGCCCGTGTTGTGAAGCCTGGGTTTTTTGGATGTTGAAACCTCAAACAGAAGTGCAACACGGGTGGCCGTGTTGTGTGACACGGCCCGTGTCAGGCTACCAGAGTGAAAAACCTAACTTTTTCTATGTTTTTCTTTCGCTTTTGTGGTTTCTTAAGAAAGGTTCCTTGGTCCCTTAGGACCTTACATGATGCATACAATATAACAACACATAAAAGAGTAAACGGAATGAATGTAAAAAGCAAAAATATAAAGAGAGAAAGGTTGGAGGAAATGGATACCTAAGAGCTTTCTATCCTTCTTGCAAGTCCTTCTTGGTCTTGGTTGAAAGTACTTCACTCCTCTTCACTCTATGTTGTGAAGGTTTTGTTTCTCAATGATCCTCTTGGTTCTATATCACTCTCTTTTTCTGGTTTGCAAAGCTTCCTATTTTTCTGGTTTTGCAAAATGTGTGTTGCTCTCACTATTTTCTGTTTTTTCTCTTCTCTCTTGCTCTCTCAATCTTGTGTATGTGAATGATAGTTGAAATGTGTTTGCAGCCCCCTCTCCTCTCTTATCTCAGCACATTAGGGTTTACTCTTCCTTCAAGACTTCAAATCCTTACTTAGAAATGTCCAAGGCAACTTTCTTCATGTCACTCTCTTTCTTTCCACTTCCATGTATGTTACTATGCTGTATTTTCTGCACTATTGCTAGGCCTATTTGCTGCAGCACGTTGTGCCTTGCACCCATTTTGTTTGTTTGTGTTTGGACAACTCCTCTTGGTCAATGCCACCAACTCTTGACAGCATTTTGAAAATTCTAATATGTAGAAGCATTGTCACATGTTATTCCTTTGGTCGTGTGACATGTGATTTTGTGACATGAAGAAATTTGCCACCTCTTGCATGGGACTGTTTTGCCATGATTAAACATGCATACTCTTGGTCCTAAAACATTCCAATGTTGATTTAATCCTTGCATGTTTCTTGGATGTTTGTAAGCATAATGTAGACTTGGTGTGGCATTACCATAACATGAATTTGACTAGAGGCTTGAATGAAGTATTAGAAATAAATTAATTTCTAAACATTACTTAAAGTTGAAAATCTTGCAACAAATGACATTCTTGTAATGTCACAAAACTTCTCTTTATAATATTCTTGCCTTTAATCTTGAATTCATGATGGATTTCCTTTATGTCATTGAATTTGAAAGAAATGAAGAAATGAGTCAAGCCTTGAAAGAGGGCAAATTTTGGGGTGCAACAACATGAATCCAAACGGAGAATTGTTCAATGAGCTATGTGATCAAGATGGTGGATCAGTGTTGTTGGGAAACAACAAAGCTTGCAAAATTGCAGGTATTAGATCTGTGAGATTCAAGTTCCATGATGAGTCAATAAGGTTATTGACTGAAGTCAGGTATGTACATGATTTGAAGAGAAACTTAATTTTTCTTGGTGAATTCGACAGGAAAGGATATGTTTTTCAAGGAGAGAAAAGTATCCTAACAGACATGAAGGGGTCAAAGGAAGTCTTGAGAGGCGTGAGGAAACAAGGTTTGTATACCCTTTAGGATGAAGTTGTAAGTGGTTTGAAAAAAATTGCATCCATGAAACCTTTGTCGAAGACAGAAATTTGGCACATGAGGTTGGGCCATGTCAGTGAAAGGGGCCTGGTCGAATTGGGGAAACAAAATCTACTTAGAGGAAACAAAGTCGAAAAACTGAAATTTTGTGAACCCTGTGTACTTGGAAAATCATGCAGAGTGAAGTTCAACAAAGGCAAACAAAGAACTCATGGATCCCTTGATTACATCCATGATAATCTTTGGAGGCCTGCAAGGTGTCCATCACATTCAGGAGCAAGATATTTTCTATCCATAGTTGATGGTTATTCTAGAAAGTTATGGGTATTCATCCAAAAGACTGAGGATGAAACTATCATACTCCAATTTTTGACCAGGCATTTTTCAAGCTTTCATTCATCAAACTTTGTTCTTGCTTTACATCATCCACATAGTATTTCATATCATAACATTTTCATCATCTGTACATCACATCCATTATTCATATTATCTAATCACCTTACATACAAGGCAGTTGTCTTTTTCTTGTGGTTTAAGCTCAGGTCTTGCAAGTTCAAGTCAAGATTCAGGAAAAGTTATCAGGATAAGTATGCGTGTAGTGGTAGTTGAAATTCAAGTGGAGTTTGACCCGATCTTAGTCAAACAAGTGGCTTGCTTTGTTCTCAAGTTATCAAGCTATGGCAAAGTCAAGTGTTTTGGGATTGAGAATCATCAAAGAACAAATCATTTTCCAATTAGGGTTTAAATGCAGTCCCCACTGTTCATATTCCAAGTCATCAGTGTTATGGACCATTGTGAGGGCAAGGAAATGTCAGTTTCAAGCAATTCATGTCTGAAGATCATTAAGAAATCATGATCAGAGTATTTGTGCAAGTTCAAGTTATCCAATGAAATCAGTTACAGATTACCCAAGTCCAATGCGTCTGGCCTCATATTTCAAGATATTGCAAGTCCTGATTATCTGGCTTATGTCATTAACTCAAAGAGAAGTCAAGCAAACTATTTGTTTAAGATGATTTCAAGTTGGATTCAATTTCGGTCATATCTTAAGAATGTGTTCATGAATGATTAAGATTTGGTAATTGGTTCACTCTTAGTCAAATTCAAGGTTTAATTCAAGTTTGGTCAAAGTTCGAAATTTGGTTGGTTCGTTAACTGATTCGTCAAGGCACTGGATCGAGTTATGCTTGATTCTATTTCCCGAAGAATTGATTCAAGATTCTAAGTTATTT
This sequence comes from Lathyrus sativus, assembly GCA_963859935.3. Classification (NCBI taxonomy): domain Eukaryota; kingdom Viridiplantae; phylum Streptophyta; class Magnoliopsida; order Fabales; family Fabaceae; genus Lathyrus; species Lathyrus sativus. Next base: position 886,034,653 of record OZ012735.1, on the reverse strand, counting down.
CATGTGGAAAGTGAAAATACTCAGGATTTAATTTTCAAGCGTCATTCAAGAATAAAATGGAGGGTGCAAATTCAAATCCATGTCATTATCAAGTTCATTGTCCATTTGTACAAATCATTCATCACAAAAATGCTATGAAAAATAGTTCTTGGTCCAATTCACAACAATTGTAAAAAATAAGCTTCACAAAAATTTCTACAAAAATATTTGGTCCATGAATTGTTATAAGAATCCCATTGTCATTTCTAGACCATTTCTTTACAAAGTTCCAACAAAAAAAAACAATAATCAAATAACATGGCCCAAGTAACTTCCAAGCTCCTAAGTGCCAAACATTTTCCAGCCATCATAATGCTTCACCAACCATCTGCAATAAGTCGTGGTTTTCTACAACAGACCGTACATTGCGTCAACATATCTTGCTACAACCTCTTCCAAACCATGCCTGCGAACCGTACCTCTCTGCAATGGAAAGGGACAACACACGAACCAATAAGCTAACACCAAACAAGCAACAGTCCAAAATTCTACACATCCACAAACCACCATGATCGATTCTGCACACAAACAGCGACTTCACCAACATCTGCAAAATAATTTTGCAGCTAGCCACAAACAACTTGCCATACCAGACAAACTGTACTGCAATAACTAACAACAACAGACTAAATTCTCCAGCATGAAAATAACAATACAACAGTATAACAGAAATTTTTTTTAAAAAAAGAGAAGAACTGAAGAGGGGAAAAAAGATTTTTCTGAAAAAAACCTTTAAGAAAAACTCGCCTCACAGAAACATGAAGACCAATCCAGAAACGTTTTGAAACCTTAAAAAAAACTCCCTACAAATACTCACGTTGACACCACAACGATGAACAAATCCGCAACGTAACTTTAAGTTTTTTTTCTGATGATCCACAACACGTCGAAACCCTTGAAATTCCCTCTATAAGCCATCACCTTTTTCCACCTCTGAATAGTCATGACACCACTAAAACTGACTTTTTTTTTCTTTCAAATCCATATCTTACAACAACTGGTAACACAATCGCACCATTCATATTCTCTTCATCGTTTCACCACAACATTTCACCTTCTTAAACACGTCAAACAACATCTCCTGTTCAAACCATCTCATGAAAAACAACTGAAAAAGCCCCAAAAAGAACCATTTCGAAACCACCTTACAAGGATCCACCATCACCAAGTTAACTTCAAATATTTTCTTCTTCTTCGGACAACCAACTCGTGAAATGTCATACCTTACTTGTGTCGTCGATTGAAAAAGAGAAAGCCACGAGAAAAGCGAAATCGAGAAAGAATATAAGAAATCAATCGAGATTTTGTAAGGCGCAAATCCAAGAGTGAACATGATAAGAGATGAATGAATCTGAGAGGTAAGGATATTTTTTATTTGCAGTTTGTTGTAGTTTTGATTTGTCTCACGCGTATTTGAACTTTCTGGGAATCTTCTCATGTTAATTTGATAGAATCATCCGTGTATGTGTGAGTAGGGTTTCCAATGCCTTTTTTTCTCATGCCTTGGCCGAACTGGGTTTGGGTCAAAGGACCCGACCTACATTCCTACTCCAGCCGACCCGCTCCGCCACAAGTGGACCTGGGCTTGGTAAATTGGTTCCTCTGCCCATTGCTTCATTACAGCATTTTAGTCATTTTTTAATTCAGATTTTGTTTTTTTAAAATAACTAATTTTAAGTGTTAGAGATTTTTTTTTTAGGTTTTTTTTAATATTAAAATTTTCTTAAACATCCAAAAATGAAAAAATATATACCAGCACCATAAAACAAAAACATAACTTGAGTTTTAGGATTATTATTTTTTAATTGTAATTTTTAGGATTAGAAATTTTAAGTTTATGATTGGAGATTTTTATTTTAGGATTTTAGTATTAGGAATAGTATTTTAATTTTAGGATTATGGTTTTAATTTAGGGATTAGAGATTTTGATTAATAATTTTAATTACTAATATGAAAAATGAACAAAAAAATAATAAAAAATATAAAAAATATTTAGTTCTTAGGACTAAGTTTGTGGTATGAGATTTTTATGAAGAGTCCATCGGATTTCATGTGTGACTTAGGCGTGACATTGAATCGATATTTGAGATTTTCAATTTTAAAATCATAAAGTGGTTACCCTCGCTTTTATCCCCTTAGACTTGTATTGTGGATTCATTTGTTTAGTTTAGGACAACTTTCATACACATAGTTTCCTCTTGGACGACTCTACAAAGAGTCTCTTTACTCCTCGCATTGATCATCCCTTGTACTTTTTATGTATCCCTTTCCTAGTTTAATGTATTTTGATATTTTGTTTTCCTTTGTTTCGCTAGTTAGACGTCTTAGAAATTAGGATCGAACCCCAAGAGCATTCTTGATCCACATATCAAGCCATATCCAACTTGTAAGTCGATTGCCTTGTGCATCGCCACCAACCTTGTTCATATCACTTCAAAACCCTTTTTTGTAAAATAAGTAATGTAACACTTGATCCAACGCCAAGTGGCATTTTTCTCCATAAATTCAAAAATACAATAAAATTCAATTAGGATTTCTCGCCACGAGTCTTAAGTGGTGGAGAAGGAGTGAGAATGGAGTCCCTCCTACGTTCATTCTGAATATTTTGAACACAAGACACTCGGCTTGGTAGTTCGAAAGATTCACCTCTACGCATAGACTTTGGCACAATACGCATCTCAAACTTCTTTTCGAATAGAAATATGATGCAGGTAGTACAAGACAGAGAAAGAGTGAGAATGAAGCCCCTCCTACACTCATTCCGAGTATTTTGAACACAAGGCGTTCGACTTGTTTGTTCGAAATATTCACCTCTACATATAGTCTTTACTGCGATTCTAATAAAAAACAACATCAACATACCAAACCTCTTTTTCGCCTTAGGGCATAGTCCGAAAACCCTTTTTCAAGGTATAAAATCAACCAAATACACAATCATTTCTCAAAACCGTAGGCCAAACTACGACTGCTCTGATTTCTCATACCTGTTGAGAATATGTAGGCACAAAATTGCGATGATCCTAGCGAGCACTTGATCGCGACTTTCTGAGTCTAACCGATTTAACTGCAAGTGCACAGTCTATCGCGTAGTAATAAAGATATCAATCCCACAGGGACTCGTAATCAATCTAGTGTTCTCGGACGTTACTGTGTTTAGCTAGGTCGTATATGGTTTAAGGGAAAATATTCAAAAGTAAAGGCTAAATTAAAGAAAGGCTAAAGGTTTCTTAGAATATTAATATGGGGAATCGGTATGCAATGACTTAGTTTTTCGAGGATTCGACAAGTTACCAGCATGGTTTAATAATTTCAAAATGGTTTTCAGAAGAAAATAACGGTTTAAAGACCTTTGTCTCACGTTGGTTGTTGACGCTAGTCACAACTCTAAGGCGGAACGTATGCTTTCGCTATCCCGTTCAGGGTTAAAATTAATTTTTTAAAACCATTGAGGTCTAATCTCTTTTAAAGTGCTTTCGTTGTGTTTAAAATAGATGCCTAGTTTTTACTATCTGGTCCTAGCCTCAGCTTTCGCATGTCGGTTCATACCTTAGTGAATCTCCCACTGTCGTGGCGAGATTACTTTAAATAAATTCTCGTTGTTGCGACGAAGTTTAGTTTAACAAATTTGATTAAAAACTATGGCCAGAACCAAGTTTGAAAAAGAGGAAATATGCCGGTTATCATCGAATCTCGTCCTACTAGTTCATTACATACCGATCGATGCAGTTTAGCTAGACATGAATCTTAAAGCAAGCATAATTGAATTAAAATAACAGAACCTGTAAACATACATATTAAAGCAAATGGAATTAATTAATAATAATGGAACCTGTAAACAATTCTGGTTCGGCACATGGATAATCCTCCACAATGTCAGCAGGATTACTCTGGTGACGATTAATGTACGAAAATTTAAAGAATGAAAAGTACAATTTAATTCTTGAAAGAAAACAAAGGGAAAGAAATAAAACAGAAACAAGAATGGCTTTCTGTAGTAATTTGGGCAGCACTTCATGGTCTTCAATGCGGCTCCCTTGTTTCAGTCATCAAGCCTTCCTTTTATAGTGAGTGATTTCTACGTGAACTGCCTCTGGAAGTGCAATTGAGGGTCAGAAAATCCAGGGAGTCGTGCTTCTGTTTTTGGGCTTCTGCTGCACGTTCTAAAAAGTGGACGTTGAGCTAAATTTGCAAGTGTGATAGTCGTAAGGGGTGCATGACGCTCGTGACGTTCATGACGGTCGTCACACACGTGACGGTCGTAAGGGACCTATGACGACCATCATATCAACAAACTTCATTTCTGATACTTTTTTCGTCCTTTTTCTTCTGTTATGTGTCTTTTAGTACTTGTTTTCCTTGTCTTGCTTCATTCAATTGTTAACTTCATAAACCTGCAAAATACTTAACAAACAATGCAGAGAAGGTCCGAAATCGGGGTGAAATCGACCATTAGTAGCATAAAATCATGGCATTTAATATATACGTTTTCACGTTATCAGCACTCTAATAAAAAAAACCAACCCTCTTTTCCCTTAGCAAGTAGAATTTTAGACTAGAACACCCATTCAACTAGACAGCTTAGAAGGTTCCAATCGAGTACGATGGATGTGAGGGGGTGCTAATACCTTCCCCTCGCATAACCGACTTCCGAACCCGAAACTTGGTTGCGATGACCATGTTCTTTCCCTAAATGTTTTATCGCTATTTCCCTTTCCCTCATTGAGATAAATAAAATTCGGTGGCGCGTGTTATTTTTCGCGTAGTGACAAAAGCTTTTGAGAATTTCAAAGGTTGGAAGACTCTGGTCGAAAACCAGACTGGAAGAAAGGTCAAGAGGTTGAGAACCAACAACGACCTTGAATTTTGCAATGAGGCATTCAACAGTTTTTGTGTTGCCTTAGGTATTGAAAGGCACAAAACTATTGTAGGGACTCCACAATAAAATGGTTTGGTAGAAAGGTTTAATTGAACTATTTTGGAAAGAGTTAGATGCATGTTGACTAGTGCTGGGTTAAAGGAGGTGTTTTGGGCTGAGGCTGTTTTGACAGCAACATATCTGATAAATAGATGTCCTTCGGCTGTGTTAGATATGAAGACATTTGAAGAAGTTTGGTTGGGATATCCACCTAGTCTCGACAAACTGAGAGTATTTGGCTGCGTGGCCTATGCTCACATTAGGCAAGACAAGGTCAAACCTAGAACCCTAAAATGCATTTTTATGGGATCCCCTGAAGGAGTCAAAACTTACAGGCTATGGTGCCTAGATTCAGGTCATAGGAGGTGTATCACCAGTCGAGATATAGTTTTCAATGAAGCAGAGATGACTTTCAAGAAAACTGATGATGTTGACAAAAGCTGGAACATGGAGAGATTCCCATTGAAGTGGAACATGTTGATGCTAAATTGCATTCCCCAGATGAAGTCGAAGAAGAAACAGAAGTTGTTGTCAAATATGAGAAGACTGATAATGACTACCTTCTAGCAAGAGACAGGTCGAGGAGAGTCATTAAGCCACCTCAGAGACTTGTGTATGCAGATCTTATAGCTTATGCCTTAATCTCTGTAAGTGAGGTTCTCGACGAAGAACCTAGAGACTATAAGGAAGTTATGAGGAGTTAAAAGAAGACTTAATGGCTGAAGGCCATGGATGATGAGATGAAATCTCTTTATGATAGCAACACCTGGGAGCTGATTAAGAAACCTGTTAGAGCCAGGTTAGTCAGTTGTAAATGGATTTTCAAAGTTAAGGAAGGAATCAAAGGAGTGACATCGAAAAGATACAAGGCAAGATTGGTCGCTAGAGGTTTCACTCTGAAAGAAGGTATCAACTTCAATGATTTGTTATCTCCTGTTGTGAAGCACAAATCTATTCGAATGTTGCTTGCCACAGTGACATATTTTGACCTTGAACTGGAACAGATGGATGTGAAGACTGCATTCTTGTATGGTAATCTAGATGAAACAATCTTGTTAAGGGGTAATCTAGCATGGAGAAGTTCAAGAGCTGAAGGTTTCGACAGATTATAATGTTGTTGATATGATCACCAAGACATTGCCCAATTGCAAGTTTTTCCACTGTATAAAGTTGATAAGGCTGCATAAAGAAAGCTAGTTTGTTTCTTGATGGTAGAGTTAGATCCAAGGTGGAGATTTGTGAGATATTGGATCGAACTCTAGTTAGCATACCGCCGAAATTTGCTCACATGTTGTTGTCGAAGACCTACATGTTGTAGTCGAATTGTGTTCTAGTATGTAGTTATCAAATTAGGCCTTGTGTTAAGGATGCAATTCTTTAAGTTAACTTGTAATGAGTAATTGTTAAAAAGCTCATTAGTTTAGTATGTTAGGTTTTATTATAAATAACATACTAGTATCTCATCTTAGGTGTGGTGTGACAAAACCTAATTAAGGTGAGAAAGTTATTTGTTATTCTTGAGTACTTGTAATCTATTTTATAGAGAAAGTAAAGAATAATAGTTATAACCAATCCTTGTTTTTCCTTAACCCTAACCCTTGTGTGTTTCTTGATCATAAAGAAACAGAGTATATTTTGTTTTAAGACATCCTAATTCACAACAGCCATCAACGAATAAAAACAAAAGTTGACTCTTCAAGAACTATATTCTCGCATGCAAAAGGAAGTAGACTATACCAAACATATAAAATCACTCGCACGCAACAGTCAAGTGTTTAGGTTCCCATGAGTCGTGATGATGACACTTCCAAAAGGTCATTTGAAGCGTGGAGTGTAAAATGCAAAAATCTCCGTGAAGCTGAAATGTCTATCTTTCGCCCCTAAAGCAAATAAGATAGGGGTCGACATCCGAAGCTGACATGACAAACCCTCGTCTTGCGTGCACATGAACAAGAGCTTGGGGGAAAATATTCTGGGTCAACCATATCGACCCCGACCGACCACCCTAAGAGAGTTGTAATCCTTCCAAAATCTTCTTAGCATACGAGAACTCTCCTCATAACAATAACAAGGGTCTCAATTAGATTCACATCCAATGGTTCTCTGCAATTCACTTTAACAAAAAGTGTCTTTGTTATTTAGGGTCTGTTTGGTTCAAATGAGGGGGAGGGGAGGGGAGGGATTTTAATGAAGGGAAGGGGAGGAGAAGGGATTTTAATGAAGGGAAGGGGAGGGGAAGGGAGGTGAAGGATTTTTTTTAATCAGATAAGTGTTTGATTCAAAAGAGAGGAGGGGAGGGGAATGGAGGGATTTTAATTAAAAATGTGTTTGGTTCAGAAGGGGAGGAGAGGAGTTTTATTAATAATTTACATTTTTATCCTTATGATCTTATATAAGTCATATGATATTAAAATTTGAAAAATTCATGTGTATTTTTGTTGGTAATAAAATTTCTAATATTTAGTGATTAAAAAAGTATTTATTTGTCACATAAAGTTAAAAAATTGAGTACAATTGATTCGACTTATAACTTTCCAACCTAAATTATGTTGGTGCAAAGATAGAATAAATGATGAAAATAGGGAAATATTCTATTAAAGAGAATGACGGCAGAAGAAACAGGATTAAGAGTTACAATGATTGTCACCCTATTTATAGGCTAAAACTAGGGTTACTAGAATAAGATAAAATACTAAAATACCCTCTAACAAACTTATGGGCTTAAGAAAATAATATAATAAAATATGAATTATTACTAATACCATCCCTTAATTCATATTCCATCAAAACTTGTAACACCAATTCCATCCCTTAATCTGAGAAATTGATCAGTCTTGATAGCTTTCGTCAGAACATCTGCCAACTGCTTCTGAGTGCTGCAGTGTACAACTTCTAACACTCCACTCTGAACTTGATGTCTCAGAAAATGATACTTGGTCTCAATATGCTTGCTTCTCCCATGCAGCACTGGGTTTCTGGCAAGGTTGATTGCAGACTTGTTGTCAATCATCAACTTCAGAGGTTTGTCTACCTTAATCTTCAGATCCTGCAACAGATTCAGAATCCACACAGCTTGGCATGCAGTAACAGCACCTGCAATGTATTCAGCTTCACAGGTTGACAATGCCACAACAGGTTGCTTCTTGGAACACCAAGAAATGGGACCTCCCAGAAATTTGAACAAGTACCCAGATGTACTTCTTCTGTCAACTCTGTCTCCACACCAATCAGAGTCTGAATAACTCAGAAGTTCTGACTCATTATTTCCTCCAGAGGGAAATAACACTCCATACTTCAGAGTTCCTTTGATATACCTCAGAATCCTGACAGCAGCTTGGTAATGGGACCACTTAGGTTTACTCATGAACCTACTAACCATCCCAACTGAGTAGCAAATATCAGGTCTGGTATTGCACAGATACCTCAGAGAACCAACCAACTGTTTGAAGGTTGTAGCATCCACATCCTTTCCTTCAGAGTCTGAATCCAGTTTCTGATTTGTATCAGAAGGTGTGACAGCCATCTTACAATTCTTCAGATCAAATCTCTTCAGAAGTTCTAATTCATACTTGAGCTGATGCAAAATGATACCTTTCTCAAAATATCTGAACTCCATCCCTAGAAAGTATGTCATTTTGCCTAGATCAGTCATTTCAAATTCATTCATTAGAACCTTCTTGAACTTGGCTATCTCCTGTTCAGAACTTCCAGTCAATAGTATATCATCAACATATAAACATACCAGAGTCATATTGCCTTCAGAAGTATGCTGAACATAAACACCGTACTCCATCTCACATTTCTGAAAGCCTTGCTTCTTGAAAAATGAATCAATCTTCTGATTCCAAGCTCTGGGCGCTTGTTTCAATCCATATAGAGCTTTGTATAATCTGTACACCATCCCTTCCTGATTCTTTTTCACAAATCCAGGAGGTTGTGACACGTAAACTTCTTCTTCTAATGGACCATTCAGAAATGCAGATTTTACATCTAAATGCATCAGAGGCCAATTCCTGTTAGCAGCTATTGCAATCACCATTCTGATTGTTTCATGTCTTGCTACAGGTGCAAACACTTCAGAATAATCCAACCCAGGTTTCTGTAGAAATCCTCTGGCTACCAACCTTGCTTTATGTTTGCCAATTGAGCCATCTGGCTTTAACTTCTGCTTGAAAACCCATCTGACGCTGATGGCTTTCTTGTCTTTTGGAAGTTCTGTCAGCTTCCAAGTCTTGTTTCTCTCTATAGCATCAAGTTCTTCTTTCATGGCCTTCAGCCAGAGCTTCTGCTTAAGAGCCTCCTCTGTACTTATAGGTTCAGAGTCTACTAACATGGCACACTGAATAACTTCTCCTTCAGAGTCTACTTCAGTGTCTTGCAGCATGTCAAATTCTGCAAATCTTCTGGGAACGTTTCTGATTCTTTGTGGTCTCTGAACTTGTTCAGAGTTTCTAGCTTCAGATGATTAACCTCCAGAGCTTTGACCATCTTCAGAGTCTGGCATATTTCCAGAGTCTGAATTGCCACCAAGATCTGGATTGCCATCAGAGTCTGAATCATTAGAGTCTGGGTCATCTGGGTCACCTTCATCTTCTGAGTCTTCTTCAGAGTTTGAATCAATATCAGAGTCAGAGTCAATATCAGGGTTTACTTCAACTTCAGAAATTCTTAACTCTGGCCTTTCTTCAGAGGTTCTAACATCAGAATCAGATTGAGACTTATCCCAATTCCAAACTTCTGATTCCTTCACAATCACATCTCTGCTGAATTCAATTTTATTGGTTTCTGGACAATAGAGCTTGTATGCACCTGTACTGTGGTACCCTATCAGAATCATCACTTTGCTTCTATCATCCAGCTTCTGTCTTCTGGCTTCTGGAACATGTTTATAGCAAACAGAACCAAATACCTTCAGATGACTAACACTTTGCTTGTCTCCAGTCCACTTCTGCATAGGAACTATTTCCTTCAACTTCTTCGTAGGACATCTGTTGAGTACATACGTTGCAGTGGCAACAGCTTCTCCCCAGAGCTTCTGAGGAAGCTTCTTCTCCTTTAGCATGCTTCTCACCATATCAAGCAGAGTGCGGTTTCTTCTTTCAGCAAGACCATTGTGTTGAGGGGTATAAGGAGCAGTAACCTCATGCTCAATTCCATTTTCCTCACAGAACTTCTGGAACTCTTTGGAGTTATACTCACCTCCACCATCAGTTCTAAGAATCTTCAACTTCTGACCACTCTGATTCTCAGCCTTCATTCTGAACTTCTTGAATTCATCAAACACCTCGTGTTTAAACTTAATAAGGGATACCCATGTCATTCTTGTGAATTCATCAACAAATAACACAAAGTATTTATTCCCTCCAATTGATGCTACTGGAAATGGACCACACACATCAGAGTGTACAACTCCCAAGACATGTTTTGCTCTTGGAGCAGCTTCTGATGCAAATGGCAATCTTGGTTGTTTTCCTTCCATGCAAACTCTGCATGACTTTTCAGGCTTCTTAATTGCAGGAATTCCATGTACCAATTTCTTTGAATTCAGATGTTGTAAGCTTCTGAAATTCAAATGACCAAATCTTCTGTGCCACAGCTCACTCTCCTTCTCAGTACTTGTTGCACTAAGACACTCTGAGTCTGCAGTTCTGACATTCACCTTGAATGTTCTATTCCTTCCCTGTTCTGACTCCATAATCAACTTCTGATTACAGTCATACAGCTTCAGAAGATTGTCCTTCATGGTAACTGAGAAACCTTTCTCAATTAATTGTCCCACACTCATCAGATTGCTTCTGATGCCAGGTACATACAACACATTCTGAATCAATGCTATTTTTCCATTGTTCAGAGTCACTCTGACATTTCCCATACCTTCTGCATTAAGATATTTGTCATCAGCACATCTGATCTTTGTTCTCTTTTCAGAGTCAAAGTCAACCAGCCATTTCTTGTTTCCAGTAAGATGATTTGAACAGCCAGTGTCCATATACCACCAGTCTGTCAGATCATCAGATTCAGAGGCCATCAATAGCACAGATTCGTCATCAGAACTTCTGGCTATATTTGCTTCTTCTGATTTCTTCTCCTTGTTTGACCAACAATCTCTAGCAAAGTGACCAAACTTCTTACAACAGTAACATTGGATCTTCTTCTTGTCATACTTCTCTTTTCCCTTCTGAGCATTTTTTTGTCTATCAGAGGTTGAGGTTTCTGACTTCTGACCACCATCAGATCTTCTCTTGGCTTCTGACTGCTTCTGATACCTCCTATCAGAAATTGCTTTCAGAGCCTGCTGCTCTACTTCCCTTTCAGAAGTTCTCTCAGTCAAACGCAACTCTTGCGCTTCTAAACTGCTCTGCAGCTCTTCAATTCTCATTGTGCTCAGATCTTTGGAATGTTCTATTGCTACCACAATGTAATCAAATTGAGGAGTAAGGGATCTCAATACTTTCTCCATGATTGTTTCTTCAGAAAGAGTTTCTCCACATGCCTTCATCTCATTAGTGATCAGAATCACTCTGGAGATGTATTCAGAAACTTTCTCATTATTCTTCATGTTGAGATTCTCATATTGCTTTCTCAAGGACTGAAGCTTCACCTTCTTCACTGATGTGTCACCACCATAACATCTCACCAGAGTGTCCCATGCAGCCTTTGCTGTTGTAGAGTCTGCAATCTTCTCAAACACGTTTACATCCACACATTGATGAATGAAGAACAATGCTTTCTGATCCTTCTTCCTTACTTCCTTCTGCGCGTTTTTCTGTTCATCGGTTGCATCTACTGCTACTGGAACATAACCATCAGTGACAAGATCTAGAACATCTTGAGCACCAAATAGTACACGCATTTGGATCATCCAACGATTCCAGTTTTTACCATCAAATACTGGAAGTTTGGTGTTCATGTTGCCGTTTCCGTTCATCTTCTACTTTGCACAATACACTCAGATTTCTCACACAGTGTTTCCCAACCCACAGAATAAAATTCTGATCAGATTTTGTTCAAGATTCAACACGAATCTAAGAATCAAAATCAAACACACAAGACCTCACGTTCACTCGTGTTTCCCAATGAATCTGAACCGGAGCTCTAGATACCAATTGTTGGTGCAAAGATAGAATAAATGATGAAAATAGGGAAATATTCTATTAAAGAGAATGACGGCAGAAGAAACAGGATTAAGAGTTACAATGATTGTCACCCTATTTATAGGCTAAAACTAGGGTTACTAGAATAAGATAAAATACTAAAATACCCTCTAACAAACTTATGGGCTTAAGAAAATAATATAATAAAATATGAATTATTACTAATAAATTAAACTATATGCCAATATCATTGTTTAAATTGTGATGAATCATATAACCAAACAAATATATAAAATAACTTATAATTAAATATTAATGGTTCAAAATATTTAATAAAATGAATAAACAAAAATAAATAAAATGAATGGTTTACAATTTGATATAAAAGAAAATATGATAGAATACATAACAAAATTAAAAGAAAAAAACGAATATAACTATACATAATTTTTTTTATAAAAAAAAGACAATGATTATAATTTATCTTAAGTATAAAAATGATAAAATAATTTGAAGGTGGACAACAATTATAATAAGTTGATGGAAACAATCGAGTAAAAGCAGTAACACGAAAACGAATAATTTTGAAATACTGAAATTAAACTGAAAATATTTTAGTAAATATAATAATTTTTAAATATCAAAACTCATATTCCCTCCTCTCCCCTCCAAATCCTCCCTTCCCCTCCCTTCCTAAGATTTGAACCAAACATATTTAACTAAAAATTTCTCCTCCCCTCCATCTATCCCAAACCAAACACACCCTTAAACATAACTTCAATTCATTATTTTTCTTCACATACCCCATTATATCGTATTGAAAATCACATTTACTTTTGATTCTCATTCATTTAGACTCTAGAGTTCTACAAGATATATTTATATGTGTTTTAAATCAAAATCAATTCTTAATAAAATTTTAATACGCATATTTATCTTAAACGTACTTTTGAAATACAAGTTTCAATTTGGTTTCAATTATAGAGCAGTCAAATAAGAAGGTTCCATGTGGCGAACTAACTACATATTGATCTTAAGCATTAATAACAACAATTTTTCGGCAAACCTAGTTGAAGGCTATTTAATTGGAGTTAACATAATCTATTATTAGTAAAGACGTGTTTGGTTTTAACTCTCAACCAAAACTTCTTGCTATTAACAAGTAATAAAAGCAACCAAGGATACTTTTATTACGTCAAGTTTGTACAAAATAAATCAAAAACAAATTCTTTAGTACCATGTAGTTGAATACTGATACTTTTAATATAAAATCATTTAAAATATTAATTTGTTATAAATAAATATATAAAAGATAACATGATATTAAATATAATTATTTTATTAGAATGAGAGTATGGTATCCAATAAAATTTAAAGGTACCAGAGTGTTCACATAAATCAAATAATTTTAAAAGAAAACGAGTGAAAATGTCATTTTAAAAGATTTAATTGCTTGTATAAGTATAATATGATACATTTTGTCGGTAACATATTAGTGAAGTGACATATTTGTATACTTAGATGTAAATATTAAATTTTAATAAAGCTGGAATTGTATGAAGATACTTCGTTTAAATTATTATATTCTATTAAAACATATTTCTTTTTGCCTCCCTGGAGGGAAAGGAATATGAACTTTATTAATTAAAAAAATATTATATTTATTAAAATATTTTTAATTTTATTTTAATATTTTAAAATTATTATTTTTTGTATTATTATTTTTTTATGTGATTTTTTTATTTAATTTATTATAATTATTCTTCATTTTCAAATTATTTTTTACTTTTAAATTATTTGTTGTATTTATACTTAATATAAATTATAACACTACAACTTCTTTTTTTTAATATATATATATATATATATATATATATATATATATATATATATATATATATATATATATATATATATATATATATATATATATATATATATATATATATATATATATATATATATATATATATATATATATATATATATATATATATATATATATATATATAAAATAAGTCACTTTGTTATTAACACATAGTTTAATTTGTGTCAAAGAGTTATAATACAAATCAAGTGTATTAAATGTTGTTCAATATTTTGTGGTATGTTAAAACTTTTTTAATCTCTCAATATAAAAACATTTATTATAATTTTTTATGAATTTTTAATATCACATCATTTATATAAGATCATAAGGATAAAAATATAACTTTTAAGTGAAATCTCTCCCCTTCCCTTGTGAACTAAACATATTTGTAACTAAAATCTCTCTCTTCCCCTCCTCTCCACTCGTTTGAACCCAACATATATAAATTTTTTAAAAAAAGTCTCTCCCCTCCCTTCCTCTTCTCTTCCCTCTATTAAAATGTAACTTTTCAGTGAGATCCTTCTCCTCCCCTTATGAACCAAACATATTTGTAACTAAAATTTCTCTCTTCCCCTCATATCCTCTCGTTTGAACGCAACATATATATAATTTTTTAAAAAAAATCTCTTACCTCCCCTCCTCTTCTCTTCCCTCTATTAAAATTTCTCTCTCCCCTCCCCCTCATTTGAACAAAACAAACCTTAAGTAATGTAGGACTTAAAACTCACACTTATTTCTCAGCACAACTCACACTTGTTTCTCAATATTTAGATCATCCAACAAGAAGAAAGTCCATAATTTAAAATACAAAATGTATCTAATCGCGAGATATATAGACATTATTTAAGGTGTTCATCCTGACATTTCAGAATGACACGTCTAAGGGGTCATCATGAGGGAGAAGTATTTATATCGGGTCAAATACTCACCAAATCAAAATCCTTATAACTATTCTTTAATGATTTATTTGTACCAAAATAAAGGCTAAACATACATATTTATACTTATACTAAATAAAGTCCTTAATCCCTTAGTAACCACTAATAAGTGGGCTTCAAACATAGTAATATCAAGGGAAATGAAAAGTTTGTAATAGATAACACAAGACAGACAAACATTGGAGAAAATCAAGGGGTTGGAAGCATCATAGTCGTGATTCTCATCACGTGCAGGCTGTAATCGTTCCTTTACATGCAAAACTTGATTTTTGTCATTTGAGAAGCTTGAAAGAATTACAACTGTAATTTTCATTACAGGATGGTTGTATTTCTCATTATTTTGTAAAATTCTGGCTTTATTATTCTTCAATTTTTTGGAACATTCAGACATCTCTCATGCTTAGTCTTACATCTATTGAATATATATTTGATTTCTCATTCTTCTTCATATGCCTGAAATACAACAGAAACAATAAAAATGAAAGGATAATAATGAATAAATGACATAATTAGACAACAAAGAACAATAAAAACCAGACTTATCAATGTCCCAAATACTTGAATCATTTCCTGTCCTTAAGCAATTTTTTTACCTTATGAAGCATTGAGACAAAGCAATTTTTTTGAAGATCTTAAACACACATGCAAATATAGAGATTATTCCAAAATACATACACACACAACACACACACTTGTGCACGCGCACACACACAAATATATATATATATATATATATATATATATATATATATATATATATATATATATATATATATATATATATATATATATATATATATATATATATATATATATATATATATATATACACACACACACACACACACACTCTTGTTTAAGGATAATTCAACTTTTAGAAAAATTAATCGGGTGAGGGTTACCCTACTTATTCCATTTGATTTTATATTATATACATTGAAGATGAACTAACTTTTAGGTCAAATAATGAGGTGGGGTTACTCTAGCTACTTAGCAAGTTTTGTTGTCTTTTACTGCCTTTATTCATATTCATTTTTTCCAGCTTAAGAAATAGTACAAAATTTAGATAAGTAACAAAAAATTCATTTTGTAATGCTAAACTATATCATACTTCAATAAAAAAAATCAATAAGAATAGAGGTTACGAGACAAGTTCTACTAAAAACGGATCATAATTAGAAGATACTAGCTATTAGGGTAAAAACTAATGAGTAAAATAAATTTGTGAACCTTAGGGTTGTTTTTCCTAATGTAAAATTCATATTTAAAATACATTTGCATATGATATTTATTCAAAACAACTCAATCAATGATTTCAAGAAAGGGAAAGCCTGATAATTTTTTCATGCAAATAGAGAACACACAGACTAAAACAACACACAAACTAATGCAATAAATCCCCCATTTTTTAACAATACATTGTCCCCAATGTAAATAGTCAAATAAAGGGAGAGAGAGAGAGAGAGAGAGAGAGAGAGAGAGAGAGAGAGAGAGAGAGAGAGAGAGAGAGAGAGAACTCGTAGAGGTTGTAGAATAGGCTAAACTTTAGACATCTCTTCATAAGTTGAGGTCAAGAAGGTGTATTTCCAATTGTTGTAGTTGCAAATTATTGTCCTTTGTGAGTTGGCTATAGATATATATTATTCACACCGGATTAAGATCTTATAAGTGTCACCTAATTGAGCGAGAAATTTCATGGTAATGCAAACTTCCATGTCCATCCATGTAATTGTAGGGATTTCATTCATTTCCTCAACGACCATTTCATAACCTAAGTATTAAGCAATTTGGACAATCTATTGCACAATTTCTTTGCCCATTTTTGAGTCCTATACTTTTTTTGAGTGCTTAGCCAAAAATACAACAGTGTGGATATGGTGACCTTCGAAATTGACCACGTGAAAAATAATTCCCTGTGACTGGATACTCTTGTACTATTACGTCTTTCAAAAGTTCTGTGCATTAGAACATTTTAAACATGCATACTTGAAGCAAGGGTTTGGATAAAAGAAGTTTTAGCCATAGAAGATTTTTGTCCATTAAAATAGGTAACCCCCTCCCAAATGTGCATTAAGAAATCCAATACCTCGAGTAATATTTCTATCACCATCAACTACCAGTTTGTAAATGGTTGCAAATTTAGAGATGCTCAAGCTATAATCAGTCTTAAAAAATCTAAACAAGATAGTTCCATACACATTATATACCACCTTATTGATATCTACCTTTAAAGTACTTAAAAATTTCAAGGCGGTTCTTGCATATATTGAGTTATTTAGACACATAAAATACCTTAAGCATATTTAGTAAAACATCCAAGCAATATTGTCAACTATTCCTACGGTTTCCATAATGTCATACCCTAATGTTTTATCCTAAGAAATGATACGAGCCCACCAGTAGCAAGCCCAATACATGCTGAGGAAAGGCCTAACAATGAGGAGGTAGAAGTGGGCCCAAT